>JACCIB010001059.1:0-59581 GCA_018906965.1 Philotrypesis tridentata
TCCCGCTGGCGCAGCTCGGCGAGAGGAGACGAGGAGTCTCCTGCAGTGACACGAGGTCACATCATTCATCACTGAAGATTATTACACAACAACACATAACTAACGACTAATCGCTGTATACATAAAAATTGAATAAACACTAATTTTTTTCGTGTATCCATAGCACCGTTCGTTCCGCTGGAACCCTACGACCGCTGGTCAACGTCAGAACATCGCGCGTACACCAGCTGCAGCCATCAGACTCACGTACTCGCACCAACACCGTCCCCTAGGGCAGTTGCCCCCTCCCGGAGGTGTAGGCCGAGAGGTCGTCAGTCGAGGCGTCCAGTGTCGCACTACTCAGGGCAACGACCTCAACTCACTTTGCATCAGGGACACCGTCCCCTAGGACAGTTGCAGCCCAGTGCAAGTGAGAGCGGGTTCGCCCCTCAGGAAGGCGACACACAGCAAAGGTAAACCCCACGGTACTTTTTTCATCGCCACTCATTATTTTCCTTTTTTAGAATCACGACAAACGCCCACGTCGCAGTCGAGTCATATCGGTACGCGATTCAGCACGACCCGTCGGACTCAGCTAGTGCCAGGGACACCGTCCCCTGGACAGTTTGTCCCCTCCCGGAGGTGCAGCCCAGCACAGCTGAGCGCGATCGTCACACCAACACGAAACGTGCACACTCCTGGAGCCGGCTTACGCCGGGAAACATCCTCCCTGGACAGTTGTCCCCTCCCGGAGGTGCAGCTCGGCGTAGCCGACCGGGACAACGGCGCGGATTCGGTCACGCGGTCGCGTACACACACATGAACGACGCGACGCGAGTCTGTCAACTCAGGTCGGGAAGACAGATCCCCAAGCTACAAATCCAACCACCTACATACCTTCCTCTACAACCCATCCCACCTCCCACGGGCGAGATGACGACAAGGGACACCCGATGCAACTCCCAGCACGTCGAGCGGACGAGATCAGTCCCCACGCAGCAACACACAGCAACGAGACGAGTCAAGAAGAAATTCGTCCTCGCAAACGAGCCAAACCGCTCCCACGACGGCAACCGCCACAACAACCTCCAGCACTCCGGCAATCCAGGCGCCAGGCGAACCGTCTCAACAGCCACAATTGCTCACAACGGTAGCAACACCAACACGCCACGGCGCGTCGACGACGCTAGCCACCACAGCAAACTCCAGCCTACTCTCGCGCCCCATAGCGCACACACACGTCAACACCACAGCTACGGAATTTGCTTGCCGCTTTCCAGGCCCAGGAGCTCCCAGTACACCAGCCGATGGTAGAAAGACTGCAGGCCGACCATGCCGCTCTACATCAATACACCGTCCAGCAGGCGAACCTACACAGTCGTCTCCTCGAGCAACAGCAAACGCAGATGCAACAAGTCCCAGCAACATCTGCAACTCATCACCGAACAACTGACACTAGCGCTTCAACGCGCCTCGAGCACGGTTCTGCCTTCGCCCGCATCCAGCGAGTACGGTCCAACCTCAGCTCAGCACATCATACCACCAACCCACAACCGGCAACAAACTGTTTCGCACCGCTCCCTTTCGCAACCAATCAGCAACCTCAGCCAACACAAGCAGGCATCTACAACGCAGTCTCACCGTTAACTGATCCATACAATACAGCAGCACAGAGCTTCAAACAGACGAAGAATCTCACATTCTGGCAATTCTACAAATACGACCCGGAGGGTTGGTACATACAGCTAGAGGACGCATTCAGAGCCAACGGCGTCACCAACGACGAGGAGAAGTACAACTTTGTCTGCAGGTACTTACCAACAGACACTCACAGAGACATCCACTACAACCTGACGACACTGGAGCCCGGGCGCAAACACGAACAGCTCAAAAAAATACTCATCGACAAGTACGCAGCCACAGCAAAGCAGCAGATAGAGAGGTTGTGCGGAGGCGCTACACTAGGCAACAGACGTCCATCAGAATTCCTGGCGGAACTTTTGAGACTGTCAAAAGGAACAATCAAAAGAGAAGCCACTATCAGACTCTGGAAGGCCAGACTGCCCAACGCCATCACTTGGTCACTGATGAACATCACAGACGAAGACGACCAGAGCAGACGAAGCACATGCCCTTTTGCAGCAAGAGCAGAACGGATTCATAGCACAGCTCACGAGTTTGCAACCGCCAACATCACATCCGGACAACACATTCGAAGCTCGACTGGCAGCAATCGAAAATGCCCAGTCTAACTTTTTCCGTCAAAGCCGGAGCAGAGAACGCTCAAACTCGCACAACGCCAAACAACACGGCAAGCCAAATAACAACGGGCAACGAGGAGACCATTCAGCAACCTCACAAACCCAGGGTCGGCCAGCGACACCAGGGCAACGCCAAAACAATAACCAACATACGAGATGTTACTACCACCGCCGTTTTGGCTCAGACGCAAGGAATTGCATCCTGCCGTGCGATTGGGTCCGCGCAGCCGAGGACTCCTATACCGTGAGATCCAAGACCCCAACCAGGCAACAGGAAAACTAAACGCCCCAGCTGTCGAGGAGACTGACAGCAGGTCGAGAGCATCTATACGTCTCCACATTAAGGACGAGATCTCCAAGTTGACGTTCTCATCGACACAGGCGCAGATCTCTCCATACTTCCACCTTCGGAGAGCAACAAACTGTCACCGTCAAAACTACAACTCTTCGCAGAAAACGGCACCGCCATCAGCACATACGGCACCACAAGACGGACGCTAGACGTCGGACTACCGTACAAGATAGCCTGGAACTTCACAGTCGCCGACATTCCACACCCCATCATAGGCGCTGACCTATTAACCGCCTACCATCTCCTCCCGGACTTAAAACTCGGGAAGCTGGTAGACGGCACAAGTAAAGTAGAAGCCGTAGGCTTCGTGAAAGAAGTCGAAGTCCTCCAGATATCTCTATTCCAACCTGGCCACAAATACCAAGAGATAATCAACAAATATCCACATGTGTTCGGCCCGGACCAATTCCGCAAAGTCAAAAAACGAGAAGTTCTACATCACATCTTAACGCAGGGACCACCCGTATGACAATGTGCAAGACCACTGATCCCAGCGAAACTCAAAGCCGCAAAGAAGGAGTTCAACAAATGGCTCAGTCTCGGCATCTGCCGCCCATCGAGCAGCCCATGGGCAAGTCCATTACATATCGTACCAAAGAAGGACGGCACCTGGCGACCGTGCGGAGACTTCAGAAAACTGAACATGATAACCATCCCAGATCGCTACCCAGTACCACGTCTCCACGACTGTATGGCTTTTCTAAAAGACAAAACACTTTTCTCAGCACTGGATCTACGACAAGCTTACAATCAGATCCCGGTCGCGCCAGAGGACGTCCCAAAGACAGCAGTCATAACACCATTCGGCCTGTTCGAATTCCTTGTTATGACATTTGGTTTTCGCAACGCGGCTCAAACGTTCCAGAGATACATTCACTCCGCTCTGGGCGACCTAGACTTCGTCTTCGTTTACATCGACGACATACTCATCGCCTCATCCTCGGAGGAAGAACACCGGCAACACTTGGAGTTAGTGTTAAAACGCTTGACCGAGTTCGAACTTCAAGCGAATCTCGACAAGTGCACCTTTGGCGTAGAAGAACTGGTTTTCCTCGGACACCTCATCTCCGCCAAGGGCTACAAACCCAGCCCAACCAAGGTACAAGCAATCCAGGACTTCCCGAGACATTCAAACATTGAGTAGCTTCGCAGATTCCTGGGCCTCGTCAACAGCTACCGAACGCTGCTCCCACACGTCGCTGAGACCCAGCTTCTTCTACAAGCACAAATCACAGGGGGCAAAAAGAAGGACAAGAGACCAGTCCACTGGACGGACGATAGCATCGCAGCGTTTGAGAAATGTAAAAAAGACGTCGCCGACCTAACATACATGGCTTTCCCGGACGAGAAAGCAGAGCTTCGCCTCATCTGCGATGCCTCCGGCACAGTAATGGGCGCGGCCCTAGAACAGCTTCAAGAGGGCACATGGACGCCCCTCGGTTTCTTTTCACGTAAATTCTCAGCCCCAGAACGCAAGTACGCAGCGTACGATCGCGAACTCACAGCAATATATGAAGCAATCAGGCATTTCCAACATCATCTGAAAGGCGCAGTATTCAAAACTTACACAGACCACAAGCCTCTCATTTACGCACTGCAACTCAGCACTGAGAAGATGCCGGCCATCCGGTCACGCAGACTCTCCTATATAGCACAGTACAACACAGAGATCCACTATCTACCAGGAGAAGAAAACGAGGTGGCAGACGCCCTATCTAGACTCAACACCTTCACGACTCCAAGTATGTTCCACTGGGACAACGACAACCTTGAAGCAGACGAACAACTGCTCCAGGTGAGAGCAAACATCGAGGCATTCAAACTGCCAACGCTGTACGACGCACTGCAACTCAGCAAAGAGCAAAAAGAGGACGAACAACTCCGCTCAATTCTAGACGACCCGTCTAACCCTTTGAAGCTACGCAAGCTAACTTGGGGCTCCCAACATGCAGAGTTCTACTGCGACATCAGAGAAGACGTCATCCGCCCGTACATCCCTCAATCCCTCAGAAAAGAAGTTTTCGACACTTTCCACTCATCCTCCCACCCAGGTCCACGAGTAACAGTCCGCTTGATTAGACAACAATATGTATGGCCGGACATCAGAAGAGACACGGTCAAATGGTGCAAACTTTGTCAGCTATGTCAAAAGGCCAAGATCTCACGCCACAACAAACTTCCTCCAAAACATTTCCGTACACCAGATGCCAGATTCGACCACGTCCACCTAGATCTAGTGGGGCCTTTCCCCACAAGCAACGGAGCCACTCACATCCTTACTATCATCGATCGATACTCGAGATGGCCAGAGGCAATACCAATCACAGACACGTCGGCAGGCACAGTCGCTCACGCCTTTATGGAGCACTGGGTAAGCAGATATGGTGCGCCAACCCTGCTTACGACAGATCAAGGACCACAGTTCGAATCACGCCTGTTCTCTCAATTTCTCCAAGTGATGGGCACCCACAGATGCAGAACCACCTCCTATCACCCAGCTTCTAACGGGATGGTAGAGAGGCTACATAGAGAAATCAAAACGGCCCTCGCATGCCACGAGAATAACAACAATTGGACAAAAATTCTGCCGTCAGTGATGCTCGGTCTACGGAACAGAATCCGACCTGACACCAACACCAGTCCATCACAACTGGTCTTTGGCAAAACCACAAGGATCCCAGGCGACTTCGCCCCTTTCACAGACGAAGAGCCAGACATCCGAGTTTTTTACAACGAGTTCCGAGAAACGATGAGACAGATACGACCGGTTCCAGTGATCCACAAGTCAGACACACAACCCTTTATACACATAGGGCTGGACGCCTGCACGCACGTTTGGATGAGAGAAAAACCAATGAGACCTCCGCTCTCCACTCCGTATATCGGCCCGTACGAAGTCATCTCCCGAGACATGGAAAACCACACCTTCACCATCGACAAAGACGGCAGCAGAAAAACAGTGAACATCACTAGACTCAAACCGGCTTTCTTACTTCACGAGGAGGAGGAAGGAAATCACAGCAAGGCGCCTACATCATCGCCACCACCCCAAAATCCAATGCAAGCATTATTCAATATCCCGCAATCACCCAGTCATCCAACAAACCAACAACCCAGTCCTCCCGAACCGCCGCAAGACGACACCCCAATTCCAGCCCCACCGACCGACAAGTCGAAAACCAACTCGCGCCGCGTAATCTCACGACGCAAGCAGACATAACCGCCGCGACCGATCGACAACAAGATAGCATCCCCGCACCGAGCACACCCGCGACTCAAGCCGCGACGCGAACAGACATCACAACTACAACCGATCAAACACCGAATAGCAACAAACGGCAAAAACACATCCCCAACATTCTCAAGAGAAACCGCGTAACTTTCTCAAACAAGTTACAGCGGCAATAAAGTCACTCGATTTCTAGCAGGCAACACCGGCTCAGTTACACCAGGGTCGCCGTCCCCTAGGACAGTTGTCCCCTCCCGGAGGCGCCACCCAAGGCAACTGAGAGAAGGAGCACCTCGCAGAAAGGTGACTCACACACTCACACACAGCAGTATGGAAGGCATTGAAGAGCAACGGGAGTTACTGCAGCAGTACAAGAGCCGCTCCGCGGACTTCGCGATCAAAGCGGACTGCTTCAACGCGGACCTGGCCCTCGAACAGTTTCAACAAGAACTGCGCAGGCAGACCGATCGCAGAGAAACGCAAAGGTTGAGGGCACGCTACCCGGCCAACGACGTCACGCTAACGGTACGATTACCGACAGCAGTAATGAACAACATCCCGGTACGACAACTCTTCATGTACAACATCCACTACCAGCTAACTAGAAACCAACTGCGCGCTTGTTTGGAAGCACAAGACGTGGATCGCTTCGACATCGTCAAACTCACCAACACCAGACAGGACGAGAGTAAACGCCGACGCGGCGGCACTCAGGCGTCTCTGGTCTTCGAAACATTGGCTGGCTCGGTAAGAACGCAAATCCGCTCAATCAAAGGCGAACTCACCTTCACCGACCGATTTGGACGGCAATCATAAATCCGCTGCCGCCCTGACGACGAGATCATCAACACCCGTACACCAACAGAGATCGAGATGCCGAAGGTCAAGATACCCGACACCTTGTTGAGATTATTCCACTGTACCACAATAAACAAGTTAATCGCAGAGCACTCCCAGGGCCCAGATTATCTCAATCTTCACGAAGCCACAGGAGAGTTGAAAACTTTGGAAGGAATGACCGTCGAGATCGACCCTTCGGCAGAAAGATATAAGCACAGCAACAACCCCCTCGACCTGCTTTGAAAAGACAACCAAAATTTCTCAGTCAAGTCATACCGCTTTGCGGATCGAAGCACGGCGCCAGGCACGGCAGGGGTGATGACACTTCTCAACGATAGATGGAAACCTGGAGGCGACCTCATCATCATTAACAAGATTGATTTGTCCGCAGTCGAGGCCACCCCTCAGCTGTGCGCCACAATTACAAACACCTGTGCAGTCAAAAATCTCGTCTTCGGAGACACTCCAAACTGTAAAGAATCACCACTCCCAATCGCACACCTCATTAACATCAGCTTCTTCCGCAATCGCAACGCCACCCTGATCAACTTAAAAAACAGCGAGATACTCCAAAGCGTACAGTTCACAGAGTGCAGCAACGTAGATGCAGAAAGCCTGACAACGGTAATTAACAGCTCACCGAAACTGTCAAAAGTCAAACTGCAGGACTGTACCGGGAAAATCCCACACATCCTTTCGGTAATGGAGACGGTCATGGGCCCGAACAATAGCATCGAGGAGTTCGCCCTAGAGTACTGGACTACCCGCGAATTCAGCGACGTGAGATACCTGCAAATTGATCTTAACACCACACACACACTTCGAAGCCTGTCACTCCGACACAACATCTTTTTCGCGCCCAAGATTCAACAAATTGCCGATCGTGCTCCCAACCTTGAGCACCTCGACATAGAAGGGATAGTACTGGACACCTCAATCAACTTCTCAAATAACAACAAGCTCTCATCGTTAGTCATCGAAAGAGTGAACATTACATTCAAGAGGCTAAAACTGGCTAAGTCAAGACAGATCGAAAGTATATGCAGGTCTCTTCGGGTCACCCTGGTCACTGCAGGGGAGGACATTCTCCTCTCCCAAGTCGGCTAGCGCTTCAGTTCTTCAAACTCCAGTTCCCCATTCCTATTCACCACTTAACCTTTTTTACATAAGAGCCACGGCTCCATACAACGTAAGCAGTAGATATTAAGTATTCAATAACTAGATATTAAGCTAATCAAGTAAAACATCATCAAATATCTCTGTAAAATCCAAAGAAACTATTGTAAAACCAAAACCACAAATCTAACACTTAATGTAACTATATATATTTTTTTACCTATTGTTATTATCAACAGAGTCTACGAATGTATAACTAGTTTAAGTAAATCACCCTTTACGCATTGTAACATAATGTTTAAGCTACAAAATCCGACTATTGTTCACAATCAAAAATGTACAACCATCATGTAACGCCAGTGGTCAACTCACACTCAAGCAATGTAAATCTTTCTTTAAACGCGCAGAGAACATTAGAATCAACCCCAGTCAGGCAACTCTCTCAAACTCAGTCAATTCAATTCAAATCATGGAGTCAGAACAATCGAATTCATTTCAAATCATGGAGTCAGAATAATCTAACTAAATTCAAATCATGGAGTCAGAATAATCTAACTAAATTCAAATCATGGAGTCAGAAATCATCCAAATCATGGAACCAAAAACCAACATCCACACGACTACCCGATTTCCTTTTTTTTCAAAAAGCATAAAAAAAAATTTCGTGGAGAGTAGTGTGGGGACACAGCCCGCACGGCGGCAGCACCTCTCGGCAGACAGAGAGGGAGAGAGAGAGAGAACAGCTCGAGCGTCGAGCTCGCCCCGCTTCCCCCTGCGCGTCAGTCCACGCTGAGAGCACGAGCACTAAGCACCACCGAGCACCACTGGCAACACAGAACCAACAGAATAAAGACACTACGTACAAACCTAACAGCGCAACATCGCTCTCCCCCTTCAAGTATAAGGTACGTCAGCACGTACGCCACCGTCGGGCGCAAGCCAGACCCTATATATACTTTAAATTAGCCCTGTTGAAAACTCGACATACAGTTATCTTTGCATTAACAACTTTGTTTGTTGCATATGAGCACCCAGATGAAAGCTTATGACAAAACTAACACAATGACATCGGGGTCATATTTTGTGAAATTGCTTCTATCAAAAGTTATTGCGATGTGAAAGTTCGGCATCACGAATTCTCCTATACGAAAATTCTTCTCCCGGAGAAAATGTTCTCCGCGGAAGTACTTCATCGTGTGACGTCAGCTCTACGTATACTATTGTATGTATACAGTTTATATGTGTGCAAATGCAGACGAGCAGACATTTTTATGTGCAGATGCAGACGTTTTGTATTATGCAATACAATAACACATGCTGTCATGTTAAAGAAATATACTTTTATACAGTTTGTGGTGCAGATGACGATTACAATAACAGAGTTTATTAATATATCAGCAAGAAATTCTATTTATAAGTAATTTTAAAAATCAGTGAAAATATAGTAAAATTGAACCTAAATATATATTTTATAAAAACAGTGCTATTTTAATATTTTAGGACATCTCACAAACATGACTAATAGGCTAGAATTAGATAAGTATTTAGTTTTACTTTTTTATAAATCGTACATAATATAATGAAAGATTTTGTGAACTGATTCTTTGTTAAAATGATCTTTTTTATTTTTCAGGTTTTATTGGAAGGCATACAACTATCAGGTTATAAACAATTTTCTTGTGATGTGATGTGATGTGACAAGCTAGTGACGTCAAAAATGTTTTTTCAAGATTTTTAATTATTATATAAGTTCAAAAGACAAATGGTTTAAGGGGTTATGACAGTGTTAAAATTTTGAAAATACCCATTTTTATTTTATTCACTTTTTTCATAGTTAATAGTCTGTAGAATATGGTCCTGAAAGCCGTTTTTGGCTAAAAAAATTTTCCTCGAAGATATTAACAAAAAACTAACAAATCTGTTTCAAGTAAATTTTTGAAAAATCGTGATTTTTAAATATTTTAATTAGGCCAAACTTGTGGAAAGGATTGTTCTAACCCACTTTTTACAGAGTAATTTCATGAGAAATCTTACTGAAAATATGACTTAAAAACCGTTTTAGAAACCGTTTTTTTCTCAAGAGTTATTAATTTAATTATTTCCGTAAAATAAATAAAATCTGTAAAATTAATTTTTCTATGTGTGATTTTATGTTACTAAACTCAATGTGTTAAAGTAAAGGCATTCAACAAATTTGAATTTGCCACTCGAATAGGTTGTGCCTCACAGCGTCTAGTCGAGAATGAAGATTTCTGTTTGATCGGTATAGTAGAATTTTCTGTAAAGCAGCAGAAAGCAGCCAAACAGCTGTATTTCATCCAAGACACTAGATCAGTGCAGTTAGTCTGCTAGCTGCTGTAGCAATGCTTATAACCTTATAGTGGTGTTGCAAAAGTGCAAGAGCTTCTGCAGAGTACAAACATTATTCAGATAAGTATTGGAAACTAATTTGTAATAACAGTGTTCATAAAGCTTTTTCTATGTTGGTATATTTTTTGCTTTTAGGTATACGGGTGCAAGCCAGCAAAATGGGAGCTTATATTGACTGCCTGAAGTATTATTTTGCATACCTTTTAAGAACTTGAAGTGTATTTAATAATGGTAAGTATTGTATGTAACTGTAATTCATAAACATAACTTGATTATGAATAGCTAACGATAATTTTTATTTTATTTTCAGCTTCTAAATGCTATTATCACACAGCATGATGTGCGCGTACCATCAAATATACTTTATTGCATGTATATTTGAGTACCAAAAGCAAATCAAGGTATGCCGGATATTTTCTGTAAGTACAGCTGAGTACATTTGTATGATTTACATTATAAACTTTAAATGCCTTTTACTCAAATTTAGTTTTTTCATGCTTTTGATGTACTTGCCGCAGCTTTCTGAAGGAACCGTAACATCAATCCGGATGAACCAAAGTGGAAAACCTTCCTAATGAGTACGGTCACAAACTGAGTGGAGCAGAATTGGCAAAAATAAGTTCAAAGTGAATGTTACGTATGTTTACATATGTAACATTCACTATAATTATTAATATTGTCAATATATGTTTAATTAATTATATTAATTTTGTGTTTTTCAGGAATCTGTTCCACTTAGTCTGAGACCAGACTCATAATGAAGATTTGGCACTTTGACTCAACAGGATTGATGGTACGGTTCCATCAGAAACATGCGGCAAGTAAATAAAAGTGATGAAAATCATGATTTTTGGTAAGCAAGTACCTTTAATTGTTTTTTAATGTTACACTCACTTTTTGCATATTATTTATGCATAAAAGTGATGTATAATACTTGTATTTGAAAGCAAAAATATAGTTTTTAGAGCACCTATATATCTATTAATTTTTTTCAACACTAACAATTTTTCTTTTTTTTCAGGTTTTAACACTGTCATAACCCCTTAAAAGTTTTTCCCCATTTTGAGAGAGTAAGTACACTAAGTTTCCAGAAGAAATGAGACTTTTCCCAAGGGAAAAGCATGTTTTGTTTTGTATAAGGTAACGAGAACTTATGAAGGCCTACAACTATCATGTTATAGAAGTAAAGAATTTTCTTGTGACGTGACAAGCTAGTGAAAGTGTTGTACTTTCATCGTTTAAGTATCAAGAAAGTTGTTACAAAATTTCTATTGGGAGGTTACGCAACTGTCATGTTATAAAGGGAAGGAATTCCTGTGAGAAACTAGTGATGTGAAAAATGTTTTTTCAAGATTTATAATTATTATATAAGCTCAGAAGACAAGTGGTTTACAAGTTTTCCCCAATTTTGAGAGAGCAAGTACACTAAGTTTCCAGACGTAACGAGACTTTTCCCAAGGGAAAAGCATTTTTTGTTTTATATAAGGTAACGAGAACTTATGAGTTGTCAAACCTGTCACTCAGAGGGATAGTATCAGAATTTTCAAGTTGATACGGCTCAGCAAAATTAGAAATTTTGAATTTTGAAATTTCTAATCTCCGATTATCTGAATACTACTCAACTATACCATCTTCAAAATTCCTATACTATCTCTCTAAGCTGTGGGCTAAACCACTTGTATGGTCTTTTTACCTTTTAGAAATCAGAACATGCATTTCTTTTGGGAAAAGAGATGCTCAACCCATATTCTGGAAACTGCCTGTACTCAGGGCACACTGAAAATTGAAAATAACTAGATTTTCATTAAGCAAATCAATCAGAGGGATAGCATATGAAATTTCAAGTTAATCTTCTAGACCAATTTCAAAATAATTATGATTTAAGGCATTCAACATTGAACAGCTTAAAATTGGTCTATACGATTAACTTGAAATTCCATATGCTATCCCTCTGATTGATTTGCTTAATGAAAAAATGGTTATTTTCAGAGTACCCGGAGTACAGGCAGTTTCCAAAATGTGGGTTGAGCATATCTTTTCCCATTCGAAATGTATGTTTTGCTTTCTAAAAGATAAAAAGATCATTCAAGTTTTCAAGCCCACTGCTTAGAGAGATAGTATAACAATTCTGACGATAGTATAGTTGAGCAGTATTGAGATAATCAGAGACTAGAAATTTTAAAATTCAATAATTCAAAACTGCTGAGTCGTATCTACTTGAAAATTTTTATATTATCCCTCTAAGTGACTGGCTTAACAACTTATAAGTTCTCGTTACCTTATATAAAACAAAATATGCGTTTCCCTTGGTAAAGGCTCGTTACATCCACGATCTAGAAAATGAGTTATAGTTACTTTATTGTACTCCTTTCAAATTGAGAAAAACTTATGTTCTATCTAGAAATCCATCGCAAGGATAGCATGTGAAAGTTTAAGCTTATCACATAGACCAATGTCAAAATAATTATCATTTATGGCATTCAAAATGGAACAAAATTGGTCTAGACGATTAACTTAAAATTTCTTATGCTATCCCTTTGATTAATTTGCTTAAGGGGTTATGACAGGGTTAAAATTTCAAAAAGATCGATTTTTTTTTATTAACGTTTTTTGTAGGAAATTTACTGTAGAATAAGCTCCCGAAACCCACTTTTCGGTACAAAATTATTTCAAAAGTTATAGGCATAAAACCAAAAAAAAAATCATGATTTTCGATAATCGTATATTTTGTACTATAACTACCATTTCATGTTTTATAAATGGTTTTATTAAAACCATTTATGAAAAAATTTTAAATTTGGCGGTTATCGGCCGAGGTAAATGATATCTACAGCGAATGGTACTCTAACTAGAATCCTGTTTTACCATAGCACTAGCAGGTTGTCAAACTCGCTGTTAAATGCTAAACAGTGATTGTTTAACTAAATAATATTCAGTTCAATTTTTCAGTAAAGATTTTAGTTTTAAACTAATAATTTTAACTGAAAATTGCACAAGTATTTTATTTAGTTTAAAATCTAGGTTATTATTGTGTTATTGTGAGTGTATTATTGTGTTGTGAAATATCAAGATTATAAAAATATGACTGGCTCAAGAAACAGAAAGCCAGGCTCATCTGCACAAGGAAAGCGTAGGTTTGGAAGAAAGAAGAGGAGGCAAAGGAGGTTCTACAGAAGTGAACCATCGTCAACGACCATCCCATCTTCAAGAAATGAAGCACCATCGGAAGTACATCCTTCATTGTCTACTGCACCTGGACCACCAGAGAGAGAAATGCCACTTTCATCGACATCCAGTGCAAGATCTCCAACAAGAACAACTACGCAACCATCAACATCAGGTACAGCAGCTACGCAGTTTGCACAGCCAGAAATTCCAGTATCCAGATCAAGACAGAAATTAACATCAGAGTATGTAGAAGCTGGTTCTATACAATATAGAATTTTTGACATTTCTATACTTTTGCCCGGATTACAAGAATTTCTGGCTTGCAAAAACTGTGGCGGAGATATCACTTTTAATGAAGTTGATATCAGAGGCCTGGGTAGTAAACTATCTATGACTTGTAATAATTGCTGTAAAGCTGAATCCATTGACTCATGTAGGCAAATTGGTCAAAAGCGTAATGCCTTTGAAATCAATAAGCGAGTAGTTTTAGCAATAAGAGCTCTGGGCCATGGACACACTGGTTTAAAAACCTTTTGTGGAATCATGGATTTTTTACCACCAGTTGCTCATAGTCATTTTGGAACTATCAATCATGAGCTAAAAATTTCGAGTCAAAGAATAGCTACCGAGTCAATGAAAGCAGCTATGCAAGAAAAATGTAATACAGATGAGACTCAGGAGAACTGTTGTGATATGGTTTCCGGTGATGGATCTTGGAGGAAACGAGGATTTTCTTCCCTTCAAGGAGTATCAACGTTGATCCGGAACGACAATGGCAAAGTGATTGATGTGGCACCGAAACAATCATTTTGTAAGGCTTGTGAATCACATCAAGAGGACGACACTAAAGAATACAGAGAGTGGTTTGAAGCACATCAAGACCAGTGCTCCGCCAATCATCAGGGAAGTTTTGGAAAAATGGAAGTAGACGGTATTGTGGAAATGTTCAAAAGATCAGAGGCATTACACGGTATCAAACACAAGAGCTACATAGGAGATGGCGACTCAAAAGTATACAAGGCCCTCTGTGATGCCAAGCCATATAGAGAAGATTTTTTCATCATCAAAAAGGAATGTCTTGGACACGTGCAGAAGAGAATGGGAACCAGACTGAGAAATCTGAAGAAAACTTTGGCTGGCCAAAAACTGTCTGATGGTGCAGGGATAGGTGGAAAGAACCGTCTGACAGCTCAAAGAATTGATAAACTTACAACATATTATGGCAATGCCATCCGAAGCCATCATCATTCTGTTGAAGAAATGTCCAATGCCATCTGGGCAACATTCCATCACAAATCTTCAACGGATCAAGAGCCGAGACACCACCTTTGTCCCGTGGGATCAGACAGTTGGTGTAAATGGCAAGCAGCCAAAGCCAAGGGACAACCGAAGAATTTCCAACATCGAGACACGATTCCTATGGCAATTATGGAGGCAATCAAGCCAATTTACAAGGACTTGACGCAAGCAGACCTGCTGGAGAGATGCATTGGAGGCTTCACCCAGAACAGCAACGAAAGCTTCAACCAGTCCATCTGGAAACTCGTCCCCAAGGAAACTTTCAGCGGCCTCACAGTCTTGGAGATTGAAATTTTCATTGCTGTTGCTTCCTTCAATGATGGCAAAGCTGGAGTACTTCAGGTGATGAAGAATTTCAATGTGCATCCGGGATCTTCTGCAGTAGACTGGGCCAAGAGTGCAGACGAACAACGGCTTTTCTGGTCAGACAAGAAAGCAATGGAATCTACACTAGAAGCCCGAAAAGCTAAGAGGAAAAGGAATAATCCGAATGATGATTCCTACTCAGCTGGGGCACACTAAACATTTACACAAATAACCCCTATACTTCTCACTCCTAACCAAACACTGAAACGAGCATTCACTGCAAGCTTCATATCACTTTTCATCCAACATAGACAATACACACATTACAAAATAAAATGAAAATTTGGTCAGAGCAGAGCTGACAGTTTTCCCGTTTTCTTTTTTTTTCATAACCATGCACATTAGTGATAGTTTAGTCTGCTTGAGTCTGCTGGCTTGCTGTTAGCTCAACAGCTGATCAGCTGTTCTCTGACCTACTTTTTATCAATCACATCTGGACAAAACCTTTTTAGCTTCTAGTGTTCATTTCTTCTGCTCTTTTGCTACATGGATGAGAAACAGCATTTGTAAGTATATTTTTAAATATTTAGAATTTATTATAAAATATTTATTAAGAATACGTTAACTCAAAGTATGTTGAATAATTTTTCACAAAAATTTAGTATACTTTGAGTTTGAATTGTAAAAAAAATTGAAAAACTACTGAATTTAATATTTTAACCTTTTTTCACTTATTACATATTTTGTGTTTCAGAGGACATAAGCTTTCATAATGAAGCTTTTTTGAATACGCGTCTCTCCAGTCATCATCCCCGGACAGCTACTTTTGGATTATATTTGGCCTAGACGTTGAAAATTATTTGTAAGTATACTTTCTTTTATTAAATATTAAGTAAAACTTTAAATGCCATTTACTCAGAATTAGGTTTTTCATGATTTTTATTCACTTGCCGCAGGTTTTCTCAGGAACGGATGAACCAATTGAGCTCAAATTTTAGAGAAACCTTCGGGATAGGTTTCCTCACAAACTGAGCGGAGCAGAATTGGAAAAGATAAGTTAAAAGTGAATGTTACGTATGTTTACATATGTAACATTCACTATAATTACTAATACTGTCAATGTATGTATAATTAATTATATTGATTTTGTGTTTTTCAGAAATCCCTTCCGCTCAGTTTGTGACCAGACGTATAAGGAAGATTTTCCAGTCTGGTTCACCAGGATTGAAGGTACGGTTCCTTCAGAAACCTGCGGCAAGTAAAGAAAATTGATGAAAATCAGGAGTTTTGGTAAGTAAATACCTTTAATTGTTTTTAAATGTTATACTCACTTTATGCATATTTTTTATGCATAAAAGTGATGTATAATACTTATATTTTAAATGAAAAATGTAGTTTTTAGAGCACCTACATATAATAATTTTTTACAGCCCTAATCATTTTTCTTTTTTTTCAGGTTTTAACCCTGTCATAACCCCTTAATGAAAAATTAGTTATTCTCAATATTGAGAGAGCAACATGTACACTCAGTTTCCAAATCTTGCATGTAACTAGTCTTTTTCCAAGGGAAATGCATGTTTTGCTTTGTAAAAGGTAATGGAAACTAATGAGTTGTAAAGCCTGTCACTTAGAGGGATAGTATGAGAATATTCAAGTTGATATGGCTTAGCAAAATTTTAATTTTTTAATTTTGATAATACTCATTTCCGATTATCTTAATACTGCTCAGCTATATCATCTTCAAAATTTTTATACTATCTCTCTAAGCTGTGGGCTAAACCACTTGTATGGTCTTTTTACCTTTTAGAAATCAGAACATGTATTTCCATTGAAAAAAGGGACGCTCAACCCATATTCTGAAAACTGCCTGTACTTCGGGCACTCTGAAAATTGAAAATAACTATGTTTTCATTAAACGTACTAATCAGAGGGAAATCATGAAAAATTTCAAGTTTATCGTATCAACCAAAAATTTATTTTTCATTAAATGATCTTTACTTTTTCATACTACCTGTATCAAGTAAATAATTATGTTAAATAGAATAAAGTTTTGTGTCAATTTTGTAGATTAGGCCTACAGGGGATACCACAACTTTATTGACATTATTTTTTACAAGTTTTCATAAAGTTTAAATTCGATTCCAATTTTCTAAACATTTACCGAATTAGGTCTTTTGCATTAAAAATAATAATACCTATATCATAAGGAATCATAGGGATATTGGAAACTAACTTACATATACTTCTTTTTTTACTAAATATTATTCATAATACTATAATATAGATAAAACAATTGTGAAGGATACGATGTGAACTTGTATAAATATTTAAATACTATATCACTCATTTTCTGCATGTCGATAGTATACGTAACGTACAAATGCTTTCAAGCAAGCAGTTATCAGTTAATTAATTAGCAATAATTTTATACGTACAGATTTCTTTGATGTATATTTGCGAGACAAATAATTATAGAGATTAGCATAAAATTTAGTGCCAATAAAGGAAAAAAAACGCGCTGTTTTATTAGGAAAAGGAAATAATAGACATTAATTAGTTTAAAAATTATGATTTTTCATGATGCGAGACAATTCCGTTATATTACATGATAAATTTGGACAAACACATGATATTATGACACATTATGAGCACATTTATCGTGTGATAATATATCATATAAGAACATAATACGATTTTATCACATGTACAATCGGTAACAATTGAAACTTGGAATAATTCCGAAATGGCTCCATGTTATGCGAATGTTTGGAACCGGGCACGCAACGCCCCATTTGCCGTTCAGGCTATCTACGTTTCACATGCTTTAGTCGAGTGTTTATATGAATACATACATATTTATAATCCTTCCTCAATTTAAACGGTTATTTATTTATTTCAAAACGATTACTTTTTATAACAACAAACTTGCCAATTTATTTATTGATATCATAACTTTCTTTTCTTAAAATTAAAATGGGAATTTTTATAAAATCGAAGGTATAGATAAAATCGAAGGAGACGATAATGCCAAGCTCGTATTACACGTTCATATTTTCATCCATGAGAGTTTCGGATTATTTAGCTTAAGGTATAAGCATCATGATTTGAGTGCTGGTGATTAACTCATTTACGAGGTTCGAAGACATGCGTCCTAACATAATTATTTGTCTTCGAACTTGATCTGTAAGCATCATATATTCTTTCAGTGTTTGTGTTTCAATCACTTATTCACAAGGGGAAAGAAGATATATTATTTGTTGATCTGATGACTTTATTATCAATACCTCTTAACAGCATGCAGTGAAGCTGCTAGTATTTTGTCTAAATAGGTGTTATCAAGATCTTTAATTTACTTAATTTAATAACTGTATAGGATAAAGCACATATAATTTCGGCCACATTAGAGTTGTCGAAGTTTGAAAATTAAAGTTTAATTTTAGAGTAAGCTCTTAGAATTTTTTTTTTTCAGTATGAGTATTAATTAGAGTTTGGTTTTGTCTGGATAAGTGTTATCATAGGAGGTTATACGCCAAACATCATAGGTGAATATTGAAAAAAAAATGAAAAGGTTTCTATATGTGATCTTAAAAAACAAAAAATGTGGAATATTTTCTATCGGTCTCACATGTATTTATTAGGAAATATGTATAACAGACAATAATTGATAATTGACCAGCCAAAAGGAGGTTCCTGTGACGCAGTGAAATTAAAGCAGTACTTTGAGTCAAAAAAGTATGACAATAGCTGAAACATCTGTCAAGACGAGATGAAGTGAATTTTGAGTCAAGAAAGATTATAATGGCATATACTAGACGATAGTTGGATATCTCAAGTTTAGACCAGCAAAAAGAAGGTTCCTTTGGTGAAGTGGAATTAGTGAAGTGAAAAACTATTTTGATTCAAGAATTATGTATAGAATGGAAGAACTCAATTCTCAAGAATAATAAATATATCCATTTAATAATGGATCAGTCAATATATGAACTGTAACAACTTTTATCCAGTGTAATCAAATTTTATGTTTACAAAGTGTTTCTGACGTAACATTTATTATGGTTATGTATTCATAAATTATTTATCAGAAATGCTGGAAGAACACGATTGATAAGAATAGATGGAATATCTATCAAGTTTAGACCAGCAAAAATAAGTAAAGTCTGCTGTTTATAAATTTCTTTTTTGCGACAAGTTCTTTGGATCACCTGTAACAGAGAAAGATTAATTTATTCTAAAACAAAGAATCATGTTCTATAATCATAAAGTTAATTTATTTCAAGATAATTAAAATATACATATCTGACAGAGTGAAATTCATTGATAGTATTTTGATCCTAATGCCATCTTTTCTGTAAATGCATTTTTTCACTTGAAACCTTTTGTAGGTTCTAGATTAAACGTTATTGCACACGCGTAGTATGAGTTTTAGGGGTTTTTAATGCAATTTAAATAATATAATTTGTGATAAAATTGGAGTTCCTCGGGGAGGTTATAAACTAGCAGAAACCAACAGTAGATTAGTACTTCAGGTTAGCCATAGTGCGAAAGTGGGTTGGCACCAAGTTATGGGGATATAGAGATCCCTATAACGAAGCTATGAAGTGTTAGTCTACTGTTGGTTTTTGCTAGATTATAACCTTCGCGTGGATCTCCAAGTTTATCATAAACTATATTATTTAAGTAGCTCCGTGAAGTACGAAAAAAACATGCAAATATCTTAATAAAAAAAACCATTAATTGCGGAATCATTAACAACATTAGGAACGGCACATTAAAAAAAGTGCGGATGCCTTCGTTTTTGCGTGAAAAATCAAAAACTAAAACATGATATAATTGTCGCTTTCTCACTTAACATTCGATATTAACATTTGAAAGAGAGACCGATCGTTCCCAATTTAATTGCCGGTAACGTAAATAATTGTGTTATAACACAATTCTTGTTATTTATTTAAGAATCAATAAATTTATTTTTCGATCATTTCTATGCTAATTTTGACCGTTCCTGTTCAACGTTTCTACTTTTTAAGACGTTAGCATGGGCGAACGTAATTTGTAAACTTGAAGAAAATGACAGTACCATGAACAAGTGCAAGATGCATAACCTCAAAGGCGTAGGGTTGATTTAGTAATAGACGTAGTGCTTCAAGAAATAAAAGTTAAATTGGAGTCTCCGAACACGACAATATACCTACAGCTCAAGGAAAAATGAAAGCAACGTATAACTGAAATTCGGTTAGCTCTTATGGCAAGAATGACCGCGCAAAGGTTTTGAAAAGTAGAAACGTTGAACAGGATCGATCAAAATTAGCATAGAAATGATCGAAAAATAAACTTATTGATTATTAAATAAATAATAAGAATTGTATTATAACACAATTATTTACGTTACCGGCAATTAAATTGGGAACGATTGGTCTCTCTTTGAAATGTTAATATCAAATATCAAGTGAGAAAGCGAGAATTATATCATTTTTTAGTTTTTTATTTTTCACGCAAAAACGAAGGCATCCGCAATTTTTTAATGTGCGGATCCTTGTGTTGTTAGCGATTCCGCAATTAATGGTATTTTTTTATTAAGATATTTGCATGTTATTTTCGTACTTCACGAAGCGTATTTAAGTAACGTTAAAAACCCCTAACACTCATACTACGCATTAGATATTTCTTTTTTAAATAATAATGATCCAAACATAACTATTTTGTATGTACAGACGGTGTCGAAAAAAAATTATTATTGCAATAATACATAAGCATATGTACATTAATTTTTAAATTTATAACTTATTTAGTTGATGTCAATGATTCTTTGTAAATTAGGTATTATATACCATTTAAAAGTAGTGAAATCTTCTCGCCCCCCTCCCCAAATAAACGTTTTAAAGGTATAAGGCTGGCAAGTATAAGGTCGTTTCTTCCTATGTAAGAATTAAAGATTAATTTTATAACTTTTGATAACCTTAATGTTCCAAAAATTCTAAGAGTTTACTCTATCTATACGGCTATTTCATTGTTTTAATCAAATATAATTTTCGAACTCTCAATTTGGAACCCTTATATGGTAAAAATTCAAATCTATTTATCTATGAAAGTATTAACGCGTAAACATCTTCACGTTAAGAGTCTGTTGGTCACACTACTATTTTTTTAGTGTTACTTCTCCTATACCTTCGATTTTACATAAATTTCAATTTTATTTTACCAAAAGAAAGTTACGATATCAATAAATAAATTGGTAAGTTCTTTTATAAAAAGCAATCAATTTCAAATAAATAAATAAGCGTTTAAAAGGGGGAGGATTATAAATATATATGTCTTTATATAAACACTTGATCAAATTGCAGTGTGTGAGAAGGTACAGTCGGGTACAATTAAAACATTGAATAATTGCGACTGCTGCCACTTTCTGCGCATTCTTGCTGACGTTTGGTGACCGATCACGATAACGCCGTATTTACCGTGGGAGATGAGGCAACCATTCTTTCGTTAAATTGGGCGTTGCGTGTTGGGTCACAAACATGCGCAGAACATAGCACCAATATGTTATTATTCAAAGTCTCAATTTAATCCTACGGTACATGTAATAAAATGGCATGATGTTCTTACATGCCATTATCACATGACAAATGTACCCATAATATGTGGTAATATCATGTTATCACCAGGCATGGCAAATCATTCCATTCCATTATAATCTTTTCAATGTATGTAGATAATACTCAACATGTTCAACGGTAACCCTCGAATACGGAACCGTCAGAAACTGTGAAATGAGATATTCCGAGATAGGATAGGACGGAATGGAATATGATTTGTACAATATTCTTTAAGGGGACCCAACACGTTTAAAATCTGAAAAATAAAAATATTCTAAATTGATATTAAATTAAATAATATGTTGGAGAAACTTTTCATACTTATAGTATGATCTCTTACCTTCAATTTAAGCCCTTAAAATCCAATTTCGTACCTACCTATCCGGAGTGGTACTCCGCAGACTGTTTTTCACTGTGCGTAGGATTCCAGGTGACCATATGCTTCGATTGAGCTCAAATTTTGTGAGTATGTTCTATATAAGTGTAGTTTTCGCATGAACAGAGGGATTTTGATTTGAATGCTTAGAAAAATTTTAATAAAAGAAAAAGTAAATTTTTTCAATTTTTAAATTTTTTATGCCACAGTTTTTTTTATTAAGTAAGTTTGAAGCTTTCAAATCAAAATCCCTCTGTTCATGCGAAAACTACACTTATATAGAACATACTCACAAAATTTGAGCTCAATCGAAGCATATGGTCACCTGGAATCCTACGCAAAGTGAGCTGAAATCATGAAAAACCAAAGTTAGAGAAAATCGACTTCGAAGTTCATCAATGCATATTAGAAAATAAGTTAATTTTTTACTTACCAAATCTCTTGGAACTATTTTTCTGTTGATCCTTGGTAGTAAACTATCATTTTCAGGAGTCATGGTATACTCCCTTGTATCAATAGGCTGAGTACGCCTTTAAGAACCTGTAAACAAAAAATGGTAAATTTGTGTATTTTTACATTATATGCTAATATTATTAATTTATTGTATTTAATACTAAAAAATGCATATTTATTCTTACCTAATAATTTTGCTGAAGTCTCCAACTTGATTTAATGGAAGAAAAACGATTATGATTTCTTCAATGTACAATCCACTGAAAAAATACAATAAATTAATATTTCAAAAACTCCATAAAAATCAGCTAAAACAATATAGAGAAGAATACTTATCTTTTTTCGTAGTCCTTGCCTTTTTTCGTAAGCCTTTGTTTTTGCCTCCCTAATGTCCACCAGCAGCATACGAGTCATCTTCTTCCATCTGTCGAGCTCTTAGCCTAAGAGCTCGTGCTTCTCTGGTGTTGGCCTGGACTTGTCGTTCAGCATGGTGAAGTCTTAAATTGTCTGTTGCGTTAGCCCACTCTGCCACAGCGTCTCCAGGCTTTACATCAAAGCGGTCCAAGACTCTGAGGACACAAGACCGACCATCATTAAACATGCACACAGCCAGAAAAACACCAATTTTCAAGACTATCAAGCCACTGAAAGATGTCTTGGGGACTAGTCTCCATACAGAATTATTGAAACTCTCATTAGAGTTTTGTGTAAAACCTCCAAGACATCTTTCAAGTAATTCTGACTTTGACAGGTCTTCATAAATTGGTTTTATGGCATCCATAATGTAAGCTGAAAGGCTGGTCTTGTGCCTGAACTCCCTGTGTTCTTTTGTGGCTTTTGTTTTTTGCCAATTGCACCAGCTGCTGGATCCTTCCGGGCACAGATGATGCATTGGCCTCTTGTCCGTCGACTGCATATGGTACTATGTTGCCCAGATTGCATTGTACATGTCATCAATGGAATCTGGGTGATTTCGAATGTCTTTACCATAATAACTTGACAGCTTGTCGATCACCTTAGCAGTCAGCTTTCCTCTTCCGCCAATTGGTTTATTGTCCGGAAGCTTGATCTTCTGGCTGGTATACTGCTTGACAAGGTTTCGGAGACGAGTTCCCATCCTCTTCTGTACGTGTTGGATGCACTCTTTCTTCTCCACCACAAGTTCATCACCATAGGGTTTCGATTCACTCACAGCCTTGAACACTTTGGAGTCTCCATCTCCAATATAGCGATGATATTTGACACTGTATTCTTCTTCTGAGCGTTCAAATATCTCACGGATGCCATCAACTTCCATTTTACCTGTACTACCTTCATGGTTAGCAGTGCAGTGTGGCTTGTGTTCCTCGTACCATTCTTCATACTCAGCAGTATGCAGATACTTCTCCCACGATGAACAAGGTTGGCAGAAGCTGTTTTTAAGAGCAACGTCCAACACCTTGCCTGTGTGATGTCCAACGATGCTAGCAAATCCTTGTAGTGATGAAAATCCTTTCTTCCTCCACGAACCATCACCAGAAATGTTCAGTCCAAGAGCACCATCTTCTGTAGCGGCTCTTTCTTCTTGGACTGCAGCTCGCATAGACTCCTTGGCAACACTCTCACATACTTCACTTAACTGTTGATTTATTGAATCGTAAGCAGACTGAGCTATTGGCTTAGAGCAGTCCATTATGCCACAAAATGTTGAAAGCCCAGCATGTCCAACACCCAAAGCACGACATGCAAGTACAGCCCTTCGATTCACTTCCCATGCACGATTACTATCACCCACTTTTTTGCTAGAATTAATGCTCAAAACTTCTCTGCATCGAACACATGAGACTTCAATTTTGAATCCTAATCCAAACACTACTGATTCAGAAAAGTTCACTTCACTGTGACATTTTTTGCAACACACCACACTTTGGAGTTCAGGAAATAGAATATTGATATCAATAATTCTATTCTTGACTCCGGAGAGGCCTTCTGCTGCTGGAGTTTCAAGTTTTCTTGAAGATGTCGAAGGTCTTGGTTGTGCAGTTGAGTCTTCTGTATCATTACGTCTAGTTCCTGCAAATTTTCTTGGTCGCCTTCTATTTCTTCCGCAGGAGTATTTCCTATCCAAGTGAGTGGGCAATCTGCCCTTCTGGTCACCGATTGTTATAACTAACTAATCTAAACTAAAAGCTAAACTAACTAAAATTCCTAACAAATACTTTGCACTTTGAAAACTTAAAATATAAATAACTTTACAAGAAAGCAAAAATAAACACTACTAAAAAAAAAATTATTTTAACTTTATTTAATTATGTTTGCACAGTGCAAAACATAAATTCAAGAACTTTAATCATAGAACTTTAAAATATTTAAAAGCTGGTAAAGCAGATTTGAATGCTGTGTTTCGCGCGAACAGTTTCACCAACAGCACACTGATTCTAACCTTTACCCAAACAGGACGTCAGGAAGAAACGATACATACATGGTCGGTAAATGGGGAGTTCAAATATTTTCGTCACAGCGGTCGTCACGTTTTGGTTACAGAATCGTCGCCTAGACTGTTGCGAAGAGCGCGCATATTTGAATTTCACCTAATGAATATAGTTTCATGAAACTCAGAATAAAAAAGAAAATAATCATTTATTGTTAATAATTTACAAAATACGTATGTATGTTTATAAGATCGTATGTGTGTATACAAGTGATATATATATATATATATATATATATATATATATACCCACACACACACACACACATTCGCTCATAAATACATACATACACGAGGAAAAAGTTCAACATATTTGTAATACCATATATATGTATATATATATATATATGTAATACCATTGTTTTTTACAATTACAATGAAAATATCTAGTTCTGACTGGATTTATTTAAAAAAATCAAAATTTTTAGGTATCTTGAATAAATGATTTTAATTACGCGATTTAGCGAAAAAACAGGCAAAATATTTATTCAGTATTTTGCTTATAATTTTGAGGGAAAATTTTTTTACGAAAAACGGCTTTCGGGAGCATATTCTATGATAAATTTCCTATGAAAACCAATCATAAAAAAAATATCGATTTTTTCAAGTTTTAAACGTGTTGGGTCCCCTTAACATAAGGCTTAAGGTGAAGACCATAATCTTTGCGATATGGCTTAAGACCTTTACCTAAAGCAATAGCTTCCATGGTTTTGTTATGACTCTGAGACTCTTTTAACTCATTTTGAGCCTTCTTAGCACTATTTACTGCTGTAGCTATTGATGCAGCACCACCAGCTAAAGCTCTAGTTGCACTCAAGCCAGCAAATAATAGAATCAAAACTGGAAGAACTCCACCTATTTTGGCTGGAAGTGGTAGAATGCGAGGTATATTTATTTTACGCTTCCCACCTGCTTTTTTAACGGCTTCCTTAGCTCCTTTTAAAGCCGATCGAATGACTACGAGTGATCTATTGCTAGATATTGCGCTTTTCGACGCAGCTTCAATAATTTTCTTCAATGTAATTATTGGTTTTTTACTTTTTCTACATTTCTTCTGCTTGTTCAAGCCTTTCCCATATTTTTTCTTTGTTTTCTATTTCTTCCTGTACGTTGACGTCATTTTGATACCCATACCAAATTTTCTTTTAAGATTCATAATATTAGCTACAGCAAAAGCAGCTGCTTTTTCACCAAAAGAACTGTCTTTAGCTCGCATTCTATTCCAAGCTTTTTCAGCTAAAATTTTATCAGCCTCGTGTCTTGCTGCAAGATTTTCTTGATTTTGAGAATAAGCAATGTCGTGGTCTTTACAAGCTGCGTCTAGTTGATTTATACCAGGATCACCCCGAGCCAATCGTTTATTCAATTTAGTACCTGGTACACAGTACTGATAGCCCGGCAAATGAGCTTCAAACGGTAAACTATTAATGATTTTATTTACTAGACTGCAACCTTTGTTTACCTTTTGTCGTCGTTGAGATATCATCATGCACCTTCGAGAGACAATGTGATAATGAAGTTTGAAATATATAAGCACCCTTTCTATATGTTAAGAGTTTATTCGTTGATGGTTCGGGGACCGATAAACATCATGAAT
This sequence comes from Philotrypesis tridentata, assembly GCA_018906965.1. Taxonomy (NCBI): domain Eukaryota; kingdom Metazoa; phylum Arthropoda; class Insecta; order Hymenoptera; family Pteromalidae; genus Philotrypesis; species Philotrypesis tridentata. The sequence goes on from JACCIB010001059.1 coordinate 26,407, forward strand.
TTCAAAGAACAACCGCTTAAGCTTCATGTCATAAATTTCGATGGAGTTGTAGAGACGGAAAAACATGAAAAAAGACATGTTGAGCTACTACCTAATACTATACGTGCAGTGTTCTGCGGACCAAGCAACTGTGGAAAAACTAACTGTTTACTAACATTAATTACACATCCTAATGGACTCAGATTTGAACATATATACGTGTACTCGAAATCACTTAAGGGGTTATGCCTGAGTTAAACATGAAAAAAATAAATCATCGGTTAATAAGCAAAAAAAAATTATATATATGTAGTATCATAAAAAATCTTTTTTGTAGTTCATGCATACATATTCATTGTAGTTTTGCATATTTTTAATGCATGATATATCTATACTTACTGTTTAAACAATCCCATGTGCAAAGCATTAAATTTGAGTACTTTTTCTCCTTTGCCGCATGATTTCTCATCATCCGGGTGATGAATCCAAACCAAACTGAATGGAATTTCTTCTAAATATGCCTTTCCTCAGCTTAAGGGGTTATGACAGTGTTAAAATTTTGAAAATATTAATTTTTTTTTTATTCACTTTTTTCACAGTTAACAGTCCGTAGAATATGGTCCTGAAAGCCGTTTTTTGCTAAAAAAATTTGCCTTGAAAATATCGACAAAAAACTGATAAATCTGTTTCAAGTAAATTTTTGAAAAATCGTTATTTTTAAATATTTTAACTAGGCCAAACTTGTGAAAAGGATTGTAAACCACACTTTTTACAGAGTTATTTCATGAGAAATCTTACTGAAAATACGACTTAAAAACCGTTTTACAAACCGTTTTTTTCTCAAGAGTTATTAATTTATTTCCGTAAAATAAATAAAATCCGTAAAATTAATTTTTCTATGTGTGATTTTATGTTACTAAACTCAATGTGTTAAAGTAAAGGCATTCAACAAATTTGAATTTGCCACTCGAACAGGTTGTACCTCACAGCGTCCGGTGGAGAATGAAGATTACTGTTTGATCGGTATAGTAGAATTTTCTATAAAGCAGCAGAAAGCAGCCAAACAGCTGTTTTTCATCCAAGACACTAGATCAGTGCAGTTAGTCTGCTAGCTGCTGTAACAATGCTTATAACCTCAGTGGTGTTGTAAAAGTGCAAGAGCTTCTGCAGAGTACAAAAATTTTTCAGATAAGTATTGGAAACTAATTAGTAATAATTGTGTTCATAATGACCTTTTTCTTTGTTGGTTTATTTTTTGCTTTTAGTTATACGGGTGCAATCCAGCAAGATGGGAGTTTATATTGACTGTCTGGAGTATTATTTTGCATACTTTTTAACAACTTGAAGTGTATTTAATAATGATAAGTATTGCATGTAATTGTAATTCATAAACATAACTTGATTATGAATAGCTAACGATAATTTTTATTTTATTTCCAGCTTCTAAATGCTATTATCACACAGCATGATATGCGCATACCACCAAATATACTTTATTGTATGTATATTTGAACCAAAAGCAAATCAAGGTATGCCACATAGTTTCTGTAAGTATAGCTGAGTTCATTTGTATGATTTACATTATAAACTTTAAATGCCTTTTACTCAAATTTAGTTTTTTCATGGTTTTCATGTGCTTGCCGCAGCTTTCTGAACGAACCGTAACATCAATCCGGATGAACCAAAGTGGAAAACCTTCCTTATGAGTACGGTCATATCTGAGTGGAGCAGAATTGGCAAAAATAAGTTCAAAGTCAATGTTACGTATGTTTACATATGTAACATTCACTATAATTATTAATATTATCAATATATGTTTAATTAATTATATTAATTTTGTGTTTTTCAGGAATCTGTTCCACTTAGTCTGAGACCAGACTCATAAGGAAGATTTGGCACTTTGATTCATCAGAATTGATGGTACGGTTCCACCAGAACCATTCGGCAAGCAAATGAAAGTGATGAAAATCATGATTTTTGGTAAGCAATTCCTTTAATTGTTTTTAAATATTATACTCATTTTATGCATATTATTTATGTATAAAAGTGATGTATAATACTTGTATTTGAAAGCAAAAATATAGTTTTTAGAGCACCTATATATCTATTAATTTTTTACAACACTAACAATTTTTCGTTTTTTTCAGGTTTTAACACTGTTATAACCCCTTAAGCAGAAGGCTTTTCTGAAAAATACAAATTTTCAATAATTAGTAACATATAAGTTATAATATAAGTAATTATAGTGAATGTTACGTATGTTTACATACATAACATTCACTTTAAACTTATCTTTGCCAATTTGGCTCCGCTTAAGCAGTGCAGAAGGGTTTCCTGGAGCTGTATAAAAAATTTCAGCTTGATTGGACTTATGTTTCCTGAGAAATCCTGCGGCAACTGACCTAAAATCATAAAAATTCAAAACTTGAGAAAACAGCATTTAAAGTTTATATAAGAAATTGATATATGTTTATCGGATAGTACTTACATGAATTGTTTGGCATATTTTTTTATGCTTGGGCATAAAATACCCATATATTATGGGATATATTGGGACCCGGGTCCTACACATTTTGATATACGAGTATGAAAAGCTGAAATTGAAATATAAGTTAGCGATACATATTCACAGTAAATATATTATACATAAATATAAATATTGCCACTGCTTACCCATTATTTGACAGGTTGGTTAACAACTGCAGTACACTTTGAGAACATCTAACACACAGGCATCTTCTTGTACACATGAAATTTAGCCCGTATATCTAAAAATAAAGAACACACTTACAAAGAACAGGTTCTTAAAAAATAATATATTGTTTATAGTCCAAAATACGTATCTAAATTTAAACACTTGTGAGACTCAGAAGTAATCACTACAGCATAACATTCAGCTTGCACTAAACTATAGACAGCAGACGAAACAGTTGTCCGATAGAAAACTCGTGTGGGTCGGTAAAACAGTGACTTACTTTTTCATAAACTGTATGTGCAAGGTGCCATGTTTTCAGGCGGTAATTTAAATTTGTACATATGTTTTTTTACTGCTTTATAAATTTGATTAAGATATTACAAGACAAAATTTAAATTCTAAATTTATTTTATTTTAAACATTGAAAATAAAAAAATCCATGACATAAAAAAATTAGCTATATTGTACTGTATGTAATATCAATAAATAATTTGTTGTTTTTTTTTAATAAAATTGCATATTTCAAAAGGAGTTTATAAACACAATTTATATTAAATTTTCTATAAAAACACAATTGTTTTGAATAATCAAAAGCGTTATAAAACAAAATATGAATAATACGCAATTTTAACAAATTGTTTGATTTTAGTACTTTGCCTATAACTTTGTAAATAATTTTTTTCGGGAAAAAAGGGTTTTTGCAATATATTCAACAGTAAATTTGACGTAAAAAAATCAAATAAAAAAAAATTTGATTTTTTTGAATTTTAACTCAGGCATAACCCCTTGACCAACCTAAATATAAACTTCTGAAGGATTTATTAGATAGATTAGCCTATTGAAGGTGTACAGTACTTCGCTTTCAGTGAGCACGAGTCAGTTGTCTCTCCAGATAAAACGCTACCAAACTCTATTATAATTTTTGATGAGATAGCCACTGAAAAACAAGATAACATAAGAGCATTCTTTTGTATGGGTAGACATAAAAAAGTAGATAGTTTTTATCTTTTTCAATCATATGCTCGCACTCCAAAATATCTCATTAGAGATAATGGAAATTTATTAGTACTACTCCGACAAGATGATGTTAACATTAAACATATCTATAATGATCACGTCAATTCGGATATGCCTTTTGAGAAGTTTAAAGAAATTCGTTCAAAATGTTGACGTGACGATAATCATGAATTTTTGGTTATCGATAGAGATAGACCAATAAATAATGGTAGATATCGCAAGGGTTTTGATTCTTTTGCTATAAATATCATGGAGTAAATGGATAGAGATTATTCCTTCTTAAATAAGACAAGTGTTAACATGGCAGACTTTGATCGGGAGAAAATTGTGCTTCAGCATTTAACTCAAGCTCGTGATGTAATCAGACGTAAGCATCAGTTATTAAAGAAAGGACAAGCTAATTTCGAAAAGACTTTAAATGAAACTTTTAAGCCAATAGTTGATCTATTCAGCAAACTCGTAAGGGTGACTGATGAGGGTGGTGTTGCCAATGCTATTACTTCTACAGCACCATTGAAAAAAGAGAAAACAGAATTACGTTTGAAACAGAGCATAAAATCAGAGGCCTATTTCAATTCTAATAGAATATTAGAAAAATCTAATTATTTTAATAGCACTGACAATGAGTTCGATGAGACAATACAACCGCATGATACTTCATTTGAGTCTGCTGTTAGTGATATTGATGAAGATGGTGATTTGCAGCATAAGGATAGTACTGATAAATCCTTCGAAATAACTGACACAGATATATCTTCAAATACATCTAATTTGCTGTTCAACGATTCAATTGTAGGAGAACATATTCGACAATTACATGATAATCCACAGAAAAGACAAATTTATTTAGATAAAACATTTGGTGTTTGCTTAAAACAATATAAATATGTGATTCGTAACTCTCCTATTTATTTTAAAAATGAAAGTGTGACAGTGAACAATAAATCATATGTAAAGACTCTCGGATTAATGGAACTTCTCTTTCAGAAAGAGCCTAATACTAAATTAATTAGCTCATTGGATCAAGATAATTATATGGAAATTATTAAAAGTACTAACATTCATAAAATAAGATTTGACGCGAATGAAAAATATCGCTATACGAATTTGAATAAATTTAAAACTTTCATTAAACCCAATTTATCTGCTATCACCAGCGGTACTAAGAAGCGAAAATCTATTGGTGGAGACGGTCTTTTACCTAGATACAAAATAGCTAGAAAGAAAACAGCATTTGACTATGTGTACTGGAATGATCCGAACGAGCTTGTTGATCGATTAAGATTACTCATTACAGAACAAACAGCTGGTAATCTTAGTCATGTGAATGAAATTCATTCTATCATAGAGGAACTCCGAGAAGTTGGTTATGTATATTAAGAGAATCCCCTTTTATAATTATCATCAGTAATGAAATGAGTGTCGACGTGTTTGGTCGAAACTTGAACAAAAAAAGGAAGGCTCTCGAGGCCCACCTGGAATAGGATATAAAATTATAGAAGACGGTCAGTATGAAGCAGATAATAAGAGAATCTGCAACGTCGGTTATCCACATAAAGCCTCTGATGCAGTAAATTTGGACTTTCACTCTCAATTAATTGAAGCTGAACTAAATAGTTTCAAGAGTACGATTATTGAATGGCAAAAAAATATTAAAAAAATAGAGGTTACAATGATCCAAAGACATGAAGAATTTTTAAAATACATTAAAACAAAAGAATAAACCATTAGAGCATCATAATGAGTATTGAGGTATTTGGACGTGAATTGGGTAAAATAAAGAAAAACTCTTATAATACTGGTTTCAAAATCACCAAAGATGGACAGTACAACGCTGAGAATAAAATAATTTGTAATCTTGCTGATCCTCAAAAAGAGAATGATCCAATAAACTTACGAATAGTACGAAAATCTTCTCAAAATGATGTTACAATGCTTATGAATATAATTAGTAAGCTTCAATCGAATATCAATTACATACAGTCTGAATTGGAAAAACAGAAAAAGATTATCGCTAAATTGAAAAAAACGTAAAAACAGTCCACTTATAAATATGGTAAATACGGAACAACACAGAGTTGTAGAAGAGCTACACAAACCAGTACGTCGTAATTATACACGTCGAAAAGTTAATATACGAGGAATAGATGAAACATGGCTTGTGGAGATGCAAGGATACTCTAAAGAAAATAAAGGTTTTCGCTACATATTCGCTACATAGGTATAGATGTCACTAAAGCAATAAAGTCTACATTGAAAAAAGGACGTGTTCCAAAAAATATTCAAGTGGATCAAGGCAAGGAATTCTACAATACACATTTTCAAAGTCTAATGTCAGCGTATAAAATAAATCTATATTCTACGTATAGCAATCTTAAGGCATCCATTTGTGAGCGATTCAATCGCACTCTTAAAAATAACATGTGGAAAAAATTTAGTCTACAAGGAAATTATAAATGGGTTGATACTATTGCTGATTTAGTTGAATCTTATAACAATCGGAAACATCGTACTATTAATATGAAGCCTAAGGATGTGAATAAAAAAAAATGAGAACAAAGTCCTAAGACGATTCTCTCACGACCGACGACTATTCATAAAACCGAAATTCAGAGTAGGCCATAAAGAACGAGTGAGCAAGTCTTAGCATGTTTTTGAAAAAGGCTATACGCCTAACTGGTCTACAGAAATTTTTACAATTCAACGTATTTCGAAGACAATACCTGTTACATAGTTTGACTGGGAAAAAATAAATGTAACAATAAAATGTATTTATAGTTATAAAAAATGTTTTTTTAATTATACAGAGTTGAATTTTATTTTATCGCAACAAATAAATATCATTACGCATGTCATTACATTAATAGACGAATTTGAATCTTTCACAACCATAATATTCTAAGTATAAAGAATAGCGCTGTAGTCTTTCGGTTATATTAATATAAAAATTGTAGTGTTTATTCATTGCTCTAGAGATTCGATCAGGTAGAGCTAATTGAAATTCAGCATTGAGCTCTAGAATTATTCGAGTATCCTCATGTTTAAGTCCGTTACAAGATAACTTTGATTTTCATTCAATTCATAAAAACTTCTTTCTTGTAGCGGGCCATGACCTCTCATTGATATGTTATTTAACATTTCGATATCCATGATTATAATTTAGATGATTATTTAATTTTTATTAAGAACGGAGGAGTACAATGAATGAGTTTCGTCCACGGTGCTCTTCACTTTTTTAAGATCCTTACCACACTACTTTACTTTTCAAACCCCTCTCTTCTCTGTCGAGTGGAGAGAGGGAGGATCTCTCTCTCCTTTACTTAGATTTTTAATTTATAAAATGCATATAATGTAGAATGATTTTTTAGTATAGGTCGAAGCATACGATTCATTATTATTATAAGTTTTTTAAAAAGGATCTTCGATAACATCCTATTTAGTTCTATAATACGACGTTGGAAGCGCTCATGATCTCGCGCAAGTTGTTCCCATGTTCCTTTTCTGAAATCTTTAACCGTAATAGGGAGATAATAAATACGAACTTTTTCCGCGAACCATACATGTTTTGAAGAAGAACGAGAACACCTACTATGTCTTACAGGCGGCATATAAAAAGAATCATATAATATATATGGTATATAGTATAATGATTATATAATACATTATAATAATGATATAATATAGTTTAATATAGTATATATACTTTTTCAGAATAAGATTGATAATGAGCTTTTTTATTTGATAGAATATATAATACTGCACTTTTATTAAACTGAACTTATAACAGTCTTATACTAGTTTATATGTATTCTTATATTAAACGATAGATTTTTTATACAAATTCGAAGGTGCTATCTTTAATATGAAGCAGGAACAATTCTCCTTCGCTAGCTTTCTTGATGAGAGCATTTAATAATGTTTGATTTGATTCCAAAATTGTGGCGACTCGCTTAGGAATAAATACTTGAAATTGTTGATCAAGCTCGATCATAACGCTGAATCCAAATCGAGTATTCAATGATCGGACTTTTGATACACTGCATGTACAATCATTATCTAATTCAGCCGTGGATTTTTTAGGTAGGTAGGCCATCGCCTTTGCAGCTATGTTCAATCCAGAGAAATCCATTCTGCATCAAAAATTAATCAAATTGATTAGATACAAATATAGCTGAATTTATATGAATAGAATAATTTGATATATTATGAATAAAACTTACTTTTATTATTAAGAGTTGTAGAGCGTTGGAGAGGAAGCGACTGTTATTTCAAGCTATTATTGAAGAACTGTACTCAAGTTAAGCGAGCTCTCGGTTTTGTTACAAGTATCCCCTCTTTGAGAACTCGAGCCGCAAGTTTCGTTACCCTCTCCAAAGTTTTTCCTTCCTCAGCTATTTCTTATTCGAACGCATTGCTCCTACTTTTAGACCCCAAGCGGCAGCTGCCGCCGTTTTTCTCTCCATTTCAAGTCTGGGTCTTTTCATTGGAGACCCTTCCTCCCCACTACCACTACAAATACTCTCTTAGTCCAGTCAAATTCACTCGAAAACCATGAGTTTTTGACATTAATTCCGAAGTGAAAGGTTAAGGGCTTAAATTGTTCGGGGGAGTGCATATAATAATATAATAAGTTTGATAACAGTGAGTACCGCGGGCTTAATAAACAATTAACAATTTAAGTTGCATTTATGCATTTTTTTTTTAGATTTCGCGCTGCGTATTGAAAAGTATTGGCTATATCGAAAAATGTTTAAGACAAAAGTTGTTCCTTAGTAAATTCCCTACAAAAATCTCGGCGATAGCACCCCTCTATCTCCTTTAGTTTATTCGGAAATCGATAAAAACGGCGAAATTGTTTAAAATCGAAAATAGTTAATAACTTTTATAAAAATAAATATTTTACATTAATGGTTCGTGAAAGTGCTGTACTCAATGATTCTAAGTAGCGGTTAAAATTTGAAGCCTCTATCTATAATAGTTTTTGTGCAATTAGTCGCAATATGTTGAATATTTTTATTTTTCATGGTACTGGCAAAACGTTAAAAATCGTTTACATTTGTGCCCACTGTTTGTGAGCAATCGTAAAGAGTTATATTTTCAAAAACTTTTTGCGGAATTCCAAAATTTTAATTAGGGCAGCTCCAGCATGCATTTGTTTAAATAGTAATTAATTAATAATTGTACTGTATCCAACTTTAAAATTTGATCAAAATGTATTATAATGCATTGAAAAGCGGTGATTTTTCTCTAAATTTTAAGCAAAAAAATGATGTAATACGCCACTTAGGGGCCGAGATACGTTTTTTTTTTAATACGCTACTACTCCTTATATATACAACATATCGTAATGATTCAAATGTTGTTAGAAAGTAGAAGAGTTTTGCTTTTCAAATCACTGCAAGTCGATACGCATCGAATTGAATGTGACTAACAAATCGAGTGTTGATTAAAGGCGAGTGGGGATGGCCCCGCGCTCTCAGCCCGAAACTGAAAATCTTTTTTCAAATCGGAGCGCTCGGAAAAAAGACGGTAAATTAGTTAAATATGATCCGATTGTGCTCTTTTTTTCTTAATTCGGGATAGCCCAGGTAAAAAATGCGATTGGTCGAATCAGATTTTTTGTTAACATTATTCATCGTATTATTATTGAAAGTACATTATTCACTTTAAAAAAACTGATGGCCTTTATTCAGAAGCATTTAATACAATATTCTGATTGGTTGCCATAAGTAAACATGACTATGGTTACCGTCATTCATAGTTTATGATTAATATTGAGTGTAAAAGATAACCCAAATCACGCGCGAAGTGTCCATTTTAAAAAAGTGATGCTAATTTATTTGTTTGTATGGTTAGCATAGTTCGTATAGTTTATGATTGATACTCACGGACTCTAAAATATAATCCGAATCGCGCGCTTAGTTCCTTGTTAAGTATTCTTTTTTGTATACATTAATTTATATATTTGTTATTTTTTTCTTTCATTAACTTTGTTAAAATAATTAAAAAAAAACTGAGGTGTAATGTGTGGACGCTGCGAAATTTATCGGACTTATTGAAAAAGAGGTAGAGCACTCTTAAGTAGGACCTTCCAATTTTGCATGACCGTGCATACAAAAGTGAACTCACAAAGTACAACAAAAATTCAAATCACAATTACACATAAAGTAATTGTCGTAGAGCACCAATATTTTGCCACATGAAATTACATATGAAACTATTCATTCACTTTAAATTTCAACCTTCAAAGTTTAAAAATGGTCGTCTTGGCGGTTTTTAAAGAAACATTGCTTTTACTTTGTTTTCCTCGGTTTTCCGAGTTTTCCTCCGTGCCTATTGATCGGATAGGGGCGTTTGATATCTTATTTGCTTCAGAATTTAGTAAGCTACAATTTTTCCCTCTTTATTATTTTGCATTGGTCGCTTACTTTCCAAAATAAAAGCAAAAAACAGAGAGAAATTGCATCTTTTCGTTAATACTAAACAATATTCCCGCAGGAATCGATTGTTTAAAAGTATATAAGCTAAAATCATAGACACCATTCTCTACAGACTGGTCATATTAAAATAACAAATATATAAATTAATGTATATACAGAAAAGAATACTTAAATAATGTACTTTCAATAATAATACGATGAATAATGTTAACAAAAAATCTGATTCGACCAATCGCATTTTTTACCTGGGCTATCCCGAATTAAGAAAAAAAGAGCACAATCGGATCATATTTAACTAATTTACCGTCTTTTTTCCGAGCGCTCCGATTTGAAAAAAGATTTTCAGTTTCGGGCTGAGAGCGCGGGGCCATCCCCACTCGCCTTTAATCAACACTCGATTTGTTAGTCACATTCAATTCGATGCGTATCGACTTGCAGTGATTTGAAAAGCAAAACTCTTCTACTTTCTAACAACATTTGAATCATTACGATATGTTGTATATATAAGGAGTAGTAGCGTATTAAAAAAAAAACGTATCTCGGCCCCTAAGTGGCGTATTACATCATTTTTTTGCTTAAAATTTAGAGAAAAATCACCGCTTTTCAATGCATTATAATACATTTTGATCAAATTTTAAAGTTGGATACAGTACAATTATTAATTAATTACTATTTAAACAAATGCATGCTGGAGCTGCCCTAATTAAAATTTTGGAATTCCGCAAAAAGTTTTTGAAAATATAACTCTTTACGATTGCTCACAAACAGTGGGCACAAATGTAAACGATTTTTAACGTTTTGCCAGTACCATGAAAAATAAAAATATTCAACATATTGCGACTAATTGCACAAAAACTATTACAGATAGAGGCTTCAAATTTTAACCGCTACTTAGAATCATTGAGTACAGCACTTTCACGAACCATTAATGTAAAATATTTATTTTTATAAAAGTTATTAACTATTTTCGATTTTAAACAATTTCGCCGTTTTTATCGATTTCCGAATAAACTAAAGGAGATAGAGGGGTGCTATCGCCAAGTATTTTGTAGGGAATTTACTAAGGAACAACTTTTGTCTTAAACATTTTTCGATATAGCCAATACTTTTCAATACGCAGCGCGAAATCTAAAAAAAATGCAAAAATGCAACTTAAATTGTTAATTGTTTATTAAGCCCGCGGTACTCACTGTTATCAATTTATTTATTAATATAATATTATTTTATTATATGCACTACCCCGAAAAATTTAAGCCCTTAACCTTTCACTTCGGAATTAATGTCACCTCAAAATCTAATTTGACTGTACTATCTTGTGAGAGACATCTGTCGGCATTTTGAGGAACATTCATGCAATCCTGCTGCCCTCTATCGTAATTTGGAGACAGATTTTCCTTTTCTCGTTTATCTTTGAAACGAAATATTTCTAATCTCCTATAATGACCCCAAGGAAGAGTATTGGGATCATTGGGATATATACAGCGTTTGTCATCGTTAGGACTAAGTGCAACCTTTTCTTCCCTAATGGTTCGAACTATATGTAAATTGCTACGTATATTACATTGTGTACGTTTAATAATATGTAATTGTTCTAAGCAGTGTCGATAGTCCTCATGATTAATGCTATTTTTGACAATATGTGTTTTCACACCTTTTGCTTTTTTGATTGGTTGTTCATTTTCTATTAAAATACTATACATTTTACTTCGTAACCCTATAAATTCTTGCATTATGCAACCATTACACTCATCTTTCATGATTCCCAGAACCTTTTTATTGGCGCGAGGTATATTAAATTGATTAATTTCAGGATAGTCAGATATATCAAACTTATTTATATCATTTTTCATAATTTCATACATATCAGCACCTTCGATTTCATATATAAAGTTATCGGTATCGGTATATAGTAATTTACATTTAGAGCCAACTCGATTCAACATATAACCGTAATGAAAGTCATACATTAGTGTTTTTGAAAGATCTAGAACGCAAAGTCCTATGTATATCGGTTTATTTATAGCTATGGTGATCCATGACAATTGTACTGCGACTAGATTTTCATCAAATACAGCACGACTATGAAAATTAGGCAGAGCGATTCGTGCTTCTGCTCTTATAATCCATTGAGTAGGTGTTTCAGTTTCAATTGTTTTTTTCTATACGACATATACATTGATCTTTCGTTATCAAAACTACATTTTAAATACATTCCAACGCTAAATGCTTCATGTTCTTGAAATACTCGATCATCTTCTACTGATTTCAATATACATTCAAAGTCAGCGTATATAATAAATAGAACCTGTTCTTTTCGTTTGAAATTTTTAAATCTCAGAATATTATTTTGAGGTATTTTAATTGCACATGTATTTATTTTCGAACAGTCCTTTTCATGAATTTCAAGACTAATCTTATCAACAAAATAATGCAAGCAGCGATCACAAAGATATATTTTTTTATGATTATTTTTTATTTGACTTCTAATCAATGCAGACAAATTTTTTATCCATATATAATGAAATTTCAAACTAACATTATATTGATTATTGAGCTCTTGATCATCATTTTCTTCATCAATATAATGATTTTGAAACAGTAGAAGATTAACGTGCTTATCTCGTTTTAATTTCGTTACGTGACATGGAAACGTTTCAAACCTTTTACCATATTTTTATGGTAAAAATAAATTTGTTGAAATTTCATTCTGTTTCTCAAATTTCTGAATATTTTTAATCTCAACTGGAAAGTTTATACCATCAAAATTAAGATTTTCATATTTTCATATTTTTTATAATTTTGTACTTTATAACTATGATTAATTGGATGAATTGGGCTAGAACAGCCCACTTAAAACACTGATTATCATGATTTTGTACATTAACACAAGCTTTTTTATTTGCTATGTATGATGGTAATTCAATGTATGAGCATGATTTAATAGGATTGTGCTTGTTTATATTAATTGTCAAGCCAACAATGCCAACAGCAGGGCCTCTGAAGCCTCTGAAGTCAGCAGGGCCAGATCCGAAAAAAATTTCCAGAATGTATTAATATTCTTGGATGATTATGCAACCTTACCACAATATTACTACGACGTAATCAGTGGTCCGAAGTTTCGCATCGGCCAATTTTTAAATATTCCGACAATGTTGTGGTAGTATTTCGCAACATTACTGCAATGTTACTGTAATATTACAACGTACCGGTATTTTTTACCCAAAAATCCGAAAAAAAATTTAATATATCAATGTTCTGGGAAGGTTTAGTAAGCTTACTACAATATTACTGTAGTATTACTTTTTACAGGGGGGTTGGATCGGAATGCCGATCGAATCTGTGTCATATTAAAATGGACATTCAACTTCGCAGCAATGTTGCCTGACCGTGTCCTGCTGGTTACGTAACCTTCCAGCTATATAATTTATCTTACTTTACCTACCGAAGTAACCTTCCAGCTATATTCCTGGAGTATTGGGTGCTATATGGTGTAACAAGAGGTTAGGCGTGCTATTTGAATAGCGCGCGCTCGTTGTGTCGCACGGTGCGAACTTAGTAGTAGGCGACGCTACTGTACTGTGGCAAGGGACACGCGGGGAAGAGTAGGAGAAGGCCCGCGCGCCACGCTGATCAGATTCGATTTGACCACGCCGGTGTGTGCTTCGCGCGTTATATTCGACCTTTTTGCAAAGCCACCATCGTGCCCGAGGTGCGTTATAGCCGATACGGAGACAAGCTAGAGGTGATTGTGGATACTCGTCATCTGCGTGCTGGAGAAGGGACGCCTTCTCCGTGCCATCCGAATCAACCCAGGCAGAGATCCCGTAGAGGAGATAGCGGCTCGAGAAAGAGTACCGAGGAAACAACGCGTACCTCGTACCGACTGTAAGTCGAATTTCCTTAAGAATTGTTTTCCTCATTAAGATCGCCGAAGGCGGGTGTTCTCTGCCACAGAACACTCGTCTCTTTCTTAATTGAGTGCGTGCGTTATTTCTCTCCGCTGTCGCGCATACGACCATTGAGTGCGGATCTTATTTATATTCAATTGTTATTCAATAGACGAGTCTACGACTCATATTTCATAACCAAACAATCGTGAAGTTTATTCTCTTTCCTTTACTTCGTCCTCTCGAATAAGAACTCGTGATTTACGGAGAAGTGTGATGTTCGAGCGCATCACACATTTGTATTCGTCGCATTTGGCTAAGTATTAGACGCGCATAGACGTTCGCCGAGAAGCTACGCCGGGGAGTGTAGGAGCTTATACGCAGGTAAGACTCGGTGACGCGGCGGCGATCCGTAGCCGCCGTGCTAAAGCCATTTGCCCCGTTACAATGGTAGAAATCAAGATACGAATTTTTTTTGAATCTATGATTATGTCGAAACTACTTTATATTTTTGTTGAAATTTAGCATAGTGCTTGTTTAAATAATACTTTAAATGATGAAATTTTATTTGATACGACTCTCCGGCCGTGTGGAGCGGTGGTGGGGGAACCATCGCGCGGCGGCGGACAAGATTCGTACACTTTCGTTGTTAATCGATTATCTCGGCAATTAAAGCTGCTATTGAAATTAATTTTGTGTTGATTTAACGTGTTTTTTCCTCAGCTTTAACGCCACGTTAACTAAATTGTCATCAATGCAATGCAAACGCCCAAAATTGCCGTGTTTTCTAAAAAAAATACTTTTTCTGCTATTTAAACAACTTTTACACGCATATATCATGCACATACAAACATGAAAATTATTATTTGCTCAACATATGTAGATGAAGGTTGTGTAAATGTTGTTTATGTTTTGTATGTTTCCTATCGAGATATTTAGCATCTCAAACTCTGCCGAATTTTCTCACCTACAATTTTGCCATTGTTACATTCGTATAAATCTATTACTTTTTTAATTATAGACAAAAAATAAAACAAATTTTTTTTTTAGTTTTTGTTATAAATAAAATTAGCTCTGGGAAATTTGTTGACTCAAATTAATTTTTTATTATCTATACTTCATTACCTATCGATTGGTATTCTTCCTTACCCGTAATTTTTCATGTACAGAATTGGCCTTTATTTTGGTTTATTACTTGGCCTATCATTAGAACGCTCTAGCCAAGAATCAGACTTTTCTGTAGAATTACGTACTTACCTGTGCATACAGTAATTATTTTGTAAATTTTAAATTATTTGAATGCAGTATTTTATGTATATGGGTTACTCACACTCAGCCCCTGAGATCACCGTTCACCCCCATAGAATTTTCGCAAACACTTATACCTATGTTTTCACCGTAACTTATATCGATGCTCGAAGATAAATTATGTTTTTTTTATATACGATTACGTTTACTAAATTTGTCTAACTATGTAAGAACAATAGTTACAGTGGAAGCTGTAATTTTAAATTATCGACGCAAAGCTTCGAGATTTTCGAAACGTTCTTCATCCTCTTAATTATTATTTATGACAGGGTTAAATCCTGCAAAAAGACATAAATAGATTAGTGCCTGTACAAATTATATATATAGGATTATTCTAAAAATTATACTTTTCCTTTTAAATATAAGTGTTATACACCACATTTATGCATACAAAATATGCATTAAATGTGTTCAATATTGCTTAACAATAACAACAATTTATTTACCAAAAATCATGATTTTCACTATTTTTCTTTACGGT
This sequence comes from Philotrypesis tridentata, assembly GCA_018906965.1. Classification (NCBI taxonomy): domain Eukaryota; kingdom Metazoa; phylum Arthropoda; class Insecta; order Hymenoptera; family Pteromalidae; genus Philotrypesis; species Philotrypesis tridentata. The sequence continues at coordinate 42,214 of JACCIB010001059.1, forward strand.
CCGCAGTTTTCTGGAGGAACCGGTCCATTTATTGAGGTGAACCAAAGTGGGAAATATTATTTATTAGTGTGGCCACAATCTAAGTGGAACAAATTCCTGAAGAATATCAGATTCAAATAATTAATTATACTTATATTGGCAATATTAGTACTTGTAGTGAATGTTATGTGTGTCAACATACATAACATTCACTTTTAACTTCCCTTTTTCAATTCCACTCCACTTAGTTTGTGAAGAAACATATCCTAAAGGTACCTCTAAAATTTCAGCCAGATTAGTACACCAATTGCTGAGAAAACCTGCAGACCGTAAACTGAAATCATAAAAATACAGAAGATGAGAAAAATACATTTGAAGTTTATGATGTAAATGATATGGATAAACTAAGCGATACTTACAGAAGCTATGTGCCACATCATGATTTGATTATGGTATTCAGATATACATGCAATAAGGTATATTTCATAGTACGCGCACGTCATGCTATTTGATAATAGCATTTAGTAGCTGGAAATAAAATAAAAATTATCGTTTCCAAATTGATAGTCGAGGTTTATTAATGATTACAGTTATTTGCAATACTTACTATTATTAAATACACTTTCAGTTGTTTGAAAGCATGCAAAATGACACTCCAAACAATCAATACAAGAGTCCCATCTTGCTGTTGTCCACCGGTATACGTAAAAGCAAAAAATAAGCCAACAAAGAAAAAAATCTTTACAGATACAATTATTGTTTATTATTTACAATACTTATCTGAATATTTGCTGTACTATCTAGAAGCTCTTGCACTTCAGACACACTGCACTAATCTGGTGACTTGAAGATTGGAAGAAAAACAGCTGTTTGGCTGTTTCTCAGAAAATTCTACTGTACTGATCACATAGTAACCTTCATTCCCGACCCGACGTTGGGCAAGAAGGTGCAAATTATTTGGGTAATAAATTCAAATTTGTTGAATGCCTTTACTTTAACACATTGAGTTTAATCCTGAGGTTCAATCCTGAAAAACATTGAAAAATATCATATTAACAAAAAATTTCACGTTTAATTTTGCATTAAAAATTCTTTTTCTGCTTCAAACAGACATACAATACTTCATTTTTATCTACAAAATATATATTGATGTGAATAACATCTTTACGGACATTCTAGCGCTTAAGTTGGTATGGGGGGTTTGGTAGGAAAGGGAGGGAAAGGTGTCGCAGAATTTGGGCAGAGTTTGAGGGACGCACGGTCGCCCACTACCGATAGTCTCTATACAGCTGACTTACAGCGAGACCTAGCTTCTTGTATACTATGTGCGTAGATGGGGAGCTTCTTCCCTCCCCCCCCCCCTACACTCTCAGGCCCTTACCGCAGTGTACTACGTGTTGCAGCTTATACAGCGTTTAGAGCTTTCTCTATGCGTGTGTATGTGTGTGCTAGCGTGTGGGTATGCGTATGTGCGTGCGTGTGTATGTGTCCACTCCCTTTGCCTCTATGTATTATGTATATACATCAAGCTAAAAAATCCGAAACTCTCATGTATGAAAATATGAACGTGTAACCATCTTCGCGTTAAGGGTCTGTTGGACAGATTACCATTTCTTTAGTGTCACTTCTCCTTCGATTATCTATACCTTCGATTTGACATAAATTCTCATTTTAATTTTAAGAAAAGAAAGTTATGATATCAATAAATAAATTGGCAAGTTTTTTGTTATAAAAAGTAATTGTTTTCAAATAAATAAATAACCGATTAAATTGAGGAAGGATTATAAATATATGTGTTCATATAAACACTCAATCAAATTGCAGCATGTGAAAAGGTGGATAGCCTGTGAAAAGGTACAGTCGGGTACAATTAAAACTTTGAATAATTGCGACTGCTGCCACGTTCTGTACATGTAATAGAATGGTATGATGTTCTTACATGACATTATCACATGACAAATGTGCCCATAATATGTAGTAATATCATGTTTGTCTAAAATTATTATGTAATTTAACAAGATTGTTTCGCATCATGAAAACTTTTTGATTTATTTATGGAAGCTACGAGCGGATGTACAATCTACTCTACTTAGTAATTCAGTAAATGTATTGCTATCCTTATTTCATTCAAAATCTATGTCCAGGACGATTATATACAATTATATATGAGATTTAAATTCTGTTGATTTACATACATTTAAAAAAAACAGGAACAAATTCTATCATGTAGAACGCAATTTTTTGACGGAAAAACTTGCCGCCCCGTCCTATCATAGATAACGATGTATACCATCTTCAAATTATGCAAGGTTAACCAAATTAACTTGTTAATGAAACACCGTTAAAAAATCTCTGAATCGATTTTTCATTCTATATGTATTTATTACTGTCCTTGACCAATTTTTGAAGAATTCAAACTTAATCTTGCAATCATTCTAAGCTCATTTTTGGTTATTTGTATGTATGTTTTACAAACCTCTGTTAGTATTATCGGAAGATTGCAGGAAGTTGATTAAAAATAATTGTGACTATTATTACATATTAAAAAAATGTTATAAAATAAATTTCTATGACTCTAGTTGGAAAATAAATCAAGTTTAAAAATTTTAACTTAATATTTATGTAGTTTACAGCTTTTAGTTTCAAATCTTTACTTAATTAAAATCTTTACTTAATTAAAAAATTCCATTGCTTATTATTATTTGAGGCCATTGGTCTCACAGTTTAATATCATGATTTGAGTATTACGCATTATAGGATAATAGGACGATAAATTAACTATATTAAAAATTTTATGATATTCTTAATTACACTGACATTTAGTGGTTCATCGATTATCTATGATAGGACGGGGCGGCAAGTTTTTCCGTCAAAAAATTGCGTTCTACATGATAGAATTTGTTCCTGTTTTTTTTAAATGTATGTAAATCAACAGAATTTAAATCTCATATATAATTGTATATAATCGTCCTGGACATAGATTTTGAATGAAATAAGGATAGCAATACATTTACTGAATTACTAAGTAGAGTAGATTGTACATCCGCTCGTAGCTTCCATAAATAAATCAAAAAGTTTTCATGATGCGAAACAATCTTGTTAAATTACATAATAATTTTAGACAAACATGATATTACTACATATTATGGGCACATTTGTCATGTGATAATGTCATGTAAGAACATCATACCATTCTATTACATGTACAGAACGTGGCAGCAGTCGCAATTATTCAAAGTTTTAATTGTACCCGACTGTACCTTTTCACAGGCTATCCACCTTTTCACATGCTGCAATTTGATTGAGTGTTTATATGAACACATATATTTATAATCCTTCCTCAATTTAATCGGTTATTTATTTATTTGAAAACAATTACTTTTTATAACAAAAAACTTGCCAATTTATTTATTGATATCATAACTTTCTTTTCTTAAAATTAAAATGAGAATTTATGTCAAATCGAAGGTATAGATAATCGAAGGAGAAGTGACACTAAAGAAATGGTAATCTGTCCAACAGACCCTTAACGCGAAGATGGTTACACGTTCATATTTTCATACATGAGAGTTTCGGATTTCTTAGCTTGATGTATAAGCATCATGATTTGAGTGATTGTGATTAACTCATTGAATAGGTAAAAGAAGACATTCATCCTAACATAATTATTTGTTTTCCAACTTGATCTATAAGTATCACATATTCTTCCAGTATTTGTGTTCGATCACTTATTCACAAGAGGAAAGAAGATATATTATTTGTTGATCTGACGATTATAATATCAACACGTCTTAAGGTGGAGCTCTACTCTAAATGAAAAATATTTTCCCTTATGATTTACAAAGCTAAGTTTTTGGGGATATGTTTATACTAAAAAAAGACAATTTTTTGAAAATTTTGGGCTTATTATATTGTTTTAATTCTATGTTATAAGGATTTATTTAATTAAAATAGTCATTTTTCAAAATGTTCCATGCGTCAACCCCTTCGAGTAAGAGAACTTGAATTTTTCACACAAGTTAGTATACGTATAAACTTTAGAAATTTGCAGACAGAATTTTTTTTACACTATTTATAATTTTTTAATAAGCTTCTACTTTTTAATAGCCTCTTTTTTGCTTAAAAATAGGTATATTTTATTAGTTATTAACAGTATTTGTTTATTCTTCTTTAATAAAACAAAATCTACTCGCAAATTTTCATTCTAAATAAGAAGTTGAATATGTAAAAAAAAATTGGACCCCGTAGCTTGAATATGTTGACGCATGGAACATTTTGAACTTCCAAATATGTATATTAGAGAAAAACACTGTTTTATTTAAAAATACACTTATATCGACTATTATTAATTTAGCTTCATATATTTGGTTTTTTTTATTAAATACTTTATTATTTAGGTTGATCACATCACATATCACATATTTATTGATTCACTTTGTTATTTTTAACCTCACTTTTTGATTTTATAAGTTTTTGCTATGAAGCTCATGAACACTTAGTTATCACTATAAAATTGAGCACATCCATAAGTAGGTCCTTCTGATCTGACTTTAGCTTCTTCGCTCTTTCTTAATTTATATTTTTTTTTAATTCTAATCTTCTTCTGCTCTACTTGACTCTTGTATTCACTCATTCGCTTTCTCTTTCTGTCTCTGGCACTATTAATTTTATTCGTATTAAAATTATTCACTTCACTCAAAGACTTGGCTGCTTCAGTTGCACCGAAGTTGTATTCAGCAACGGTATTGACAGCAGCAATTTCTATTTTCTTTCTTGAGACAAAATTTAATTTTGGACACTTTTTCCACAGAATAGAATGCAGACCTTCATTGCTGTTTTGTGTTAATCCTTTACAGCATCTTCTTAAAAATTGTGGATTCGAAAGCCTTTCAAATATTGGTTGAATATGCTTAACCACTTTTTCATTTATATGAACTGGCATCGAATCATGACTACGGGGTACTAGATTGTTCGCTAAGGATTTATTATAGAAGCACCATGACTTTTCCCCTGAAAACAAAAAGGCAGTATAAGAAAATTATGTATTTACAATTTTATTAATATGAATTACACAAAAAGCATACCAGTAGGGCACATTGAGTGGTCAAAACTCTGATCCGTTGAAGAACAATGCATTAGAGTTGCTAATATATTTCCTCTCATAGAGTCAATATCTGATTTGTGGCGTACTATGGCACTACGGTAATAGTTAGCTAGAGCTACTATTACTTTATCAGTCAGAGCACCTTTTCCTCGACCTCCAAGTGTTATGCCTTTATAAAATTTTATGATAATATATTTCATAAAATATTAAAATCAAAATTTATACGTTTATATTATATTTGTTAACATACCTTTTGCTTTTGATCTCTTTACTTCTTCTCTAAGAGCAGATGACATTCGCTTTGCCACATGATTAATACATTCTTCTTTAATTATTTCAACATTTTCTCCATAAATATCTTGCTTAGATAAATGCAGGTGAGTTTTGGCGTCACCATCGGACAGCATTGTTGTGTATCTAAAATTACTCTCCTCAATAGATCTTTTCCACATTAAATCTGCTGCAGCTGTTTCCATTGAGGATGAAGAACCAGTATAATTTTTGGAGCACTCGTTCTTATGGCCTTCCATCCATACAGCAAATTCTGGCGAATCTTTGTTCAAGTCCTTTTCAGCTTGCACACACATATGGCAGTATTTGCTGAGCACTTGGAAATCTATCACCAGTCCAGTAATAACATCAATTACAAAACCAACACCATGATTAGAAGTGAAGCCTCTCTTGTGCCAAGTGCCATCAAAAGAACAAAAAATATCAATAAGCTCATTTGGCGATAAACTATATAGCTTCTCGTACACTTCTCTCACTAATTTTCTGCTTGTAGCTAGAACTTGAGGTTTACATTCAGCTGCTCTAACAGATATTGTTGATAGTTGCTTGTAATAAGTTTGTAGACTCATAACACTCATACACATTGATGCACACCATTGTTGCATAGCAGCATGTCCGGCTCCTATCTTCCAAAAACTTTCAGCCATTTGTTGATTAACTTTATACGTGGAATTTGTCTCTTTAGGATTTAATTTAGGACTTGTACAAAGTTCAAAAATTTTTTCTTCACAGGTATTACACATAATATAAATAATTGCTGCTTGTCCAAATCTTTTTGACACTTTGTGTGATGCTCCAAGATTATTACAGTATCGACACACGGTAAATTTTAAAAACTCGTCGATAATGTCGGAATGTAATAAAATATATTCTTCATTTCTCACTTTTTCTTCTGTTTGTTTTTTATTTTTCTCTACTAACGCAAATTTCTTCAAAGTTGCACTAGCATTTTGGTTGAATGCTGGCGATGATTGCGTTTTAGAGTTTTTCTTTTTTTTTTAACTGCTCCTTTATTTTTATTGGCAGTTTTTTGCTGTGTTTTTCGACCCCTTAGTGGTCGATACTTTTTGCTAAATGCATGAGCACCTAACATTAATGTTTTTATTTACTAATATATACACTAACCTATAAATATAAAGCTCCAAGACTCGAACTCGAATTATAGCCTAACAATGCATATAGAGAAGTATACTTTGATTTTTACGGTGCGCACGCGATAGAAGCGACTCTAGCGGCAATATACTGCACTGAATAAGAGTTAGAAATATAAGAAACATATGTGATTATGTGAATATAACCGAATTTGCAGAGTTTAAAAAAAAATCAACGTAGAAAACGACGTGCAAGCAAATTGCAATTTCTTGAAAAAAGCAATTAAATAGTATTTTATATATTTAACTTATATTAAGGCAAGGAATTTTTTTTCGGATACATGGGCTTCAGGATCGTAATCTAAGGGAAATTTTACACAAAAAAGTACAATAAAAAAAAAATCGATTTTTTGACCAAAAATAGGGTAGAGCTCCACCTTAAGAGTATGCAGTAAAGCTACTAGTATTTTGTCTATATAAGTGTTATCAAGATCTTTAATTTCCATAATTAAATAACTGTATAGAATACAGCATTTATAATTTCGACTACATAAGAGTTGTCGAAGTTTGAAAATTAAAGTTGAATTTTAGAGTAAGCTCTAAGAATTTTTATTTTGTCTGTATGAATGTTAATAAAACTTTGGTTTTGTCTGCATAAGTGTTATTAAGAGTTTTTTTTTACATTAAGGTTATCAAGAGTTGTAAGATTAATCTTTAATTTTTACATGAAGAAACGACCTTATACTTGCCAGCCTTTTACCTTGAAAAGGTTTGTTTGGGGGGGGGGGAGAGATTTCACTACTTTTAAAAAGGTATATAATATGTAAATTACAAAGAATAGTTAACATCAACTAAATAAGTAATAAATTTAAAATATTAATGTACATTTGCTCATGGATTATTGTATTAATAATAATTATTATTTTTTAGACATTATCTGTAGAGTAAATAGTTTTTTTAGATCATTATTATTTACTAAGAGATCTATCTTTTCCACACCACCCTCGAGGTAAATAGAATAGCGCGTTTTTTTCCTTTATTGACACTAAATTTTATGTTAACTTCCATAATGATTTGGTTGGCAAATATACATCAAAGAAATCTGTACGTCTAAAATTATTGCTAATTACTTAACTGATAACTGCTTTCTTGAAAGCATTTGTACGTTACGTATACTATTGTCATGCAGACCATGAGTGATATAGCATTTTAATATTTATACAAGTTTATATCGTATCCTTCACAATTGTTCAATCTATATTATGGAATAATGAAAATAATATTTAGAATAAAAAGAAGTATATGTAAGTTAATTTCCAATATCCCTATGATTCTTTATGATAGATGTATTATCATTTTTAATGCAACCCACCTAATTCGGTAAACGTTTAGAAAACTGTAATCGAATTCAAACTTTATGAAAACCTGTAAAAAATAGTGTCAGTAAAGTTGTGGTATCCCCTGTATGACTTTCACATAAATACTTACACGGTTGACATCATAAATTTAGTGTCAATATTGAATAGTGTCATTTAGCAAACAAGTTATAGTTTATTAAATATATTCTAAATTGAGTTCTATTGAGTTCTATTGAGTTCTATTCTAAATTGAATTGAGTCATTTAGCAAACAAGTTATAGTTTATTAAATATATTCTGAATTTATAGCTTTTAAGGTAAGATGTATTTAAAGCAATCAGCTACTAACGTAGTGTTTATTTATGAACTGCAATATATACACTAGAGTGACCTAACCAGGCATGGCCAAAAAATTCCATTCCGTTATGATCTGTTGAATGTATATAGATAATATAAATTGTCAAGCCAGTCACTTAGAGGGATAATCTAAGAATTTTCCAGTTGATACGGCTCAGCAGTTTTGAATTATTGAATTTTGAAATTTCTAATCTCTGATTATCTCAATACTGCTAATTAAATTATACCATCTTCAAAATTCTTATACTATCCCTCTAAGTAGTGGGCTTGAAAACTTGTATGATCTTTTTACCTTTTAGGAAAAGAGACGCTCAACCCACATTCTGGAAACTGCCTGAACTCTGGGCATTCTGAAAATTAAAAATAACTATTTTTGAATTGAGCAAATCAATCAGAGGGATAGCATATGAAATTTAAAGTTAATCGTCTAGACCAATTTTTAGCTCTTCGATTTTGAATGCCTTATATGATGATTATTTTGAAATTGGTCTATATGGTAAACTTCAAATTTCTCATGATATCCCTCTGATTGGTATGTTTAACGAAAACTTAGTTATTTTTAATTTTCAGAGTGACCAAAATGCTTCTGAGTGATTCTACGTATAAACCTTTTAAGCCTTAAAAACAAGTGTTCAGCTTGATCGATCATCAATATCGAAGACACAAACATTTGAAAAGATAGCTTAACTCATTATAAAAGAACCTGTGAAAGTCCCAGAATATCACAGGTCTTGGTTTCTCTGTGAGAAATAAATATAACAGCTCATTTATTAAAAAGCACAAGTTTATTAAAAATGACTTGTTAAAAAAATGTAGGTAAAACAGTGAAATATTAGCGTAATCCAGAGAAATTTTGTTGCACGACATTATAAAAATACTATAGAATATCCCTATACATTCAGTTTTAACATTTATAATAATTAAAATAAACTAATCAAGATTTTATACTTTGAAAAGCGCACCCGGGTGCCATATACTCCATATGTAATAGTTTCAAGGTTATTGGACTTATATAAAAGTCTATAAACCATTAATTATAATCAATACATCCATGCTCATTAATCATTTTTATTTAGTTTCATTTAAAAATATATTTTAAAAAATATTTTTGAAGACAGAGCAAATTAAGCTTTAGCAGAAGGAACTATCTTTCCATCTCTCTCTAATAAATGCATAAATGTACCAAAATTAGACTTTGGAACAATTTAAAAAATTTTTAGGAAATATTGACGGTAATTTAAAAACAAAATAAAACACTTTCTCTAGCTATTCATAAGAATCCCTTTCGACGAACAGCCTGAGAGTCTACCTCCCAGGAGACGATAGGAAAAGTTATAAACTATTCATATACACTTAAACAACTTAGAAACTTTCATGCATGAGCGATGCATATTCTTGACACTTCACTAGCTTCTCACAATAGAAAATAATTTTTTCCTTATATAAACTGAATATTCTCTGAACCAAGAAAATAAAACACTTTTACTATCTATTCATAAGAATTCTTTTTGACGTACAGCCTCAGAGTCTATCTCCCAGGAGACGTTAGGAAAAGTTAACATAAGCACTTCCACAATTGTAGAAACTTTCTTGCGTGGAAGATTGAATATGATCGTAACACTCAACCAACTTGTCACATCACAAGAAATTTATATAAACAGGAAATTCTGTATAAATTTTCTTTGATTCTTGAACCATAAAAATACAACACTTTCACTAGCTTCTCATCAGGATCCCTTTCGACGAATAGCCTGAGAGTCTACCTCCCAGGAGACGATAGGAAAAGTTATGAATTATTCATATACACTTAAACAACTTGGAAACTTTCATGCATGAGCGATGCATATTCTTGACACTTCACTAGCTTCTCACAATACAAGACAATTTTTTCCTTATATAAACTGAATATTCTCTGAACCAAGAAAATAAAACACTTTTACTATCTATTCATAAGAATTCTTTTCGACGTACAGCCTCAGAGTCTATCTCCCAGGAGACGATAGGAAAAGTTAACATAAGCATTTCCACAATTGTAGAAACTTTCTTGCGTGGAGGATTGAATATAATCGTAACAATCAACCAACTTGTCACATCACAAGAAAATCAAGGGGCGCGGTAGCGCCTCGATGGCAAGTATAAGGTACGTCAGTACATACGCCGCCGTCGGGCGCTATAGCCAGACCCTATATACGTCTCATAGGCCCTGTTGGAGATGTGACATTCGGTTTTCTTCGCATTAAGAGCTTTGTTTCTCACTTATGAGCACTCAAATGAAAGCTTGGAATAAAACTAGCAAAATCACTTCAGGATCATATATTGTGAAATGGCTTCTATCAAAAGATATTATGAAATGAAGGTTCGGGGTCACGAATTCTTCAACGCGAAAATTCTTCTCCCGTGGCGAAAAATGTTCTCCCCGGAAGTACGTCATAGTTCGTGACGTCAGCTCTACGTATACTATTGCTTGCATCTATACAGTTCATCAAGTGTACAGAAGAGCAGACGATAGTGTATTCACATTTTTTGATTTTTCAATACAATAACACATATGCAGTGTTAAAGAAAAATAAGTATTGTACAAAATAAAGTACCAAAGTGATTTTATTTTCAACATAATATGCAATTTATAAAGCTGGGTTTGATGAAATATTTAAAAACTGACAGATATAATTATGAAAAATTTTCACAAACAAGACTAATAGCCTCAAATTAGATAAGTATTTAGTTGTACTTTTTTTTTTAAATATACAATACATGAAAGATTCATGACCTGATTCTTTGTTAAAATATATCCTTTTATTTTTCAGGTTTTTTTACTATTAGATTATATAAAGAAATAACTATTCTGTGATGTGGCAGCTAGTAAAGTGTTAAGAATTCATCTTTCAAGAAAGTTTACGTTGTTGAAGTGAATATGTAACTTTTTCTATCGTCTCCTGGGTTCACCTTTCAAGCAAGTTTCTACATTCTTGAAGTGGATGTGTAATTTTTTCTATCGTCTCCAGGGAGGTAGACTCTCAGGCTATTCGTCGAAAGGGATCCTGATGAGAAGCTAGTGACAGTGTTGTATTTTCATCATCTAAGAATCAAAGAAAATTTATACAGAATTTCCAGTTTATATAATTTTCTTGTGATGTGACAAGTTGGTTAAGTGTTAGGATTATATTCAATCTTCCACGCAAGAAAGTTTCTACAATTGTGCAAGTGCTTATGAACAATTATTAAATGTTCCTATCGTCTCCTGGGAGATAGACTCTCAGGCTATACATCGAAAGGGATCCTTACAAGTAGCTAGTGTGTTTTATTGTCTTGGTTCAAGAATCGAAGAAAGTTTTAACATAGAGAATATTCAGTATAAGGAAAAAATTGTCTTGTATTGTGAGAAGCTAGTGAAGTGTCAAGAATATGCATCGCTCATGCATGAAAGTTTCTAAGTTGTTTAAGTGTATATGAATAATTCATAACTTTTCCTATCGTCTCCTGGGAGGTAGACTCTCAGGCTATTCGTGGAAAGGGATCCTGATGAGAAGCTAGTGAAAGTGTTGTATTTTCATCGTCCCAGAATCAAAGAAAATTTATACAGAATTTCCTGTTTATATAATTTTCTTGTGTTGTGACAAGTTGGTTGAGTGTTACGATTATATTCAATCTTCCACGCAAGAAAGTTTCTACAATTGTGGAAGTGCTTATGTTAACTTTTCCTATCGTCTCCTGGGAGATAGACTCTGAGGCTGTACGTCAAAAAGAATTCTTATGAATAGATAGTAAAAGTGTTTAATTTTCTTGGTTCAGAGAATATTCAGTTTATATAAGGAAAAAATTGTCTTGTATTGTGAGAAGCTAGTGAAGTGTCAAGAATATGCATCGCTCATGCATGAAAGTTTCTAAGTTGTTTAAGTGTATATGAATAATTCATAACTTTTCCTATCGTCTCCTGGGAGGTAGACTCTCAGGCTATTCGTGGAAAGGGATCCTGACGAGAAGCTAGTGAAAGCAGTGTTGTACTTTTATGGTTCAAGAATCAAAGAAAATTTATACAGAATTTCCTGTTTATATAATTTTCTTGTGTTGTGACAAGTTGGTTGAGTGTTACGATTATATTCAATCTTCCACGCAAGAAAGTTTCTACAATTGTGGAAGTGCTTATGTTAACTTTTCCTATCGTCTCCTGGGAGATAGACTCTGAGGCTGTACGTCTAAAAGAATTCTTATGAATAGATAGTAAAAGTGTTTTATTTTCTTGGTTCAGAGAATATTCAGTTTATAAAAGGAAAAAATTATTTTCTATTGTGAGAAGCTAGTGAAGTTTCAAGAATATGCATCGCTCATGCATGAAAGTTTCTAAGTTGTTTAAGTATATATGAATAGTTTATAACTTTTCCTATCGTCTCCTGGGAGGTAGACTCTCAGGCTATTCGTCGAAAGGGATTCTCATGAATAGCTAGAGAAAGTGTTTTATTTTGTTTTTCAATTACCGTCAATATTTCCTAAAAATTTTTTAAATTGTTCCAAAGTCTAATTTTGGTACATTTATGCATTTATTAGAGAGAGATGGAAAGATAGTTCCTTCTGCTAGAGCTTAATTTGCTCTGTCTTCAAAAATATTTTTTAAAATTTATTTTTAAATGAAACTAAATAAAAATGATTAATGAGCATGGATGTATTGATTATAATTAATGGTTTATTGACTTTTATATAAGTCAAATATCCTTGAAACTATTACATATGGAGTATATGGCACCCGGGTGCGCTTTTCAAAGTATAAAATCTTGATTAGATTATTTTAATTATTGTAAATGTTAAAACTGAATGTATACGGATATTCTATAGTATTTTTATAATGTCGTGCAACAAAATTTCTCTGGATTACGCTAATATTTCACTGTTTTACCTACATTTTTTTAACAAGTCATTTTTAATAAACTTGTGCTTTTTAATAAATGAGCTGTTATATTTATTTCTCACAGAGAAATCAAGACCTGTGATATTCTGGGACTTTCACAGGTTCTTTTATAATGAGTTAAGCTATCTTTTCAAATGTTTGTGTCTTCGATATTGATGATCGATCAAGTTGAACACTTGTTTTTAAGGCTTAAAAGGTTTATACGTAGAATCACACAGAAGCATTTTGGTCACTCTGAAAATTAAAAATAACTAAGTTTTCGTTAAACATACCAATCAGAGGGATATCATGAGAAATTTGAAGTTTACCATATAGACCAATTTCAAAATAATCATCATATAAGGCATTCAAAATCGAAGAGCTAAAAATTGGTCTAGACGATTAACTTTAAATTTCATATGCTATCCCTCTGATTGATTTGCTCAATTCAAAAATAGTTATTTTTAATTTTCAGAATGCCAGAGTTCAGGCAGTTTCCAGAATGTGGGTTGAGCGTCTCTTTTCCTAAAAGGTAAAAAGATCATACAAGTTTTCAAGCCCACTACTTAGAGGGATAGTATAAGAATTTTGAAGATGGTATAGTTTAGCAGTATTGAGATAATCAGAGATTAGAAATTTTAAAATTCAATAATTCAAAACTGCTGAGCCGTATCAACTGGAAAATTTTTAGATTATCCCTCTAAGTGACTGGCTTGACAATTTATATTATCTATATACATTCAACAGATCATAACGGAATGGAATTTTTTTGCCATGCCTGGTTAGGTCACTCTAGTGTATATATTGTAGTTCATAAATAAACACTACGTTAGTAGCTGATTGCTTTAAATACATCTTACCTTAAAAGCTATAAATTTAGAATATATTTAATAAACTATAACTTGTTTGCTAAATGACTCAATTCAATTTAGAATAGAACTCAATAGAATTCAATAGAACTCAATTTAGAATATATTTAATAAACTATAACTTGTTTGCTAAATGACACTATTCAATATTGACACTAAATTTATGATGTCAACCGTGTAAGTATTTATGTGAAAGTCATACAGGGGATACCACAACTTTACTGACACTATTTTTTACAGGTTTTCATAAAGTTTGAATTCGATTACAGTTTTCTAAACGTTTACCGAATTAGGTGGGTTGCATTAAAAATGATAATACATCTATCATAAAGAATCATAGGGATATTGGAAATTAACTTACATATACTTCTTTTTATTCTAAATATTATTTTCATTATTCCATAATATAGATTGAACAATTGTAAAGGATACGATATAAACTTGTATAAATATTAAAATGCTATATCACTCATGGTCTGCATGACAATAGTATAGAGAAAGCAGTTATCAGTTAATTAATTAGCAATAATTTTAGACGTACAGATTTCTTTGATGTATATTTGCGAAACAAATCATTATGGAACTTAACATAAAATTTAGTGTCAATAAAGGAAAAATCGCGCTATTCTATTTACCTGGAGGGTAGTGTGGAAAAGATAGATTTCTTGGTAAATAATAATGATCTAAAAAAACTATTTACTCTACAGATAGTGTCTAAAAAATAATTATTATTATTATTACAATAATCCATGAGCAAATGTACATTAATATTTTAAATTTATTACTTATTTAGTTGATGTTAACTATTCTCTGTAATTTACATATTATATACCTTTTAAAAGTAGTGAAATCTCTCTCCCCCCCCCCCCCCAAACAAACCTTTTCAAGGTAAAAGGCTGGCAAGTATAAGGTCGTTTCTTCATGTAAAAATTAAAGATTAATTTTACAACTCTTGATAACCTTAATGTAAAAAAAACTCTTAATAACACTTATGCAGACAAAACCAAACTTTTATTAACATTCATACAGACAAAATAAAAATTCTTAGAGCTTACTCTAAAATTCAACTTTAATTTTCAAACTTCGACAACTCTTATGTAGTCGAAATTATAAATGCTGTATTCTATACAGTTATTTAATTATGGAAATTAAAGATCTTGATAACACTTATATAGACAAAATACTAGTAGCTTTACTGCATACTCTTAAGACGTGTTGATATTATAATCGTCAGATCAACAAATAATATATCTTCTTTCCTCTTGTGAATAAGTGATCGAACACAAATACTGGAAGAATATGTGATACTTATAGATCAAGTTGGAAAACAAATAATTATGTTAGGATGAATGTCTTCTTTTACCTCTGCAATGAGTTAATCACAATCACTCAAATCATGATGCTTATACATTAAGCTAAAAAATCCGAAACTCTCATGTATGAAAATATGAACGTGTAACCATCTTCGCGTTAAGGGTCTGTTGGACAGATTACCATTTCTTTAGTGTCACTTCTCCTTCGATTATCTATACCTTCGATTTGACATAAATTCTCATTTTAATTTTAAGAAAAGAAAGTTATGATATCAATAAATAAATTGGCAAGTTTTTTGCTATAAAAAATAATTGTTTTCAAATAAATAAATAACCGATTAAATTGAGGAAGGATTATAAATATATGTGTTCATATAAACACTCAATCCAATTGGAGCATGTGAAAAGGTGGATAGCCTGTGAAAAGGTACAGTCGGGTACAATTAAACTTTGAATAATTGCGACTGCTGCCACGTTCTGTACATGTAATAGAATGGTATGATGTTCTTACATGACATTATCACATGACAAATGTGCCCATAATATGTAGTAATATCATGTTTGTCTAAAATTATTATGTAATTAACAAGCTTGTTTTGCATCATGAAAACTTTTTCATTTATTTATGGAAGCTGAGAGCGGATGTACAATCTACTCTACTTAGTAATTCAGTAAATGTTATGCTATCCTTATTTCATTCAAAATCTATGTCCAGGACGATTATATACAATTATATATGAGATTTAAATTCTGTTGATTTACATACATTTAAAAAAAACAGGAACAAATTCTATCATGTAGAACGCAATTTTTTGACGGAAAAACTTGCCGCCCCGTCCTATCATAGATAATCGATGAACAACTAATGTCAGTGTAATTATCAAAATCATAAAATTTTTAATATAGTTAATTTATCGTCCTATTATCCTATAATGCGTAATACTCAAATCATTATATTAAACTGTGAGACCAATGGCCTCAAATAATAAAAAACAATGGAATTTTTTAATTAAGTAAAGATTTTAATTAAGTAAAGATTTGAAACTAAAAGCTGTAAACTACATAAATATTAATTTAAAACTTTTAAACTTGATTTATTTTCCACTAGAC
The DNA here is from genome assembly GCA_018906965.1 of Philotrypesis tridentata. Classification (NCBI taxonomy): domain Eukaryota; kingdom Metazoa; phylum Arthropoda; class Insecta; order Hymenoptera; family Pteromalidae; genus Philotrypesis; species Philotrypesis tridentata. The sequence continues at coordinate 58,567 of JACCIB010001059.1, forward strand.
TCATAGAAATTTATTTTATAACATTTTTTTAATATGTAATAATAGTTACAATTATTTTTAATCAACTTCCTGCAATCTTCCGATAATACTAACAGAGGTTTGTAAAACATACATACAAATAACCAAAAATGAGCTTAGAATGATTGCAAGATTAAGTTTGAATTCTTCAACAATTCGTCAAGGACAGTAATAAATACATATAGAATGAAAAATCGATTCAGAGATTTTTTAACGGTGTTTCATTAACAAGTTATTTGGTTAACCTTGCATAATTTAAATATGGTATACATCGTTATCTATGATAGGACGGGGCGGCAAGTTTTTCCATCAAAAAATTGCGTTCTACATGATAGAATTTGTTCCTGTTTTTTTTAAATGTATGTAAATCAACAGAATTTAAATCTCATATATAATTGTATATAATCGTCCTGGACATAGATTTTGAATGAAATAAGGATAGCAATACATTTACTGAATTACTAAGTAGAGTAGATTGTACATCCGCTCTCAGCTTCCATAAATAAATGAAAAAAGTTTTCATGATGCGAACAAGCTTGTTAAATTACATAATAATTTTAGACAAACATGATATTACTACATATTATGGGCACATTTGTCATGTGATAATGTCATGTAAGAACATCATACCATTCTATTACATGTACAGAACGTTGGCAGCAGTCGCAATTATTCAAAGTTTTAATTGTACCCGACTGTACCTTTTCACAGGCTATCCACCTTTTCACATGCTCCAATTGGATTGAGTGTTTATATGAACACATATATTTATAATCCTTCCTCAATTTAATCGGTTATTTATTTATTTGAAAACAATTATTTTTTATAGCAAAAACTTGCCAATTTATTTATTGATATCATAACTTTCTTTTCTTAAAATTAAAATGAGAATTTATGTCAAATCGAAGGTATAGATAATCGAAGGAGAAGTGACACTAAAGAAATGGTAATCTGTCCAACAGACCCTTAACGCGAAGATGGTTACACGTTCATATTT
>JACCIB010000106.1:0-425804 GCA_018906965.1 Philotrypesis tridentata
CGAGACATCGAGGTAGAGAGAGGAGAGAGGTAGAGAGAGTTGTTATTGATAAATAAGCATTTAGTCCAATAGAAAGTCAATTGCAAATCGAGTTTTTAATTAATGTTACATACAAATCAATTAAATAATTACATGTTTCTAGAGTAATACCTTCTATAATATTAATTATTCTGAATGCAGTCTTATCGTTTCATACTTTATCATATGAATTTCACATTGTTTACAAGGTACAGCATTTTTAATGATAGTTATCCTCTAGTTAATTAACTTAAAATCACAGATTTGTATGTTAAACTGAAAATCTACTTTTTTATATAATATACTGAAAAGAATTTTCTTTTATAAACTATAAACATACTTATTTTAAATGATTAAACTTATTACTTATACTTGACTTCAAGGTGTGATGTCCATAAAATTCTCTCCGCGTATTATTTTTCTTACAAGGTTTTGTAACTGCTGAGGGTTGTATCTGTTTAGCGATGGAGAGGCAGCGTATGTTTCCGCACATTGTATTATAGTGGGAATGGTTTCACTATCAATGTATTCTGCAAAGTGAGTATATATTGTCGTAGGAATTTAATTTTTTGTTTTTATTGTAGTAGCTTTCACTTTTCTTGGCTTCTTATTCTTCATATTTTTAGTTTCATACTGTAGTAGAGATCGAACGTCTGCTACGTTGCGACCTGCTAAAAGTGAAGGGTGCTCTTGCATTAACTGCAAAATAGTTTCTCCACTAATGGTATCCCCATTCATAACTGCCTGTTCAAAACGGCTTACTACTAATCGTTTGGCCTCGGGCATCCATCTCCTTCTACTTGTCTTCTTTGTATCTATTGAATAAATGATAAAATGAACAGTAAAATAATTATAATAAAATATATCATCTATAAATGTAAGAGAAAATGGACAAATTAAGTATTTTTTTGCGCTATTGCTATTTTTCATCAAATTAAAATTATTTATATTCCTCCGTAAATCGACTTCCCACAGAGTCATTAAGTGTAGAGCATAATTTACTGTAATAGTTAGCCCAGAAACAGTACCGAAGAGCTGAGGTAAAGCCGATCACCAAAATTCCATCGTAGATTGCAAGATATATTTATATATTACTTTTACAGAGAATGGAGAATTGTATTAATTCTAGAGCTGTTTAGGTAGAGTACCGCAAAAATAACGCTTGTCTAAAATATTGTTTTTACAAGCATAGGAGATAGTTGTACAGTACAGCCAAACCCCGGTATATTTTTCAACTTTCATGGATATATGTCACGTTTTTAAGTTAATGATTTGGGACACACTATTTCTCTAACATCTAAATATGAAAAAGATTTTATCCTTTTTTTAGTTTTTCCAAAATTGAATATTGCATATAAATTTGACTTGCGAAACTGCTTTTGCATGTCGCGGAAACAGTGTGTGTGTGAAGTATGAAGGCATCCCTTGAGGGATTCCTTAAGCATTGTTAAGTGAAATTGTGGCTTATTTCGAGAATGATTTTTCCGAGGTACCGAGAACCCGAGGATAGGAGCGAGCAGGCAAGAAGATTAAACGAATCATGGAGCAGATGTACCGAAGGAGAAGAGAAAGCGCGCATGCGTTTATCTATATCTGTAGCACTGCTGCAACAGTGTATATATATAGTCATAGGGCTTAGTGAAGAGTGCGAATGCGGACACGTCGAGAATCGCCGAGTGGGAGAGCTCGCATACGCGACGCGGTGAAGTGTTTAGGATTCCTGTGTTGACGACGGTATAACGGACACGCGTCGTGAGTTTGCCTCATCGTCTTTGTACATTGAATCATCAAAACTGTACGGAATAGAGTAGAGTACGGAAGATTGCGTGACGAAGGATAGTCGGGACGAGAAGACAAACCACGAGGAGGACGAACGCAGGACCAAAAGATGGGTCAAGAGGCGCTGAGAAGAAAGGATGGCTCCCCTGAGGTCTTCGCCAACCAATCGTGGCGTTCTGGGGACGAGGTTCCTGTTCCCTGCATCCCAATCGAGTGTATCTTGGTCGGTCTAGACGAATTCCGCAGGCTGCGTAAACGGCATAAGTGTATTTACTTAGAGCAAGTCCCGAGCGAAGGACGCGGGTTTGAAGCGCCAAATCGAGATAGTGCAAAGTAGTAAGATAAGCGAGAAATTGAGCGTGTTGTCACGTATCAGGATAGAAATTAGAAGTTTGAATCAGGGGCGCGAGACATTGGCGTAGCGGACGCATGGATTCGGGGAAGCATCGAGTCACGGAGAGCTTGTGTGTCTAAGGAGAGCGTGATCGCGAGAATAGAGTAGACGCGAGATTATAACTTGCAGTGAATAAAGAGAGGTGCATTACCATTTTGAGTATTATTATTTCAGTGTAATCTCCGTCGCAAGAATATTCAATAAAAATTAGTGAGAGGTTTTCAGGCCTCGTGCACGGGAGTGCAAGCTCTTCTACGAACGACCCTGCCACAGACTTAAGGATTCAAACCAATTATACCGTTCAATTTCCTACTGCATTGTTTAAAACAAATACATGAAATAGGTATGGGTAGCGATACTGTACAACTCTCACCTATGAAGGAATTAAAATTTGTATGAACTTACAGTCCTCTAGATTGTATTCATCATTAGTGGATTCTTCGGGCTGTGAATATGCTCCAGGCTCTTCTGGTTCAGCTCTTACAATAACTCCTTCGTACAGTTCTCCTTGTGAAGTTTTATTATTTTCTCTTCTCAGTGCTGCTTCATCGGACCGATCATCATCATCATCATCATCATCTCCTTCTCCCATGGCCTTTTCTAGCCACTGAGAAACCTCGGCTATGTGTTTAATAGCTATCGGTTGACGGTAGATCCCTATATGTATATTTTTTTCATGACCCATGAAGGACGATAAATTTTCGACCTGACCATCGGTTAGGTTTAGAGAAATTCCATAAGTAGCTATTTGCTTTCGCATTTTTGTACAAGTAAGTGTACTTGGGAATTGCGCGTTGCATGCTTTGGTATATTTTTTAATAATGCTACTTGCTTGAACGTAACTAATCTCTTGTAATTTGTTTTCTGATTTAGCGAATACGAATTTGTTACTAGGAGAAACATTAAATATTGGTCGAAGCTCTGTAATCAATTTAATACTCTCAATCATGGTTTGATCTAAAAGGACTGGTGTAATCTTTTTGTTCTTTTTTCCTCTTATCACAATGCGCGAATATCTGGCAGACATCTTTTTAGCAACATCAGACATAGTCTCAAAATACTCAGAATTAGATTCGGAGTTCGCACTTTCTCTATTATCAAAAGATACTTTTTGTAGCCTAGAAAGTTCACCTGGTCTTTTTCTATTAAAAGCTAAAATATTAATTAATGTAGCTTCGATGAGATTTGTATAATATGGAATATCGCCTGCAACAACTTCTTTTTTGTTGCGAAGATAATTGTAAGCACAATTTCTTTTATCAGAAGCATATTTAATTAAACGTCGAATATCCTTTACGGAAGGCATTTTTTCTTGTCCTCTTTCTAAATTTATTTGAGTCCACGACTCACTTACAGCTTTGCTGATCATTACTTCAAATTTATCCGAGTACAGTTTACCAAAAACTTCAACTTCATTAGACAATGCTAATTCTCCCTGTTCATTTAATATGGTAGAATAAGTTGTGGTAACTTTTTTAGTTAACCTTCCAACATCCCGGGCCGTAGCGGGAACTAAAAAGCGTTGAAGTTGCGGATCAAATTTTCCAAGACGGTCAGCGACATCAATGTGCTGTTGAACGTATGAACGATGAAGAAAGTCGCATAAATTCGTTTTATCTGGTATAAGCTTTCTTAGCATAAGGACCATATCACCTAAGAGTCTTAACTCAGCTCTGATTTGTTTATTGTGATGCGACGCTGTTCTATACTTATAAGCCTCTCTATTTCCATACTCTACAATCAAGCGGTCATGAACTGCCACTGTTCCTGTCTCATCTAATATTAACTTAGGAAGTAGCACTCTCAAATATTTATTTGCATTGGGAAGGACATTTCCCACCATTATGTTATGGATGCTTGAAGTAGGTTTTATTTTGTTTAACTTATTGGTTATACCATTACATCGTTTCAAATGCTTAGCAGAACTTGTTATCAAGATTTGGGTTTAACATTTACCACAAACTCGATACATCGATAATTTCTTTGGTTGAGAATTTTCTCTTACTCTTCGTGGTAATTCAATTTTTTCAACATTATCTGCTTTACAGTTATTTTTGAAACTGCCATAACTTCTTAAATTTGCTATTAATTTCTGTCTTTTCAGCTGAGGAATAGTCAATTCTTCTCCCTTAACGCGTTTACCTGCTGGTATACTTTTGATTTCTTGTATTTCTTTTTCATTACTATGTTTACGAAAATAGTGATCAATGATTTTATGCTTCAATTTTTTGTTGCAAAATTTGCAGGTATACTCTTTTGGTTTCTTCTCTTTTTTGTCTACGTATTGGATACTTACAATTTCAGGGTTTGACATTATTTCTCCCAATCGACTTCGATTTATTTTTGAAGCATCAATAAATTCAGATAACTCTGTATTGATTGGTGTTTCGGATGCCGCATCTATACAAGATCCTTTACTGTTTTCATTGCCTACAAGACATTGCCGTACAGCTGCTCTGCGAGAAATTCTTGGTTGAGTAGCTGTTATTGTTGATTTTGTTATCTTAGAGAGAAGTGATCCATTTGTAGTAGGTTTTTTTACATCATCTGAATGTTTGTCTGTAGCTTCATCTACATCCCCTGTATGTTTGTCTATAGCTTCATCTACATCATCTGTATGTGTATCTACATCCTCTGCATATTCATCTGCAGAATCATGATCTTCACATATATAATCAGGGTCGTCTTCCACATTGTCACTATCCACGTTGTCATCAACGGGTAGACTAGATATTAGAGTAGGTTTCGAATTATCGTCTACATAATCTGAATCTATCTTGTCATTATTTATGCTGTCATCAAGAATAGGTAGAGCAGGATCATCAAAATTTTTATCGTCAAATTGTGGTTCTGTATTCATGTTACCATCTAGAAAGAAAATGAAAAATTATGACAATTAACTTAAAATTTTATTTCATTTTCGTAAACAGCGACCCCGAAAACCCTAGTATCTTTATTTTTACAAAAATCCATTAATATAAAAAATGTATGCCGTTAACGGGCTAACGTATCTCATTGATAGTTGTATCCTTTACATTTATGCTACTTTTAATTTGACAAATATAATGTGAAATAAAATTATAGTACATACCTAAATCAAATGTTACTTCTGAAGACATAAAATCATCAATATCATATTCTAAATTTTTATCATACTGATCAAACTGCATGATATTGAAAACATTTCCGTTCTCATCATATATTGGTATATCTGTGATATCAAATCGATTGCAGTCATTTAATATTTCATCACTGATGATTTTTGGTTTCTTTTTCTCAGGACTTCTATTAGGAAGTAGTTCTATAAATAAAGTAATAATGAATATTAGAACATAAAGTTGCTTATCAGAACGTAATCTAATTAAGGGTACTCGACATTTATACAATCTGAAACTAAAAAGGATTTTAAAACTTCACAGTTAATTTAAATCTAAGTGGAACATTTTTTATCTAAAAAGATATCTAGTGAAAATAATTAGTTAAGATAATATAATTTATGAATATTTTTTTTATTTTTTAAAAATTTACTCATTCAAATCAAAATCCCTATACTTATACGATAACTAATACTATAACAAGCATGTAGAAATAATTTAAAATCATTTCATACATACGAACTCTTGGAATCCTACGGACAGATCCAAAATTCATCAAAACTGTGTTGTCTTGATGGTATATTAGGTTTAAAATAATTCAAAAAAATTTGGTTTCACTGCTTTTTAGATATCTTTTCAGACAAAAAATGTTCCAGTTAATTTTGTTTCCACAAATTAAAAAAATCATTTTTTGATTCCATTTTTACAACTAGCAGGTCCGCTTCATAAACTCTAATGAAATAGTTACCTAACATAGTATTTTCAAATGTCGATAATATTGAATCGTTCTTTGAACTGTCAGAAAAACATATTTTTTCTGGAGAAAAATCAAATATATTACTACTACTAACTTCTTCTTCTCTTGCTACAAATTCATATTCAAGAGTTTCTGTAATATTAAAGAATGATAAATCATGTATGGAATTATCATATGTATTATTTTCTTCATATCCATACAGTTCATCATCACATTCATCTTCTTTTTGGTGGGGTGAATCATATTCATTTGTGATGCTTTCTGTAAGATAATTAATACTTTATTAATTAATTTTCATAAATTGTATGAAATTTAAAATATTACTCTAATAGATGATTAATGCAGACCATTAGCGATGCTATCCATTACTACACTATTGTAATGAAATGGCATACAAATAAAAAGAAGTAAAAGACCGAAGAAAGTATTTTTTAATTTTGGTCTTAAAAGAGTTATTATTTTAAAGAATGCAAACTTTCAGTATTTTTTCTTAAAAGAAGATAAATCAAGGCGATAAAAGTCGTTTATAAACTTTAAAAAAGGTCTAAATAAAAGCCGTGTTCAATTTTTTAATAGCCGTTTTCAAATATTCACTGATTGTTCCTGTGGACTTTAGGGTATCTAGAGGGTTAAAATTTGGCTATATGTTTATTTTTCATGTACTTTAAGAGAACTTGTTCATTTATTTCGTGATTTAAATCGTCGGAAATTGAAGTACTTCAATAATAAAAATCTTAGAATGTTAATAGTTGAGATTGTGTAGTAATGGCTAGCATCGATGATGATCTGCAGATAATTATCTATTAGAGGTATCAGCTCAGCAATAGGTATATCAGCTCTCCATTATTGGATTATTACTTACGTTTGAGAGTGGTCATAATATCTTTGGAGTTCTCGATAGAACTTGAATAAGTGTGATCTGTGTTTTGTTCGTTAGTTTTGTTCATTTGTTTGTTTGTTTTGTCCATGTCAGATTCTAAACAAATAAATATTATATATTTTTAATAAATTACGATTATTTTTATTTTTATGATTTATATATTAAAGGTTACAAGAAAAGAAATTTGTTAAGTTTATAAAATAATCTCCATAATCTCTGAATTTTTAATTTTCCGTATTTTATAATTTACTGATTTATAGAGTTACATGATAATAGGGTGATAGGGTTATAGTATATTTGAAGTATAAAATAATGTTTCCTTTCTTATTAAAAGTGAGCTTTGTTATGAAGTATTTAATGCGTTATTCTGATGGGCCATGACAATCATTATGATGTTAGCGTGATTGGACGCGACGCAGATTTGTCTTTCATATTGAGGCATTAAATATAACCTTCAGTTTATTTTGAATAGCAGAAACGAAATTCAACCGCGCGCGCATTATTCCTAGTCATAAATGACATTGTGATGCAAGTTTATTATTCATCAAAATTGTTACATCTTGATACAAACTAATTAATCGTTTCTAACCATAATTATTGTCTCATTGCCTACTTGCAGTTTGCAAAACTAAGTTAACAACAATACTATTAGAAAACCTAATTATTTACTTTAATAAAAGTATTATTAAAAATTTAGCTAGCAAAGAATCAATTGCACAGCATAAATTTCAGAAAAGTTTTGAAATGGCCAATGTATTCGAATAGGTCGATTATTAGGATTTATTCCTCACTATATTAGTCTTTACCCTTTTTCTTTGATTGTATTGCTCGTATAAGTTTCCTATATGTGCGAGTGCCCGCTCATTCGATACGAAAAACTCCCAACTCTAAAACCGATTGTACAGTCTACATTACCTACAAAGTGGAGTAAATCAACAATCGATTCTGTTTTCTACTGCAACGCGTGTTGTGCCATGATTTAGCCGAGACCCAATCCGTGCTGAAACAGCGTGCGTACGAGTAAGCGAGCGAACCACTGAGGCGATTCACACGCGTATTATTGCTAAATCTGAACGTACAGCCAATACCGAATAATGTCGAGTTTTCCATAGAAGTTACCACGAGTATTGTGTTTTATTTTATTATTAATTCACTTTTCTGCGCCGCTATGGGAAGAGAGTTCACATTATCGCTAGCCGGGCGAGTGTGGCTTTTCATTAGTCAGGCCGCAAGCGTCAGCCATACACTAGCCTGCAGAAATCATTCACGTCATAGTGGCACCAAACGGAGGGCGAAAATAAATTAAATTAAAGTGTGCAAATGTGGAAAATAGTTCTATTTTATTTTAGAAAGACATAGAGGGGAAAAAGGATTCCCAATACCAAAGAGTTCTCCAAAGCCTGAGAATGCTAAAAAAGAGAGTGCTTGAGAAAACCATTATACCGAGTGGAAATATCTCGAATTACATAGAATCTGAAATAGCCAACAACAGGCTAACAACAATCAGGCTGCCGAGAATGTGACCCAAGCCATAACCTTCGGTGAAATGAGAAGAGATGCCATCGCCGATGACGACTTCGATATGGAGGATGTAGAACTAGTTGAAGCCACAACGTGGTTGCAAGAAGAGAGAGAGAGAGAGAGAGAGAGAGAGACAAAGCTAAAGGATTCGGTCAACTAGATACAATTCAAATGGCCGAGGATTTACTGGCTAAAGACAACCAGATATAAACTAGAAACGGTTGCCATTCTCAAAGCCAAATTAGCCACACAAGAGTAAGTAAAAGAATAAGAAATTATTGAGATTATTGCTGACAACCGTGAAGCGTAGATGTAATGCGTTAGAAATCAATACCAAGCCCTCTTCGATCCGGGTGCCGTTGTTTCTGTAGTCGGACCCGAGATTGCCCAACGTTTAAATAGCCGCCTATGCAAATCGTCAGCTATTATCCTCTCAGTAACGGGGATACCTGCGCCAATTCTCGATCTTTTACCCGTGCCGCAAACAAGGTTAGGCACCCTATCTTAGGTAAGGACTTTGAGGATGCGTTTAAAGAAGACACTGATCACTGAGGATGTTAGAGAGCAGACTCGAGGCCATTGAGGAAATTCAATATTAAGGAAGATCAACTGACTACCGTAATTTATGCAGAATGCGCTGGGTTATCCCTGCCTGAGGTGCTTAAGGGGTTATGACAGGGTTAACATCGAACAAAAAAAAAGAGGATGCCCACGGATATAGATGATTCCTGCCCCCAAAGGTAAATGTACGAAAACCATGCCATCCTCTGAAGAATGAAAAAATATCAATTTTGGTAAAAGAATTAGTCCCCATAACCCTCAGGAACCAGAGATATATACAAATTAAGTTTTCACCCCTTTTAATACTTAAAACATTTTTAATTATTGCATAAAGAAAGATGGCACCATACGATTTCGGAGTTTGAAGACTTATTCAATAGGCCTTTGAAATATCTATAATATGAGATAGATTTAAACTCAGTGACTACCTCTAAACCAATTTTCTGGAGTGATATACAGTTTCTCTAAGCTACCCTTGTTGCATTTTTCTTCGAAAAGAAATCCTTTGCACCATACGATTTTTGGATTTTCAGGACTCATTTGATCGGTGCTTCGAATACCTATGAGACAAGATGAATGAAAAATCAGCGACGCCCCCCTAAACCGATTTTCCAGTGCAATATGTAGTTTTTTACAGCCATACCCAGTCGTATTTTTCTTCGAAAATAAGCCCTTCGCATCATACGATTTTGGATTTTAAGGGCTCATTTGATAGGTACTTCCAATATCTATCAGGCAAGATGAATGAAAAATCAGCAAGGCACCCCTAAATCGATTTTCCAGGGCAATATACAGTTTTTTACAGCCACCCCTATGACATTGTTCTCCGAAAACTAAACCTTTGCAGCGTACGATTTTGGATTTTAAGGGCTCATTTAATAGGCGCTTCGAATATGTATAAGGCTAGATGAATGAAAAATCAGCGACGCACCCTTAAACCGATTTTCCAGGGCCATATGGTACAAAGGGTCAGTTTTCGAAGAACAATGTCATAGAGGTGGCTGTAAAAAACTGTATATGCCACTGGAAAATCGATTTAAGGGTGCGTCGCTGATTTTTCATTCATCTCGCCTGATAGATATTGGAAGCACCTATCATATGAGCCCTTAAAATCCAAAATCGTATGGTGCAAAGGGTCAGTTTTCCAAGAACAATGTAATAGGGATGGCTCTAGAAAACTGTATATTGCCCTGGAAAATTGGTTTAGGGGTGCGTCGCTGATTTTTCATTCATCTTGCCTGATAGATATTGGAAGCACCTATCAAATGAGCCCTTAAAATCCAAAATCGTATGATGTAAAAAGCTTGTTTTCGAAGAAAAATGCAACGGGAGTGGTTTAAAAAGCTATATATTGCATTGGAAAATTGGTTTAAGGGTGCGTCGCTGAAATTCGTTCATCTCGCCTGATAGATATTGGAAGCACCTATCAAATGAGCCCTTAAAATCCAAAATCGTATGATGTAAAAGGCTTGTTTTCGAAGAAAAATGCAACGGGAGTGGTTTAAAAAGCTATATATTGCATTGGAAAATTGGTTTAAAGGTGCGTCGCTGAAATTCGTTCATCTCGCCTCATAGATATTGGAAGCACCTATCAAATGAGTCCTGAAAATCCAAAATCGTATGAGACGAAGGGCTTATTGTCGAAGAAAAATGCGACTGGGGTGTGGCTGTAAAAAACTACATATTGCACTGGAAAATCGATTTAGGGGGGCGTCGCTGATTTTTCATTCCTCTTGTCTTATAGGTATTCGAAGCACCTATCAAATGAGTCCTGAAAATCCAAAATCGTATTGTGCAAAGGATTTGTTTTCGAAGAAAAATGTAATAAGGGTAGTTTAAAAAACTGTATAACACTCTAGAAAATTGGTGTAGGGGTGCGTCGCTGAGTTTAAATCTATCTCATAATATAGACATTTCAACGGCCTATCGAATAAGCGTTCAAACTCCGAAATCGTATGGTGCCATCTTTCTTTATGCAATAATTAAAAATGTTTTAAGTATTAAAAGGGGTGAAAACTTAATTTGTATATATCTCTGGTTCCTGAGGGATATGGGGACTAATTCTTTTACCAAAATTTATATTTTTTCTTTCTCCAGATGATGGCATGGTTTTCTTACGTTTCCCTTTGGGGGCCGGAATTATCCATATCGGTGGGCATCCTCCTTTTTTTTGGAAAGCTGTCAACATTTCATTATTTAGGCAATCATAATAAAACTGCTTGTATTTTGAAATGTTTATGAAGACCTTTAATTTGAGCGATTGAACTATTGAAAATATAAATTTTTTATCTCACAAATCTATTGTTATTAAGACATGTATTTTACTGTAGTTTTTTACGGTGCGCACGATTCTAACCGTTTGGGTTGACGAAATCAAAAGCTTAATATCTCATTTTTCTCCTTAGAACCTGTACTACAAACCAAGTGGAGCACTTCTTTAATAAATATTTTTTCTATTTTTACAAACCAGTCGTTTTTATCATTTAAAAAAAAATGACAAACTGGTTTGTAAAAATGGAAAAAAAATGTATTAAAGAAGTGCTCCACTTCGTTTGTAGTACAGGTTCTAAGGAGAAAAATGAGATATTAAGCTTTTGATTTCGTCAACCCAAACGGTTAGAATCGTGCACACCGTAAAAAACTACAGTAAAATACATGTCTTAATAACAACAGATTTGTGAGATAAAAAATTAATATTTTCAATAGTTCAATAGTTCAAATTGAAGGTCTCCATAAACATTTTAAAATACAAGCAGTTTTATTGTGATTGCCTAAATAATGAAATGTTGACAGCTATCCAAAAAAAAAAATTTTTTTTGATGGTTAAACCTGTCATAACCACTTAAAGGGTTACAGGGAGCCCGAAGGAACCGTCTACAAGGAAGTACGAAGACGATACCGCTCCCGTACACTCCCAGACCCCGGTAAGGATACCTCGAGGCAATATCCAGAGCCACAGATGTCTCCACCACCCACCCTGTTTGAAGGCCGGGAGGGGAAGGACCTACGCCACCCGAGAGGACGCGCGACCAAGTCGATCCCCGATAGACACCTCGGAACTCGGACACAGCTGTAGGAGAGAGCTCGAGAGGTGTACGACATAGCTCAAAAGTACTAAGAATCCTCGAGGGGATGGGCGACCTACCTCCGGATCTCCGGGAGGCCAAGCTGCATCAAATATTCCCGCCGAGCACCAGCCGGTATACCACCAGCCGACAAGATTCGGCCATAAGAGAAGAAGATGAGTAAAAACGAACAAATAATGTAAGTCTCGAAATTTATATTTTTGATTTTCTTTTCAACAACAGCTGCAAGAGAATGAGACGAAGATATCCCAAATGCGCGAGCGTAGCCACGCCGCAACAGCGCCGAACAAGGCTGTTTTAGGTATGGGGAGACCGCCTGCAACAAAGAGACCTTGCCAGAGCCGGGAGTCAAGAGTCTCGCCAATACTGACAATTGACTATTAATCGGCAAGGGTGACAACTGAAGAAAGACACTCTCGTGGGTCATTCCGGCTCCCCTTAGTTAAAAGCTAAGAATACCAGAGATACTAAAGGTTTGGAAGGGGGCGTGCCGGGAGGTATCAAATCCAGCAAACGCCTGCAACCGATCTATGAGAAAAATATGTAATCAACTTACATATGTCTCAACAGGAGGAGAATTGGCCACCTATACAGCAATCATCCGAGCTGGAGCCGCACCAAGCTGTCGCGAGAGATGCGTAGTGCTAAAAATCAGTCGCCGCTCCAACGGTTCATTGCGGATGCCGGAAACAGCAACACAGTGGCGAGTAGAGAGCGCGCCAAAAAAGAATAAAATAAATGTTATAAAATATATGTTAACGAGCGACATTGTCATACTGAACCTCGAAGCAGTAGCAGCAGTTAGCAGAGAGCCCCTTGAATGAATTTTCGTGCATACGAGTAGCTTTTGCGTAAGGTTAAAAAAGGTTGCCTACAGGAAGGAGTTTGGCCTCATACACTGTAATGATGCATGGTGGATAGCCTTATTAAAATACCTCATGAGTAAGGCATATATTCACACTCATTTGTGGATCATGTGGCTATTGGGTAATACGACACCATATACGTAGGTAGACGAAGATAGCCGTGTATAATTGGGAATAACATTGCGTCTTATGGGGGTCAGACGTATTTGTACTTTTACAGCAAATTTCGTAAATAAACAGTACCTAAGGATAGTCAAATTGGATTAAGCAATGTTTTTTGAAAATGTTTAGAAATATTGAATTACTGAATTCTTGATATAATATTTAGAAACATACACTTAAGTACCAACATTTGAAGAACATTGTTAAACCAAGACTTACGTACCAACATTTGAAGAACATTGTTAAACTTGCTATTATGCTACACAATTCATTAGCTCTTCGGATTGCCTGTGCAGCAGACTAGCAGGTTTAACCTCAAATTATGGTACTTAATTGCATGTTTCTAAATATTAGATCAAGAATTCAGTAATAACATATTCAGAAAACATTGCTTAATCCAATTTCACTAGCCTTAGGGACTGTTTATTTACGAAATTTGCTGTAAAACAATAGATACGTCCGGCTCCCATAAGACGCAATGTTATTTCCCGATCATACGCAGCCATCTTCGTCTACCTATGTATATGGTGTAGTATTACCCAATGCCACATGATCCACAAATGAGTGTGAATATATGCCTTACTCATGAGGTATTTTAATAAGGCTATCCACCATGCATCATTACAGTGTATGAGGCCAAACTCCTTCCTGTAGGCAACCTTTTTTAACCTTACGCAAAAACTACTCGTATGCACGAAAATTCATTCAAGGGGCTCTCTGCTAACTGCTGCTACTGCATCGAGGTTCAGTATGACAATGTCGCTCGTTAATATATATTTTATAACATTTATTTTGTTCTTTTTTGGCGCGCTCTCTACTCGCCACTGTGCTGCTGTTTCCGGCATCCGCAATGAACCATTGGTGCGGCGACTGACTTTCAGCACTACGCATCTCTCGCGACGTCGTGGTGCAGCTCCAGCTCGGATGATTGCTGTATAGATGGCCAATTCTCCTCCTGTTCAGACATATGTAAGTTGATTACATATTTTTCTCATAGATCGGTTGCAGGCGTTTGCTGTATTTGATACCTCCCGGCACGCCCCCTTCCAAACCTTTAGTATCTCTGGTATTCTTATCTTTTAACTAAGGGGAGCCGGAATGATCCACGAGAGTGTCTTTCTTCGGTTGTCACCCTTGCCGATTAATAGTCAATTGTCAGTATTGGCGAGACTGTTGACTCCCGGCTCTGGCAAGGTCTCTTTGTTGCAGGCGGTCTCCCCATACCTAAAACAGCCTTGTTCGGCGCTGTTGCGACGTGGCTACGCTCGCGCATTTGGGATATCTTCATCTCATTCTCTTGCAGCTGTTGTTTAAAAAAAAATCAAAAATACAAATTTTCGAGACTTACATTATTTGTTCGTTTTTACGCATCTTCTTCTCTTATGGCCGAATCTTGTCGGCTGGTGGTATGGCGGCTGGTGCTCGGCGATGAGGAGCTATGCATATGCTTCCCCTCATCCCTCCAGCGCTTCCCCTACTCTTCACGCGCTCGACGATTTTGACCGTTCTTTTAACATACTTACACATTTTAGAGAAAATCGGCAAAATGTATCTTATTGCGCGAATCGTCAACTTTTTAAAACGCTGTTTAACCCGTTAAGGCCCAAAACACCCCTAATGGTACACCGCTCTTTCGGCTACCATAACTCGTGCAACTCAACGGACAAAAAATCGAGAGATACACTATTTTGAAGCCTAAGATCTCCCCTTTCCAATGGTATGCCCAAAAATGCGATAAAAAATTGTTTATTATGCGTAAATATGGTTTAAATTAAAAAAACACGGTTTTTTCAAAATTTTTTTTTATAAAATCAAGTTTTTCGAATGGTTCTCGCTTTGGAAACCACTTGGAACCTCAATAACTGGTGGCATAAATGTCTAAGCTTTCATAATATGCGGGTCCGAAATCGATTTTTCATCTCGATGTTTTCAAAATGGCGCATTAATGACAGAATTTTTGCTAAAACATTCATGAATTTTTTACTTGAAAAGTATGAATTTTTCGAAAAAGTCAAAGAGAAGAAAAAGTTCTTAGAAAGTTCTTAAAAAATTTTGAGCAATTTTGAAAATTTTCAAAAATTGACAATTTGCAAAATTCAAAAAATTGCTTAAAACTTTTCGAAAAAATTCTGATGTATTATACAAGTAAAAAATTTATGAATGTTTTGGCAAAAATTCCATCATTAATGCGCCATTTTGAAAACACCGAGATGAAAAATCGATTTCGGACCCGCATATTATGAAAGCTTAGACATTTATGCCACCAGTTATTGAGGTTCCAAGTGGTTTCCAAAGCGAGAACCATTCGAAAAACTTGATTTTATAAAAAAAAATTTTGAAAAAACCGTGTTTTTTTTATTTATACTATATTTACACATAATAAACAAGTTTTTATCGCATTTTTGGGCATACCTTTGGAAAGGGGAGATCTTAAGTTTCAAAATAGTGTATCTCTCGATTTTTTGTACGTTGAATTGCACAAGTTATGGTAGCCGAAAGAGCGGTGTACCATTAGGGGCGTTTTGGGCCTTAACGGGTTAAAATTGAAATCGGACCATAATTGTCTAATTCGGAGCGTGTGCACGTTAGGTGATCCAAAATTTCAGATCGTAATACCACGAAAAATAATTGCTTTACAGTGTTCATTTTTTTTTAATAAATTACCTACATATATCTTCTTATTCTCAAAATTTTAAGTCTTTAGCTCAAAAAATGGCTGAGAAACAATTTTTCAAAAAAAGGCCTATTTTATACCAACCCTTTCTTTCTAATCATCTCAGTTTCTATTAATCGTACCGAGCTTTTAAATAGCGCATTTTCGCTAGCGTCAATAAAATTAAATTTTTGAAAATTTGAATCCCTACCATTAAAAAGAGCACCTTGTAATACCGAGAAAATAGTAGTTCCTACATTTTTGCCATGCAAGTTAATTACATGGTGACGATTCAAACTTAGATCTATTGAGACATGTTTTTTAATGCAGATTTTTGCGGTGTGCACGATTTTAAACCTCTGAGTGGACGAATGAGACGACTGACATCTCATTTTACTCCTTGAAACTTACACTAAAACTTGAGCAACGCACATTTTTATTAAAAAATTTATTATTTTTTTTTCAAACAAGTTCACAAACTTTTTTGTTCATTTTATGTTAACATTTTTTTGGTTAAGTTTTCTATTAATTTTTAATCAATTTGTAAAAAACTAGATGACATGTCTCAATAGTAATAGATTTATGAGATGTAAAATCAATAGTTTGAAATGTTCTACCCCGTCAATTGAGATATACAAATGAGAACTTTAAAATTCTGATTACTTAAATAAAAAATTTTCTACAGCTTCAAAATAGAACATATTTTTTCAGTTATTTCACAGGTTTAACCCCTTTAGCGGTCAGGCCTAGGTTAAAATACTAAAAAAATCGATATTTTTTAACACCTGCAAATCATGAGCAACCACCATCAACAGCATCGAGCACCAATTTAACATTGAGAAATGATCAGCAACTACATACAAGTACAGTCGCTAGCTTTTCAAGAAGTATGCCTGATACACTTCTATCAAAATGTGGAACACAGTAAAGAAGTGTTCCTCCGTCGAGATCCAGATACAAATTAAAAGGAGAATACATACAAGCTGGTATCGTCAAGAATAAAATATTTGATATTTCCTTGATGTTCACAGAATTATAGGAATCTGGTCTGTAAAGCTAGCGGTAGCTAATGGTAGCGATGTCAAATTTGATGAAATTGATACAGGAGGTCTCGGTACTACTCTGCCACTTGCACTGGATAACACAAAGCTGCTTTCATTTAGTCCAGTAGAAAAATTGGTAAGCAACATAATGCGTATGAAATCAATAGCAGTAGTGAAACTGAAGAGGATGAACATGAGATTGAGATTCTCTTAGATGATGGCTCTTGAAGGAAATGAGTTATTCTTCCTTTCAAGGTGTATCTGCACTGATACGCTATGCAAATGCAAAAGTGATTGATGCATCTCTCAAACAATCACTTTGTAAAGTTTGTAAAAATCATCTAGAAGAAGACACTGAATGGTTCAAAGAGTGGTTCGAGGTGCATCAAAATAGACAATCGCCAAGTTAAGAAGGTCA
This sequence comes from Philotrypesis tridentata, assembly GCA_018906965.1. Lineage (NCBI taxonomy): Eukaryota > Metazoa > Arthropoda > Insecta > Hymenoptera > Pteromalidae > Philotrypesis > Philotrypesis tridentata. The sequence goes on from JACCIB010000106.1 coordinate 17,234, forward strand.
GATACAAGAATTACATTGGTAATGGTGATTCAAAAGTTTACAAAGCTCTTTGCGGTGCCACACAGTATGAAGAGTATTTCACCATTCAGCAAAAAGAATGTGTTGAACACGTGTAGAAAAGAATGAAAATTAGACTAAGAAACCTCAAAAAGAGCTTAACAGGAAAAAAATTATCCGAGGGTATATAGGCATTCGTGGGAAAAGTCATCTAACTGCTCTAAGGATTGATCAGTTGACAAAGTATTATGACAATGACATCCAAAGCTATAATGATTCAATTGAAAAAATGTCGAACGCCATTTGGGCAAAATTTTTCACAAAAAGTCAACTGATTTGCAGCCCAGTTTTTGAGTGTGATTTATGGTTATCCATGTATGAGTTCCTATACCAAAAAAGTAAAAATTGATGGCAAATAAAATTATTACATGTTACGAGTTAATTTTTCATGGATTTAAAGTAAAATAAATTATAATCTATTAATTTGAATTAGATATAGTGTACTATATCTTACGTAAAAGTGTGTATGTATTGTAGCAGGTTCTTATAACTAAAGCAAATAAATACTTTGATGCACAGAGAATGCATACTGTTAAATTTATGTTAGAACAAGTTAAATAATCATGACTCATGTCTCATAATTTTTGCATGTTATTAAACTTTATCATTGTGACTAGTGAAAAAAATCAAATGGATTATTAGTTGGACTAAAATCCAATACCTTTAAATTTCTAATCATATGCTTGATCATTAGTTAATTTATTTTCTCCTTTAAGGCAGTTATCCCCTTGTAAAATAAGGTCATAAATAATTGGTATAGAAGGAATATTAGAAGTTCAGAGGTGTCGGGTTTTAGACCAGCTAATAATCTATCTGATTTTTGTCATTATTCATCAGCATAAAGTTTGAATAACATGTAAAAGTTACGCAAGTCGTAAACCAATTATTTATTATTATATTTCAACATAAATTTAATAATTAACATAAGTTCCACATAAGTTTAGTAATTAAAGCATGCCTGGATTTTGTCCTTGTGAATAGTGAATAGAAATCAGATGAATTAATAGCTGGGCTAAAACCCGATACCTCTATATTTCAAACCATATGCTTGATCAATATTACAATAATTATTTAAAACTTAAACATTTATTAAATTAAAATGAGCTCAACTTATTGCTCTGGCTTTTTTATACGTACACTTTTAGCTCTGAAACGTCTCAGGATATCCAAAAATATTTATGTATTGTAAAATCTCAATAATTAGTAAATACTGAAAAAACGGATTACTATTCTATACAAATTTAAGTATGAACTTAGTAAATATATTACTGGTTACACAAATAATTCAAATTATAGCTAATCTTATATATTTATAATTTTATACTGTGTGCTACTCTATTTCTTTACTCTCATTTTTTTCATTTAATGCTGAGATTTTCAGGCAATTTTCATATCATAGAACAGAAAAAAAAATTCTAGCAGAAACATTTGGAAATATATACCTATTACCCTATAACTGCTGATAGGCAAAAAATACTACAATATAACCAAATTATATAATTATATATAATTTTGAGCTGAAAGCTCAACAAATCCTTCTATTTGTTAGGCCTGTTTACTTTAAAATAAATAAACATAATAAATGTATATTACCATCAACACATTTCAATTTTTGTACATTTCCGTACTCAATGTCGTTTACAACGACGAAGCATTCAGGTAAGTCCAGAAAATTCTTTTTTCTCTTTTTTTTCTGCATCTGAAAAATTCATTATATAATTATAAAATAAATAAGGATAGAAAAAGAATAAATACATAGCTTTCTCTTTGAGAATTAGCAATAATGATAACTATCACAGCTTACCTGCTTTTTCTTTATTTTTTTGTTCATAGTCAGCGCCATAACAACAAAAAAAAAACAATAAACTTTAAAAGTATAAACTTTAAAACTTTAAAAGTATTTAAATACTTTACAACAATAATAGTTGCGTATTGCATGCGCTATTCGGTATGTCCATATAAGTATTAAGTCACTTATACAGTAGAGCTGATTGTACATAAGGGTCGTGTTGCATTTTCTATTCTGCAGTTTCATTCCGCATTTTGGACTATTCTCTGTTTATATTTCGTGCACTCACAACTTGAGTCGAAAATGCACCAATCTTTTTCAAAAATTTATTTCTTTGTAAATTATTAGACAACCTATACAAGGTGATTCGAAAGCACTGTATTACTTGAAAGGCGAAGAAGGAGCAAACGAATCTGAGGAAAGTTACTATCATCCTTTTTTTAAGGGCTAAAATTTATTTACTCTCTTAAAATAAAGCAATCTCTCTCTCTCCAAATAGTCTAGGATCCAGGTACGGTTTCGTGGCCAAACAGAGGGGCATGGCAAGAACCAAGTGATTCTTATGTATTTTCACCTCCTGATTCCGAAAATTTTGGTCGCAGCACCTCAAAATCGGAAGTTTAATTGTTATTAACAAATTAAATGTTTAAATGTCAATAAGAACTTTTTTAATGCTCAGAAAATGACATCACCCTGAACAATAAAGATGCAGTTTTTAATGAGAAATATAAATCATTTTGAATTTTTGAAAACGATTAATTTTAACCGAATTTATTACAAATTTAGTGCAAAAACTTTTGTTTTTCGTCATTGCGCGCACCATTTTCACTTTATCTCCGTTTTTAATAATCGCACGGAGACTTGCAATGACTCATTTTAAAGCTGAAACCTTATTTAATAAAATGGCTGAAAAACATTTACGAGTTTATTTATTTTACAATAAATTTTAGCCTACAAAACTTCAAATTTTTCATAAAAATAACGAATTCATTTCTTTGTAAGGCTTTTTTTTTATTATGTAGCGTAATGAAACACCAAAAAAGTTACTGGATATCATTCTTTAATTATCCATAGACTATTTACTGCTTTGGTATTTTATTTTTGTGCAACTAAAATTTTATTGAGAATGATATCCACGCACTCAGTCGAAAGTTAATAATATTTAGAACATTCTTAACAATAACAATATTTTTTATTAACAATGCTTCTTGAACATACATAGTGCAATTTGGTAATAAATTCATCAGATGAATTAAGTAATAGATGTATTTTTGTGGAGCACTAAGCTTTTTACATTAAAATTAATTAATTTATTGAAGAAAAAAATTAAGTACAATGTTTGATTTATATGAGATTGTATGCATAATTCTGGAAGGAAAATATTTAGTTTTTTTTTCTTCAATAAATTAATTAATTTTAATGTAAAAAGCTTAGTGCTCCACAAAAATGCATGTACTACTTAATTCATCTGATGAATTTATTACTAAATTGCACTATGTATGTTCAAGAAGCATTGCTAATAAAAAATATTGTTATTGTTAAGAATGTTGTAAATATCAATAATTATGATTGATTATAAATACTTTTTCATAACAGTTACAGACTTACATCGGACGCTTTAACTCGTAGCTTTCGACTGAGTGCGTGGATATCATCCTCAATAAAATACCAAAGCAGTAAATAGTCTATGGATAATTAAAGAATGATATCCAGTAACTTTTTTGGTGTTTCATAACGCTATATAATAAAAAAAACCTTACAAACAAGTGAATTCGGAATTTTTATGAAAAATTTGAAGTTTTGTAGGCTAAAATTTATTGTAAAATAAATAAACTCGTAAATGTTTTTCAGCCATTTTATTAAATAAGGTTTCAGCTTTAAAATGAGTCATTACCAGTCTCCGTGCGATTATTAGAAACGGAGATAAAGTGAAAATGGTGCGCCCAATGACGAAAAAAAAAGTTTTTGCACTAAATTTGTAATAAATTCGGTTAAAATTAATCGTTTTCAAAAATTCAAAATGATTTATATTTCTCATTAAAAACTGTATCTTTATTGTTCAGGGTGATGTCATTTTCTGAGCATTAAAAAAGTTCTTATTGACATTTAAACATTTAATTTGTTAATAACAATTAAACTTCCGATTTTGAGGTGCTGCGACCAAAATTTTCGGAATCAGGAGGTGAAAATACATAAGAATCACTTGGTTCTTGCCATGCCCCTCTATTTGACCACGGAACTCTACCTGGTTCCTTGATAAAAAGCCTCCGAACGCGGCCCGGTGGAGAGAATGTAGGCTCGCTGCGTTCTGCCGAAAGTCATGCGCCAGCCCAACACGCAGTCACTAAAGATTAGAATTTTTTTGATTTTCGAATTGTGTCGCCGAAGCATCGCGGAAGAGCGATGACTCGTAAAATGGATTTTTTTCTGCTCGCGCGCGCGAGAAATTCTTTTCGCTAGGCTTTCGTACAATGAACCATTCGGGGCGAGGTTCCCCACATTGTTCTGTCGTGGTCACATTGCTATAAAGCGCGAGTTTACACACGAGCCCCTGTTACTAATAAACAGCTGGATATCCATATGGATTATCCACATGGATGATCGATGGATTTGTATGGATTCCATATGGATCCATGTGGATTCCATGTAGATATCCAGCCATTTATTCATGTAGACCTTTTCGTGACTACATGAATATCCATGTGAGCAATAAATAAATAGTAAAAAAAACTCCAAGTTTTCCCCGGGCGGGTGCCTGCAGAGGCGAGCCGCGCTAATAGCCTTTCAATGGGTCAGGGGAAAACCCCGAGTCTCGGGGACATCTATTAGTGACGAGCGCGTGTCGAAGTGCAGTCTACGGTTCGCTAATTATTCGGGGAAGGCTGTATTGACACTTCGCACGTGCGAACTTCGGCCTAATGGGACTTCGACCTGACGACGACGCTTCCTTGCGATTGGGCCCCCGCGGCCACCCCGGAGGAGGAGACTGGAGAGCGACGGGAGAGGGTAGCAACCCTAGGATCCCTTAAAAGCGGAGGACGCAGCCGACTCGAGAGCAGTGCAGTTGCAACTATAACGAGTGATCGAGCATATACGATAATACCCTAGACATAGTTTTCTGAAATAAATAGTCACTTAATTAAATGTGAATTTCGGTGTTGAAAAGTTCTTTCGCAAACCCTGCATACAAACCCGTGCAACCATAATTTCCCACAATATTATTACAAACTTTTGACTTAAAAATTTTGCAGATGTTTTTGTAGATTTGTAGAAAAAACTCAGTATATCATTTAATCTCTCAAAATGCAGGAGATATACGAGACCACCAAATGTATGGATTTGCCGGCAGTCATCCCAAAGATTGTCAGTATTCTGCATAAACAATCATAAAATAGACTCGATAGTTTTTTGGGTAAACGATCTCACATGTACCATATCAATTATGAAGATCAATGGTTGATTCAGTTTTTGAATTTTTGAATATTTGAAATTTTATACTTTTAAAAAATTCTAAACTGGTTCAACTATTGACCTTCAAAATTGGAATGGTACATGTGAGATCGTTTTCCCAAAAAACTATCGAGTCTATTTTATGATTATTTATGCAGAATACTGATAATCCTTGGGATCACTACCGGCAAATAAATACTTTGGGGGTCCTCGTATATCTTCTGTCTTCTGAAACATTAAAAGTTGTAAATATTTATGAGCCAACCACTGAGACTGATAAAATCCACTGAGGAATTGAATATGACAATTAAATGTTGAATTATGAATATTGAATTTAACAAAAAATATATCATAAAAAATATCAAATAAATTAAGGACTTAGGAGAAAAAAGTGGAGTAAAACAGAATTAAATGACTATCTAGTTTTATAAATAGGTACACAACCCCTCAGTGGGATTTACCTTACAAATAGACAGATCTTTTAATCTTTGAGAGTGCCGAAGATGTACCAGACCACCAAATGTATAGATTTGGTTGCAGTCATCTCAAGGATTATCACTATTCGGTATAAACAATCATAAAATAGACTCCATAATTATTTTCGAAAACCATCTCACATGTAACATACCAATTTTTATTATCATTGGTTGAATCAGTTTGGATTTTTTTGTAAATATAAAATTTCCAATATTGAAAAATTCCAAACTGGTTCAACCAATGATCTTCAAAATTGGTATGGTATATGTGAGATGGTTTTCCAAAATAATTATCTAGTCTATTTTATGATTTGTACAGAATACTGATAATCTTTGGGATGACTGCCGCCAAATCCATACATTTGGTGGTCTCGTATATCTTCTGCACTGTGAAAGATTAAAAGACCTATCCATTTGTGAGCTAAATCTCACTCAGCCGTGTTTGTGCTGCGTCAGAAATTAGCGGTTCTGCTGTGGCGCATGCCTCCGTGCGTGTCGTCGTGGTGCCTTCACGGTGGTTTGTGAATGTTATCTGGGTATGGAATCCATACAAATCCACATAGATGATCCATGTGGATAATCCATATGGATCATCCATATGGATTTACATGGATTCCACTTGCGTCCATATGTATTCCATCAGGATAATCTAGATACTGATCTATGTGGATATCCACATGGATAATTTAATTTAATATTCATAATTCAAATTGTTATAATATTGCTTTTGAAATACTTACACGCTTGCGCAAGTTCGTAGTAATCAATAAATAAAACAAAAAAAAAAACAGAAAAAAAATGATGACCTCAACGGGAATCGAACCCAGAACATATCGATTCATAGTCCAATACTTTACCACTGAGCCAGTAACATTTGTTATACTGAATACTTAATTTGTACTCTCATACTTCATCATCATCATCATTTCATACTTGTAGATCTCACGCCAAAAATACATGTAACTGATTTTTTTCTGCATTATATATTTAAAACCGATTTCATTCAATTCGTAACTATTTTTAAAAGATTCACTGTTTTGAAATTATTTTTCAGAAATTTCAGAATAATTTTTTGAATACAATATTCGTAACAATTTTAAATTTAATTTTACAAAATATTTTTTAGATTTGAAAAATAACGCCATTGTGCAATTGATAATGAATTACAAAATATGTTGCTAAATAATATAAGTATATCCAGGTATGCGATAATAATTAAGAATCTAAAACTATTGCATAGGTTCTAAAATATAGTCACATGAAGTATGAGAGTAGAAAATTAACTATCCAGTCTAACAAGTGTTAATGGCTAAAGTGTTGGACTACGAAGCGAAATGTTTCGGGTTCGATTCCCGTTCGGGTGATTTTTTTTTATTTAGTGATTACTACATACTGGTGCAAGGGTAAGCGTTCCAAAAATATTATTATAATCATTTTAATTATGAATGTTAAAGTAAATTATCGATATAGATATCCATGTGGATCAGTATCTAGATTATCCATATGGAATCCACATGGATCCATTTGGTATCCAGAGAGAGAGCAACAGCCATGAGAGCGAGTCACAACTTTCACTTATGTAGTTATCAATTGAATTTTTTTTCATCAAATGCCGATGTATATATAGCTTTCGGGACACTTGTGACGGCAGGCTCCTTCTCCAGCAGACACCTGCAGCTGGGTAGTGCGAAGGCACAAATTCATGCACTCGTGTTTGCAAGAGAGAGACAAAGGGAGTAATAGGCCGTACAGCCGAGCGCATGCCGTACCGATATCAGCCGAGTCGCCGCTGAAATGTCACCGCAGCCGAGCTCGCTAAGAGAGCACGAATGGGGATTGAGGAACACAGCTACCGTACGCCGCCAAGAGAGACACGCTCAGTGAAGCACTATGCGCACAGTGAATCGCGTAGCAAGCGGCGAGCTCCTGCGTACATGAGGGAGCGGTGTAAGAGCGTATGTGGGTGCGGTGAGTTTTCAAGCGAGGGAGTGACAGCGAACGAGAAAATCAGAGTGAAGGCAACCGAGTGTTCCACAGTCAAGAACGAAGTCGATGTCGACAACGAAGTCTACACCAGAAAGAAGCAGCAGCTCGAGGCCAACCTGAAGCTTCGTATTTTTTTGGAAAAAATTGCATGCAGGCGAAACACACGCGTATATGCGAAATATACTTTATTATCTTTTATAAAATTGCGTATACGCGAAACACGCCAGTATACCGAAATGCACTTCATTATTTTTTTATAATAAATTACGTGTAGGCGAAATATGCACGTATACCGAAATACGCAAAAGTTATTAATAACTTAAGTCTTATTGACATTTTACATGTGAGCCCATTAATAATTTTAAATCTTGTACCATCTAAGTTGAGATAGATTTTGACTCACAAGATGGTGCTAGCTAGGATAATGATATTTTATAGCACAAGGTGGCGTAAATCCGCACTTAAGCCACGGCTATCCGTGGCATAAACAGTCGATTATGGCACCATGAGGTTAGCGCACGAGCGTAGCGAGCAAACTAGACTGTTAATGCCACGGATAGCCGTGGCAGCGGATTTATGCTAGTCTGTGCTATAAAATATTGTACGATACTAATAGCATAACCCGTTCTTCACGGCACGACTCTAACCTCACTGGCTACGCTCGTGCGGTTATACACGTCGTGCCGTAAAGTATGACTTATGCCACTAGTATCGTATATACTATAATACAGTTTACTACTTTACCAATCAAAGGATCGATAAAATCGCAGGTCCGAGTATCGGATCCACTTAAGGGGTTATGCCCGAGTTAAAATAATGAATATGTCGATTTTTTTTATTCACTTTTTTCATAGCTAATAGTCCTCAGAATATGGTGCTACACCTACACCTACCTCGCTACACCTCAATTATTGAACAGAATTTTTGTAATACCTCTAGTATAAGATTTTTATAGGGAATTTCGCCGAAACTACAATATAAATCTGTTTTACAAAATAGTTTATGCTCAAAAAGTTGTTAACCTAGTAAAAACCGCTAAATAATCAATTTTCGCAAAACAACGAGAATTTTTTTCTTACTTTACTTTTCTTAAACAACATAAAACTACAATCTCATAAAATAAAGCAAATTCAAATTTGAAAACAGAAAAGAAAATAATCGATTAGAAGTTGCCACCAAATAGTTTGCACTGCACAGCAACGATAAGGAAGATTCAGTTCTGTTTTACCCGATACAATATTTCCCTAGTCTAGGAAACAGCTGTTTGAATTTTGATCCAGTCTTGAAGTCACCATGTGGTGATACGTTTATCTACTGCTACTTATAAACTGTTACTAGTGTGGATAGAAAGTTCAAAAACTTCTACAACGAGAATTCAGATAAGTATTGTAAACTAGTAAATTGCGGTTAGTTACATTTATAAAGATTTATTTCTTTGTGTTTCTTTTTTGTTCATAGGTAAATATGGATTGATTGGCTCTCATATTGAATTTGAAAAGTTTCATTTGACATGTTCACAAGAATCTTTACAAAATATATTAATGGTAAGTAGCAAAAATAATTGTAAACATTATAATATTTTGATTATAAATTGGTATTGACAACTTCTATTTTATTTTCAGTAATGAGATACCATTATAGATTAATATTCAGCACCGGGGTCACCTAATATACTTTAGCGTATATGTGTTTAAGAGCAAAAATATAATTAAAATATGCTAGATAGTACCCGTAAGCATTACTTAGTTTGTTTTTGTGATTTAGATATTTTACTAGGCTATAGGATTTTCATGATTCTAAGTTAGTTGCAGCATTTTCTCAGCACCTATTAGACCAATCAAGCTGAAATTTCTTGGAGACCTTCAGGAAACCTTCTTTCACAGACTGAACGGAACAGAATTGACTAAAGTCAGTGAAAAGTAATATTACGTATGTGAACATATATAATATTCTCTATAATTACCAATATTATATACTTATATGTTATTAAATATTTATAATTAATATTTTTCAGAAGATGTTCCATCAAGTTTAACCTTTCTTCATCAGCCGGATGCTGAGATTTCCTGCGGCAAAGCAAAAACAGTGCTAAAGTTTGGTGAACTTTATATGGGATTGTTTATATAGTAAGTATAGATATATAATATTTTAAAGCAGGTAAAATTTAATTTAATATCTATAATTTAACTTGGAAAAAGATTTTTTTTCTACGACTAATAGATAATTTCTTTTAGCCTATTAATTGAAAATTTGTTTTATTCAGATTCAACTCAGGCATAACCCCTTAATTTAAAGTTAAGTGGTTCCGATAGCCGCTAATGACCGTCATAACCGTACGATAAAAAAATACTTAGATCCAATAAATATAATGAACGACGCAAATCAAAATAGTTTCCCGTCGTCTCGGTATTACCTATCGGCATACAAAGTTTGGAATCAAAATATTCAGGCATTTTTCTTTCCTATGCCTGAATATTTTGATTCTAAATTTTGTACGGTGATAGGTAATACTGAGACGGAGGGAAACTTTCTCTTGGATTTGCATAATTCTTCATATTTATTGGATCTAAGCACTTTTTTATCATACGGTTAGTGATGGATTATTAGTGACTATCGGATCTCCTTAATAAGAAATCAGGAATCCGAATTCTATTGGATAAGTTTGTATGGTTACTGTATAAAATGGATAAGAGTTTTAATCAAATGTAAAATTAATATTCAAGTTATCCAGATAAAATAACTATAAAAAATTTGGCTCACCTAGCTTCCTCATCAATGATTGGCGTTACAGTACCAGAGTACTGTGAATAATATGGATCTTCATAACTGCTGCTGGCGCTGTAACTTCCTTGTGGATATCTATTAGAAGTTATCGAACCTGTCCCAGCGGTACTGTTAGTATTACTAATGGAAACAGTCGTTATACCTCCGGTTCCTCGTTCAGGACTGCTTGTGTAATTGGTCTCTCCATGCAATCGATCTGCGATAACAAAGAAACTCTTTATTTTCTTACATAATTAGACAGTTGATTTATATACGTTTCGCTAAAATCTAGAAAATTTAAATGTCACTTTGAAATTGTTAGAATTCAAGTATGTGATGAACCGGTACGATGTGCAGAAATCAAGGGGCGCGGTAGCGCCTCGATGGCAAGTATAAGGTACTAACAGTACGTACGCCGCCGTCGGGGCTATAGCCAGACCCTATATACGTCTAATTTGCCCTGTTGGAATCTTGTCGTTCAGTTGAAAGCTTGCGGAAAAACTAACAAAATCACATCAGGGTCATATTTTGTGAAATTGCTTCTTTTCAAGAGTTATTGTGAAGTGAAAATTCGGACCCCTCATTTCTCTTCACGAGAGAAAACTAAACAATTAATGTGATTCCGGTGACGTAGACTCTACGTATACGTATACGTACTTCCTGTGACGTATATAGATCATCATGCGTATTGATATATATATTTATGTACTTATACACGCAGTATGTTTTATGCAGACGGTATTTATATATAAAACAGTATTTCTTTTGCGAAACTTATTTTTACTTGATATCAGCAACATGAATATTTTAATAATTAACGGTTTTATTTTTATATATTATAATAAAAAACTTTGTTATAAGTTTTATGTATTTTTTAAAGAATATAGTTTCGTAAATAATAAGTGATAATACAACTTGATCTTAACCATGACTAACAGGATCTAATTATAGATAAGTATTCAGTTTTTATAGATGCAATATAAATAAGGATTGTGTGAACTGATTCTTTGTTTAAATATTCTGTTATTTTTCAGATTATGAGGTTATGAAGCTGTCAGTTTATATATAAATGAAGTAATTGTGACAAGAGAATTTTTATTGAAGAAGGTCTGATATTGAGATCTGCAGCATTGTGAAAAAAGTATCAAGGGGCGCGGTAGCGCCTCGATGGCAAGTATAAGGTACGTCAGTACATACGCCGCCGTCGGGCGCTATAGCCAGACCCTATATACGTCTCATAGGCCCTGTTGGAGATGTGACATTCGGTTTTCTTCGCATTAAGAGCTTTGTTTCTCACTTATGAGCACTCAAATGAAAGCTTGGAATAAAACTAGCAAAATCACTTCAGGATCATATATTGTGAAATGGCTTCTATCAAAAGATATTATGAAATGAAGGTTCGGGGTCACGAATTCTTCAACGCGAAAATTCTTCTCCCGTGGCGAAAAATGTTCTCCCCGGAAGTACGTCATAGTTCGTGACGTCAGCTCTACGTATACTATTGCTTGCATCTATACAGTTCATCAAGTGTACAGAAGAGCAGACGATAGTGTATTCACATTTTTTGATTTTTCAATACAATAACACATATGCAGTGTTAAAGAAAAATAAGTATTGTACAAAATAAAGTACCAAAGTGATTTTATTTTCAACATAATATGCAATTTATAAAGCTGGGTTTGATGAAATATTTAAAAACTGACAGATATAATTATGAGAAATTTTCACAACAAGACTAATAGCCTCAAATTAGATAAGTATTTAGTTGTACTTTTTTTTTAAATATACAATACATGAAAGATTCATGACCTGATTCTTTGTTAAAATATATCCTTTTATTTTTCAGGTTTTTTTACTACTAGATTATGTAAAGAAATAACTATTCTGTGATGTGGCAGCTAGTAAAGTGTTAAGAATTCATCTTTCAAGAAAGTTTACGTTGTTGAAGTGAATATGTAACTTTTTCTATCGTCTCCTGGGTTCACTTTTCAAGCAAGTTTCTACATTCTTGAAGTGGATGTGTAATTTTTTCTATCGTCTCCAGGGAGGTAGACTCTCAGGCTATTCGTCGAAAGGGATCCTGATGAGAAGCTAGTGACAGTGTTGTATTTTCATCATCCAAGAATCAAAGAAAATTTATACAGAATTTCCAGTTTATATAATTTTCTTGTGATGTGACAAGTTGGTTAAGTGTTACGATTATATTCAATCTTCCACACAAGAAAGTTTCTACAATTGTGGAAGTGCTTATGAACAATTATTAAATGTTCCTATCGTCTCCTGGGAGATAGACTCTCAGGCTATACATCGAAAGGGATCCTTACAAATAGCTAGTGTGTTTTATTGTCTTGGTTCAAGAATCGAAGAAAGTTTTAACATAGAGAATATTCAGTATAAGGAAAAAATTGTCTTGTATTGTGAGAAGCTAGTGAAGTGTCAAGAATATGCATCGCTCATGCATGAAAGTTTCTAAGTTGTTTAAGTGTATATGAATAATTCATAACTTTTCCTATCGTCTCCTGGGAGGTAGACTCTCAGGCTATTCGTCGAAAGGGATCCTGATGAGAAACTAGTGAAAGTGTTGTATTTTCATCGTCCCAGAATCAAAGAAAATTTATACAGAATTTCCAGTATATATAATTTTCTTGTGATGTGACAAGTTGGTTAAGTGTTAGGATTATATTCAATCTTCCACGCAAGAAAGTTTCTACAATTATGGAAGTGCTTTATGAACAATTATTAAATGTTCCTATCATCTCCTGGGAGATAGACTCTCAGGCTATACATCGAAAGGGATCCTTACAAATAGCTAGTGTGTTTTATTGTCTTGGTTCAAGAATCGAAGAAAGTTTTAACATAGAGAATATTCAGTATAAGGAAAAAATTGTCTTGTATTGTGAGAAGCTAGTGAAGTGTCAAGAATATGCATCGCTCATGCATGAAAGTTTCTAAGTTGTTTAAGTGTATATGAATAATTCATAACTTTTCCTATCGTCTCCTGGGAGGTAGACTCTCAGGCTATTCGTCGAAAGGGATCCTGATGAGAAGCTAGTGAAAGTTTTGTATTTTCATCGTCCCAGAATCAAAGAAAATTTATACAGAATTTCCTGTTTATATAATTTTCTTGTGATGTGACAAGTTGGTTGATTGTTACGATTATATTCAATCCTCCACGCAAGAAAGTTTCTACAATTGTGGAAATGCTTATGTTAACTTTTCCTATCGTCTCCTGGGAGATAGACTCTGAGGCTGTACGTCGAAAAGAATTCTTATGAATAGATAGTAAAAGTGTTTTATTTTCTTGGTTCAGAGAATATTCAGTTTATATAAGGAAAAAATTGTCTTGTACTGTGAGAAGCTAGTGAAGTGTCAAGAATATGCATCGCTCATGCATGAAAGTTTCTAAGTTGTTTAAGTGTATATGAATAATTCATAACTTTTCCTATCGTCTCCTGGGAGGTAGACTCTCAGGCTATTCGTGGAAAGGGATCCTGATGAGAAGCTAGTGAAAGTGTTGTATTTTTATGGTTCAAGAATCAAAGAAAATTTATACAGAATTTCCTGTTTATATAATTTTCTTGTGTTGTGACAAGTTGGTTGAGTGTTACGATTATATTCAATCTTCCACGCAAGAAAGTTTCTACAATTGTGGAAGTGCTTATGTTAACTTTTCCTATCGTCTCCTGGGAGATAGACTCTGAGGCTGTACGTCAAAAAGAATTCTTATGAATAGATAGTAAAAGTGTTTTATTTTCTTGGTTCAGAGAATATTCAGTTTATATAAGGAAAAAATTGTCTTGTATTGTGAGAAGCTAGTGAAGTGTCAAGAATATGCATCGCTCATGCATGAAAGTTTCTAAGTTGTTTAAGTGTATATGAATAATTCATAACTTTTCCTATCGTCTCCTGGGAGGTAGACTCTCAGGCTATTCGTGGAAAGGGATCCTGATGAGAAGCTAGTGAAAGCAGTGTTGTATTTTTATGGTTCAAGAATCAAAGAAAATTTATACAGAATTTCCTGTTTATATAATTTTCTTGTGTTGTGACAAGTTGGTTGAGTGTTACGATTATATTAAATCTTCCACGCAAGAAAGTTTCTACAATTGTGGAAGTGCTTATGTTAACTTTTCCTATCGTCTCCTGGGAGATAGACTCTGAGGCTGTACGTCAAAAAGAATTCTTATGAATAGATAGTAAAAGTGTTTTATTTTCTTGGTTCAGAGAATATTCAGTTTATAAAAGGAAAAAATTATTTTCTATTGTGAGAAGCTAGTGAAGTGTCAAGAATATGCATCGCTCATGCATGAAAGTTTCTAAGTTGTTTAAGTATATATGAATAGTTTATAACTTTTCCTATCGTCTCCTGGGAGGTAGACTCTCAGGCTGTTCGTCGAAAGGGATTCTTATGAATAGCTAGAGAAAGTGTTTTATTTTGTTTTTCAATTACCGTCAATATTTCCTAAAAATTTTTTAAATTGTTCCAAAGTCTAATTTTGGTACATTTATGCATTTATTAGAGAGAGATGGAAAGATAGTTCCTTCTGCTAGAGCTTAATTTGCTCTGTCTTCAAAAATATTTTTTAAAATTTATTTTTAAATGAAACTAAATAAAAATGATTAATGAGCATGGATGTATTGATTATAATTAATGGTTTATTGACTTTCATATAAGTCAAATATCCTTGAAACTATTACATATGGAGTATATGGCACCCGGGTGCGCTTTTCAAAGTATAAAATCTTGATTAGTTTATTTTAATTATTGTAAATGTTAAAACTGAATGTATACGGATATTCTATAGTATTTTTATAATGTCGTGCAACAAAATTTCTCTGGATTACGCTAATATTTGACTGTTTTACCTACATTTTTTTAACAAGTCATTTTTAATAAACTTGTGCTTTTTAATAAATGAGCTGTTATATTTATTTCTCACAGAGAAACCAAGACCTGTGATATTCTGGGACTTTCACAGGTTCTTTTATAATGAGTTAAGCTATCTTTTCAAATGTTTGTGTCTTCGATATTGATGATCGATCAAGTTGAACACTTGTTTTTAAGGCTTAAAAGGTTTATACGTAGAATCACACAGAAGCATTTTGGTCACTCTGAAAATTAAAAATAACTAAGTTTTCGTTAAACATACCAATCAGAGGGATATCATGAGAAATTTGAAGTTTACCATATAGACCAATTTCAAAATAATCATCATATAAGGCATTCAAAATCGAAGAGCTAAAAATTGGTCTAGACGCATTAACTTTAAATTTCAAATGCTATCCCTCTGATTGATTTGCTCAATTCAAAAATAGTTATTTTTAATTTTCAGAATGCCAGAGTTCAGGCAGTTTCCAGAATGTGGGTTGAGCGTCTCTTTTCCTAAAAGGTAAAAAGATCATACAAGTTTTCAAGCCCACTACTTAGAGGGATAGTATAAGAATTTTGAAGATGGTATAGTTTAGCAGTATTGAGATAATCAGAGATTAGAAATTTCAAAATTCAATAATTCAAAACTGCTGAGCCGTATCAACTGGAAAATTTTTAGATTATCCCTCTAAGTGACTGGCTTGACAATTTATATTATCTATATACATTCAACAGATCATAACGGAATGGAATTTTTTTGCCATGCCTGGTTAGGTCACTCTAGTGTATATATTGTAGTTCATAAATAAACACTACGTTAGTAGCTGATTGCTTTAAATACATCTTACCTTAAAAGCTATAAATTTAGAATATATTTAATAAACTATAACTTGTTTGCTAAATGACTCAATTCAATTTAGAATAGAACTCAATAGAACTCAATAGAACTCAATTTAGAATATATTTAATAAACTATAACTTGTTTACTAAATGACACTATTCAATATTGACACTAAATTTATGATGTCAACCGTGTAAGTATTTATGTGAAAGTCATACAGGGGATACCACAACTTTACTGACACTATTTTTTACATGTTTTCATAAAGTTTGAATTCGATTGCAGTTTTCTAAACGTTTACCGAATTAGGTGGATTGCATTAAAAATGATAATACATCTATCATAAAGAATCATAGGGATATTGGAAATTAACTTACATATACTTCTTTTTATTCTAAATATTATTTTCATTATTCCATAATATAGATTGAACAATTGTAAAGGATACGATATAAACTTGTATAAATATTAAAATGCTATATCACTCATGGTCTGCATGACAATAGTATACGTAACGTACAAATGCTTTCAAGAAAGCAGTTATCAGTTAATTAATTAGCAATAATTTTAGACGTACAGATTTCTTTGATGTATATTTGCGAAACAAATCATTATGGAACTTAACATAAAATTTAGTGTCAATAAAGGAAAAAAACGCGCTATTCTATTTACCTGGAGGGTGGTGTGGAAAAGATAGATTTCTTGGTAAATAATAATGATCTAAAAAAACTATTTACTCTACAGATAGTGTCTAAAAAATAATTATTATTATTATTACAATAATCCATGAGCAAATGTACATTAATATTTTAAATTTATTACTTATTTAGTTGATGTTAACTATTCTCTGTAATTCACATATTATATACCTTTTAAAAGTAGTGAAATTTCTACCCCCCCCCCCCAAACAAACCTTTTCAAGGTAAAAGGCTGGCAAGTATAAGGTCGTTTCTTCATGTAAAAATTAAAGATTAATTTTACAACTCTTGATAACCTTAATGTAAAAAAAACTCTTAATAACACTTATGCAGACAAAACCAAACTTTTATTAACATTCATACAGACAAAATAAAAATTCTTAGAGCTTACTCTAAAATTCAACTTTAATTTTCAAACTTCGACAACTCTTATGTAGTCGAAATTATAAATGCTGTATTCTATACAGTTATTTAATTATGGAAATTAAAGATCTTGATAACACTTATATAGACAAAATACTAGTAGCTTTACTGCATACTCTTAAGACGTGTTGATATTATAATCGTCAGATCAACAAATAATATATCTTCTTTCCTCTTGTGAATAAGTGATCGAACACAAATACTGGAAGAATATGTGATACTTATAGATCAAGTTGGAAAACAAATAATTATGTTAGGATGAATGTCTTCTTTTACCTCTGCAATGAGTTAATCACAATCACTCAAATCATGATGCTTATACATTAAGCTAAAAAATCCGAAACTCTCATGTATGAAAATATGAACGTGTAACCATCTTCGCGTTAAGGGTCTGTTGGACAGATTACCATTTCTTTAGTGTCACTTCTCCTTCGATTATCTATACCTTCGATTTGACATAAATTCTCATTTTAATTTTAAGAAAAGAAAGTTATGATATCAATAAATAAATTGGCAAGTTTTTTGCTATAAAAAATAATTGTTTTCAAATAAATAAATAACCGATTAAATTGAGGAAGGATTATAAATATATGTGTTCATATAAACACTCAATCCAATTGGAGCATGTGAAAAGGTGGATAGCCTGTGAAAAGGTACAGTCGGGTACAATTAAAACTTTGAATAATTGCGACTGCTGCCACGTTCTGTACATGTAATAGAATGGTATGATGTTCTTACATGACATTATCACATGACAAATGTGCCCATAATATGTAGTAATGTCATGTTTGTCTAAAATTATTATGTAATTTAACAAGATTGTTTCGCATCATGAAAACTTTTTCATTTATTTATGGAAGCTGAGAGCGGATGTACAATCTACTCTACTTAGTAATTCAGTAAATGTATTGCTATCCTTATTTCATTCAAAATCTATGTCCAGGACGATTATATACAATTATATATGAGATTTAAATTCTGTTGATTTACATACATTTAAAAAAAGCAGGAACAAATTCTATCATGTAGAACGCAATTTTTTGACGGAAAAACTTGCCGCCCCGTCCTATCATAGATAATCGATGAACCACTAAATGTCAGTGTAATTATCAAAATCATAAAATTTTTAATATAGTTAATTTATCGTCCTATTATCCTATAATGCGTAATACTCAAATCATTATATTAAACTGTGAGACCAATGGCCTCAAATAATAAAAAACAATGGAATTTTTTAATTAAGTAAAGATTTTAATTAAGTAAAGATTTGAAACTAAAAGCTGTAAACTACATAAATATTAATTTAAAACTTTTAAACTTGATTTATTTTCCAACTAGAGTCATAGAAATTTATTTTATAGCATTTTTTTAATATGTAATAATAGTTACAATTATTTTTAATCAACTTCCTGCAATCTTCCGATAATACTAACAGAGGTTTGTAAAACATACATACAAATAACCAAAAATGAGCTTAGAATGATTGCAAGATTAAGTTTGAATTCTTCAACAATTCGTCAAGGACAGTAATAAATACATATAGAATGAAAAATCGATTCAGAGATTTTTTAACGGAGTTTCATTAACAAGTTAATTTGGTTAACCTTGCATAATTTAAATATGGTATACATCGTTATCTATGATAGGACGGGGCGGCAAGTTTTTCCGTCAAAAAATTGCGTTCTACATGATAGAATTTGTTCCTGTTTTTTTTAAATGTATGTAAATCAACAGAATTTAAATCTCATATATAATTGTATATAATCGTCCTGGACATAGATTTTGAATGAAATAAGGATAGCAATACATTTACTGAATTACTAAGTAGAGTAGATTGTACATCCGCTCTCAGCTTCCATAAATAAATGAAAAAGTTTTCATGATGCGAAACAATCTTGTTAAATTACATAATAATTTTAGACAAACATGATATTACTACATATTATGGGCACATTTGTCATGTGATAATGTCATGTAAGAACATCATACCATTCTATTACATGTACAGAACGTGGCAGCAGTCGCAATTATTCAAAGTTTTAATTGTACCCGACTGTACCTTTTCACAGGCTATCCACCTTTTCACATGCTCCAATTGGATTGAGTGTTTATATGAACACATATATTTATAATCCTTCCTCAATTTAATCGGTTATTTATTTATTTGAAAACAATTATTTTTTATAGCAAAAAACTTGCCAATTTATTTATTGATATCATAACTTTCTTTTCTTAAAATTAAAATGAGAATTTATGTCAAATCGAAGGTATAGATAATCGAAGGAGAAGTGACACTAAAGAAATGGTAATCTGTCCAACAGACCCTTAACGCGAAGATGGTTACACGTTCATATTTTCATACATGAGAGTTTCGGATTTTTTAGCTTAATGTATAAGCATCATGATTTGAGTGATTGTGATTAACTCATTGCAGAGGTAAAAGAAGACATTCATCCTAACATAATTATTTGTTTTCCAACTTGATCTATAAGTATCACATATTCTTCCAGTATTTGTGTTCGATCACTTATTCACAAGAGGAAAGAAGATATATTATTTGTTGATCTGACGATTATAATATCAACACGTCTTAAGAGTATGCAGTAAAGCTACTAGTATTTTGCCTATATAAGTGTTATCAAGATCTTTAATTTCCATAATTAAATAACTGTATAGAATACAGCATTTATAATTTCGACTACATAAGAGTTGTCGAAGTTTGAAAATTAAAGTTGAATTTTAGAGTAAGCTCTAAGAATTTTTATTTTGTCTGTATGAATGTTAATAAAAGTTTATTTTCTTCAGTTTATACCTGTCTAGCAGAAGTGTAAGTTTTTTATTATTATATTCAATCTTCCACGCAAGAAAGTTTCTACAATTGTGGAAGTGCTTATGAACAATTATTAAATTTTCCTATCGTCTCCTGGGAGATAGTCTCTCAAGCTATATGTCGAAAGGGATCCTTACAAATAGCTAGTGTGTTTTATTTTCTTGGTTCAAGTATCGAAGAAAGTTTCAACATAGAGAATATTCAGTATAAGGAAAAAATTGTCTTGTATTGTGAGAAGCTAGTGAAGTGTCAAGAATATGCATCGCTCATGCATGAAAGTTTCTAAGTTGTTTAAGTGTATATGAATAATTCATAATTTTTCCTATCGTCTCCTGGGAGGTAGACTCTCAGGCTGTATGTCGAAAAGGATCCTGATGAGAAGCTAGTAAAAGTGTTGTATTTTCATCGTTCAAGAATCAAAGAAAATTTATACAGAATTTCCTGTTTATATAATTTTCTTGTAATGTGACAAGTTGGTTGAGTGTTACGATTATATTCAATCTTCCACGCAAGAAAGTTTCTACAATTGTGGAAGTGCTTACGTTAACTTTTCCTATAGTCTCCTGGGAGATAGACTCTGAGGCTGTACATCGAAAAGAATTCTTATGAATAGATAGTAAAAGTGTTTTATTTTCTTAGTTCAGAGAATATTCAGTTTATATAAGGAAAAAATTATTTTCTATTGTGAGAAGCTAGTGAAGTATCAAGAATATGCATCGCTCATGCATGAAAGTTTCTAAGTTGTTTAAGTGTATATGAATAGTTCATAACTTTTCCTTTCGTCTCCTGGGAGGTAGACTCTCAGGCTGTTCGTCGAAAGGGATTCTTATGAATAGCTAGTGAAAGTGTTTTATTTTGTTGGATTTTAGAGATTATTCAGTTTATATAATAGAGAATATTCTTGCTTGATGCAACAGTAATGTTTTATACAATAATCAGCATGTGTATATTATATACTTACTCCATCGATTTCATGGCTTTAGGGTCTAAATTGTCAGGTGCATAACTATAAAAATCAAAACTATAAGTTCTTGGATAAACTCAATTGTATTGATTTAGCATGTTAAAACAAGCTTTTATAGCTATAACAGATTTTAAATCAGGCGAAGACCGAAATATTCAAAATGTAGCTTACTTATTTCAATTATATTCTTCGCTCTCATTTCTATATGTAGTCATTATTATAGTAGTGATTAAAATCTATGGATAGTTTACACACATTTTTTAGTACCTTAATACAGTAGTTATTATATATAAGCTCTGGTCTTTGTAAACACGTATTTTTTGCAGATATTTATTCCATTTTTAATGGGACCAAATGGAAGTTGATATTATATATATATTTTATACTTTCTTTGATATTATGGTTTAGCAGTAAATTCAGTATATATAAATTTTATGGTTGTGATGAATAAATATTTAACGCTGAAAGTAAATTAGGTTGTCAGCTATAATACAGAGTGTAAATAATAATAGAAAACATTGAACGTAATTCAACACAGTGTACCAAGATAAAAGACGTTGAAAGATTCACAGTTTGCACTTCCAACGCCTTTTTCACATACCCCAAACTCAATATAAATAGTTTAACGTACCACAGAGTAGTTTAGCATAGGAGTCTGTCAAATAACAAAACAAGCAAATAGTTAACTTAATAGACAGGCACCCCAAAAGCATTATTAATATCCCATATTGGACCCACAAATAAAACTTTCAAACTGTAATTTAAAAAAATTAAAGCAACGCTCTTGCACGAAGCACTGAGTTCATAAGTATTCCTCTATTCATGCACAAACAAAACTTGGTCGGCAAAAGTCATTATCAATTCCATAGGCAATAAAACAAATAATTAAGCCAACACACAAACTAAATTCAATGTGCACAATTATTGAGACCCACTATTTACACATCAAAACTTAGTCGAACCCAGGAAGAGCAATCTGAAAGAGACGGCCTTTGCTCCAAAAGACGAACTCAATCAGATAGGTCTGACATAACATACACCAATAAGTCCATTCAAATCCAGGGAAACAGAGCCAAACAACACAAAACACTTTAACATTATATTATGTGAATTATATTATCATGTGAATTATTATTAAATTATTATTAGTAGGAAAAAAAGTGAAAATACCTATACCATTTTTTGCTTGTTCTCGACAACTCACACTTGAGATCCACAAATTCACACAATAATTATTGAAAAACACCATAGTGATTTACACTTATTCACACATATACATAATTTAAAAACTACAAAAAGTCAAAAGCACTAGTCAAGTCATGTAAATTAATTAAATATGTTTATTAAAACACTCTACAACACTGTTGTACTTCTCACTACAAAAAACTTTAGCGAAAACTTGTGCACTAGCTTTGGCATGCCATTCCAGAGGAGACGTCAAAATCTTCTTAAGACGTAATACACAAATTTCGAAGCAGCATTGACCAAGTGACCTGAAAACAGAAAGACAAAATTCTTTTAACAAAGCACCGGTGCTTTAAATCAACAAAAAGTCTGAATAATTTAAATAAAAAAAAATAACTTATCTGATTCCAAACAGCAATGATCGACCAAGGGAAAGCACAAGTTTCCCATCACCACAGTGTACAAGTCCCAAAAGAAATCACTCCTCGGAGTAGCTGACCATCCATAGTTGCTCCTGAGTACGAGTTTCGATCCCGTAGCAACAATTTTAAAATACTTTAGCAGCGACAAAGTTAATCACGCGAGAGGTTAAACACTGACGGTATAGCAGACGTAACGTCGATAACCCCAGGACTACAGAGCGACTTATTGACGCCACAGACTGAGCACGCGCACACACTTTTAAAACTAGGGCGCTAGTGACAAATACTAGTACCACTGCCGCGGCCATCTTCAGTGAGCATATACACATTAATTTTTAAATTTATAACTTATTCAGTTGATGTTAACTGTTCTTTGTAATTTAGGTATTACATACTTTTTAAAAGTAGTGAAATCTCCCCCCCCCCCCCCAAAAAAACCTTTTCAAGGTAAAAGGCTGGCAAGTATAAGGTCGTTTCTTCATGTAAAACTTGAAGATTAATTTTGCAACTCTTGATATCTCAATGTCACAAAAATTCTAAGTGTTTTCTCTATCTATACAGTTATTTTATTATATTAATCAAAGTTAATTTTTAAACTCTCGATATCCCTTATGTGGTGAAAATTCAGAGTGCTTATTCTAAAAGTCTATTTTCATTATGTAAATTAAAGTCAAACTTTCAATAATAATGTAAATAATATTCTAGCAGGTTTATTGTGTACGTTTATTACTTTTCCCTTAGTAAAGTTTGATAAGAAATGTGATTATAATGCAATGATTAAAAAGGTATTTCTAATTAGTTCAACAAATAATTATGTTAATATATGTGTCTTCTTTTACCTCGTAAATGAGTAAATCACAGACTCTGAAAGAACATGATGCTTATACATGAAGCTGAATAACTTGAAATTTTCATCTATCTATATCAATATGAATGCGTAAACATCTTTGCTTGAAGGATCTGTTGGACAGACTACCATTTCTTTAGTGTTTCTTCTCTATACCTTCGATTTTACATAAATTTCAATTTTAATATAGCAACAGAAAGTTATGATATCAATAAAGAAATTGGCAAGTTTTTGTTATAAGACGCAATTGAGTTGATATAAATAAATAATTGTTTAAATCGGAGAAGGATTATAAATATATATGTATTCATCATTATAAACACTCGACCAAATTGTGACATGTGAAAAGGTGGATAGCCTGTGAAAAGATACTGTCGGTAGAATTGTCGGAATAACTGCGATTGCCGCCACGTCCTGCGCATTCCAGCTGACGTTTAATGACTGATCACTCTTACGCCGTATTTAGTGTGGGAGGTTAGGTCACCGTACTTCCGGTAAATAGAGCGTTCCGTGACCGGTCACAAACATGCGCAAAGCATAGCACTAATTCGATATTATTCAAAGTTCAATAGTATCCGAGTGCACATATAGGAATGATGTTCTTACATGACATTATCACATGAAAAATGTGCCCATAATATATTACAGGATCGTTTCGCATTATGAAAACTTTTTCGATTATTTATGGAAGCAACGAGCGGATGTACAATCTACTCTACTTAGTAATTCAGTAAATTTCGATCCTTATTTCATGAAAAATCTATGTCCAAGACGATCATTTGCAATTAAATATAAGATTTAATTCATACAAAAAATCGATCCCACATTTAAAAAAAACAGTAACAAATTCTAGCATATAGAACGCAATTTTTTTTATGGAAAAACTTGCCGTCCCGTCCTATCATAGATAATCGATGAACTACTAAATGTCAGTGTAATCAACAATCTCATAAAATTTTTAATATACTTATAATATATGTTTATATATAATATTTATGTATAATATAATATTATGTTAAACTGTGAGAACGATAGCCTCAAATAAAAATTGTAGTTCTATTTTTTTTATTAAGTATGGATATAAAACTAAAATATAAACATAAATGTTAATTTAATATTTTTTAGCTTGATTGATTTCCGAACTTTAATCATAGAAATTTATTTTATAACAATTTGTAATACATAATAATAATTATTTTTATTGAACATCTTGTAACCATTCGATAATAATAACATACTTTTGTGAAACATACATACAAATACAAATAACCGAAAATTGTGTTTACAATGATTACAAGATGAAGTTTGAATTCTTTAAAAATTGGTTATAAGAATAGTAGTAAATACATATAGAATGAAAAATCCGATACGAGATTTTCTAACCGTGTTTTGTTAACAACAAATTACTTTGGATAACCATGCACAATTTTAAGATAGTACCCATCGGTATCTATGATAGGACGGGACAGCAAGTTTTTCCATAAAAAAAATTGCGTTCTATATGCTAGAATTTGTTACTGTTTTTTTTAAATGTGGGATCGATTTTTTGTATGAATTAAATCTTATATTTAATTGCAAATGATCGTCTTGGACATAGATTTTTCATGAAATAAGGATCGAAATTTACTGAATTACTAAGTAGAGTAGATTGTACATCCGCTCGTTGCTTCCATAAATAATCGAAAAAGTTTTCATAATGCGAAACGATCCTGTAATATATTATGGGCACATTTTTCATGTGATAATGTCATGTAAGAACATCATTCCTATATGTGCACTCGGATACTATTGAACTTTGAATAATATCGAATTAGTGCTATGCTTTGCGCATGTTTGTGACCGGTCACGGAACGCTCTATTTACCGGAAGTACGGTGACCTAACCTCCCACACTAAATACGGCGTAAGAGTGATCAGTCATTAAACGTCAGCTGGAATGCGCAGGACGTGGCGGCAGTCGCAGTTATTCCGACAATTCTACCGACAGTATCTTTTCACAGGCTATCCACCTTTTCACATGTCACAATTTGGTCGAGTGTTTATAATGATGAATACATATATATTTATAATCCTTCTCCGATTTAAACAATTATTTATTTATATCAACTCAATTGCTTCTTATAACAAAAACTTGCCAATTTCTTTATTGATATCATAACTTTCTTTTGCTATATTAAAATTGAAATTTATGTAAAATCGAAGGTATAGAGAAGAAACACTAAAGAAATGGTAGTCTGTCCAACAGATCCTTCAAGCAAAGATGTTTACGCATTCATATTGATATAGATAGATGAAAATTTCAAGTTATTCAGCTTCATGTATAAGCATCATGTTCTTTCAGTGTCTGTGATTCACTCATTTACGAGGTAAAAGAAGACACATATATTAACATAATTATTTGTTGAACTATTTAGAAATACCTTTTTAATCATTGCATTATAATCACATTTCTTATGAACCTTTACTAAGGGAAAAGTAATAAACGTACACAATAAACCTGCTAGAATATTATTTACATTATTATTGAAAAGTATGTGTGAATATGTGTATAACACAATATTCAAAGACTTTATCCCTCGGTGTTTTTTAATATTATATAAAAGAGTCTATCGATCTCATTAATCAATTATTGAAACAGTAGTCGAGGAAGCCGGAACAATAATAGTCCGTCTCCTTGCTTCTCGCTTCTCCCTTCTCCCGCCTGAGATTGGCCGGGGAAGAAACACATTTCAATCTATAGGCTGTTGTGCTCCTTTTTATTTTCCTGAAGAGGGTGACAGTGTTCACCGAAACGTCGAAACAAAAGGAAAAATGGTATAAATTAATTTTTACCTTTTTCCCAACACTTGCCTCGGAGAGATCGATAGACTCTTTTATATAATATTATTATTGAAAGTTTGACTTTAATTTACATAATGAAAATAGACTTTTAGAATAAGCACTCTGATTTTTCACCACATAAGGGATATCGAGAGTTTAAAAATTAACTTTGATTAATATAATAAAATAACTGTATAGATAGAGAAAACACTTAGAATTTTTGTGACATTGATATACATATACATATGGTTGAATCTCTGTAAGCTGAAGATGAAATTTTTAATCCAACTCAACCCTATAAAAAAATTATTGGAAATCATTCTACAGCATGTCACGGAATGTCATGAATTTTTTCAGATTTTTTCCATAGACTGCGTTCGGATTACAGAGGGTCAAAGTTCATGAAATCAGTAATTTTACCATTTTTGCCTTTATTCATCAATTTGTAGCTCCTCAGTGAAGCTTTTTTTTATTGAAAATGCATAGAATACTTTTCCAACCAAATTTTCTGTAGTTTCCAAGAAAAATTCTGTGAGATCAACCGGCTAAATTTTTTTTATTCAAATTATCCAAAATCTCTTCTACTTGCAGAAATATAATTACTCGAATTTTTTTAGATTTAAGCCAAGCGACAGAGCAAAAAAAGGTACGATTTTTGACGATCAATAAAAGAAACTGGCGACCTATGCCACTCGATAGCAAATAATGCGCACTTTAAGCACATATGTGTCTCTACAGGTAAATCGAGATTATTTTATATTAATATGATTATTTATTTAAAGCGCGTATACATAGATAATTCACGCGTGTCGCTTCCCCTATTCCCCCACTCCTCGCGCGCTCTGCCGCGTCCGGCCGTTTTTGCGTATTTTCGACGGCAATTTTAGCATACTTAGATGCATTTTATCGAAAAACGGATAAATGCATCTTATTGTGCGAAACGTCAACATTTCGAAACACTTTTTAAAATTGAAATAGGACCACAATTGGGGACGTAAGAGCTTGTGCAAGTTAGTAAACAAAAATTTAACATCGCGATTACAGCAACAATAATGGTTTTACAGCATTCATTTTGTTTCCTATAAAGTACATACCCATAATTTCTAATTTCCAAAATTTTGAGTCTTAAAATGAAAAAATGGCTGCGTAATGAATTTTTGAAAAATGGCTAGTTTAACCCTTTCTTTTCCATTATCTCAGCTTCTATACAACTTATCGAGATTCTTAATAGTTCCTCTTCTTCGTAATTTCATACCGCATATTTTTTGTCTAAAGTGATGTTTTCATTGCTTGCTTAATTTAAAAGTTCTAAGCGAAAAACTAAAAAAAACATGCATGTTTTTTTGTTAATAACTATAAAATAATCTCAATTTACCTGTAGACACACATATGTGCTTAAAGTGCGCATTATTTGCTATCGAGTGGCATAGGTCGCCAGCTTCTTTTATTACTTTTTTTAAAATAATCTCTGTTGCTTGGCCTAATTCTTTCCATCAAACCCCTTTGAGCTACAGAAGGTCAAATTTGGTGAAATCGCACTTGAGGGAAGCGTTTCGCGTCGAAAATGTATACAATACTTTTTCAAAGAAATTTTCTCTAGTTTCTACGAAAAATACATCCACTGTTTTATATAAATATATGTGTATATATTTATATAAATATATGTATATATATATATATATATCATGAAAAAAATTCTAAAATTACTACAAGTAAATGATAAAGTAAATTATAATGAATCTTATATGAACAATTATAAAGTATTCACCAGAAGTTTTCTTGCTTTAAATAAATACACTACAAGAGCCTACTGGAAAGCAGACAACTCTATTGATCATCAGCTGACTGGCTTGCTGTTGTGTTTGTAGTCTACATGTATAGGAATGTCTATATGTCTAGGAATAACGTAATACACATTTATTGGATTTTTAGTTTTATATTCATACACTGATTATACTATTTTTTTTCAAAATTATTTGGGGGAAAACATACAAAATTTTTAATGCGGGAAATTTGCCCTTCAATTATTTCAATAGGAATAATATGAATAACATGTGTATCATACATTGGAACTATATAATTGTTTAAATTTATACCTACACTAGGGTGAGCTATACTATTATTTCTACTTTGAAATACTGACATTTGACGCACTACTGCAAACGTTTTATGGTTTGTTAACATTGTAACGTTGTGCTTTTTCCGTCCCTGGGGAGGCGTAGCACTACGTTATGACACCTATGCAGGTTACCGCGAGCTCGTATTTAATAATTATTGTTGGACGCCCGAACTCGCGACCTTTAACACTTATCTGCCGGCTTGAGAATTCTTTATACTCTAGGCCACAGGGGAGAGGTGCAGGGAGAATAATACGCAAAATAAAGACACGCGACTTGTAAAATATAACATTTAGTAATTTATTATAACAAAATCAAATCAATAGTTATCTACTCGCGGACGCGTGCTCGTCCTCGGGCGAGCTCACCGTCTATAACGCGGGCTGGCTTTAGGTTAGGGACTCGCGGCGGGGAGGTATTTCGCAACACTCCTACCTGTCTCTATTCCTTTTCCTCTACGTCCTCGCGTTCTGGTGCTGCCTCGTGCCCTGTGGAAGCGCTCGCGAAAGAAACTAATACTCGCTCGGATAATCACACGGAGGGAAAATCTCGGGCCGCTTTGGTCGTCGCCTTGGAAAATCCTCTTTGCTTGCTCACTCGTGGTGTCTCGGTCCTCGTGGTACTCGATACTCGACGCGCTGGATACTCATTCGATACTGATTGTCTCGCGCGTTCGGCAACTACGCCGGTTCGCGGCGTCTCTCGCTCTCTCACTCGCACTCACGCATTTCCGCTAGATCGCTCTCTCGCGCCTATCACACATTTCCACGCTTTCGCACCATATATCATATCGCACTCTCGCGCCCTCTTTTACAACTCTTATAAATGCGCGCGACCCTCCACCTTTTCCCAATATCATACGGCGCATACGCGTTGCCTCCACTCTCTCTCTTGTCTTTCTCTAATGCATTCGTTCGCTCGCTATTCCTGTCACTCTCGCACTCATGCTTCAGTCAATAGCTCGCCAACATGGCGGCCGCCGTGTCCCTACAGCGCTCGCCGTTGTCCCTCTCTCTTTCTCTCTCCTTGGCTGCCGCGCGCTGCTACGCGCTGTGTTTCCCCCACTCTCTCGCTCTCGCCTCGTGCTGCTGCTGCTCGGCGGCAGGTTGCTCTCGGCGCCGTGCTGTCCTGTGGCTTTAACAGCTGACTGCTCGCTTGCTGCTCTGAAAGCACCACCGAGTATAAGAGTATGTTATCTTAACTAGGTGGTGTCCAGGCGAGCAGCCCTCGACGGGATCCCCGTCACATTCCCCCTCCCAAACCTTTCATACGATTATGAAGAGGTTTTAGAAGGCGAATTGTGCTCGCATGGACACACCCTGCAGTGCAGGAAAGGACAAGTACGGGAAAGTGAAAAAATCAAGAGAGAAAAAAAATTTTCGGGTGCGAGATTCTGGGCGAGGTGGCCTGTTCAGGACAGGGTGTTGCTGCTTGAGCTTCCTGCTCTCTTCGGGCCTTTAAGCTCCAACTCGAAGGAAGTGGGCTCCGCCAGGTCGTTGACCACCTCTGGTTCCTCGTCTGCCCAATTTATCCTGATCGGCTCTACCTTCTGACCGTCGTTTGAACTCATGTGTGAAATATTCAATGAATTAGACATGTGTTTCATGGTAGATTGACGGGGCACACCCGCCACCTGGTTACTTACTGCAGACTTTGGGAGCGTCGCAATGTAACCACATGCACCACTGTCGGACACTACTACAGGTTGGGAAGAAGGTTTGTTAGTAGGATTGTTTCTAGGGGATACGTATCGCTTGAGGTCGCTTACGTGGACCTTAGCCACTTTCCTACTCTTCCCTTCGACTGGCTCTAGTATGTAAACGACTGGCGATCTTTTCTCGGTGACTTTAAATGGACCGTCATACTTGGGGGCTAACTTGGCTGAGAATTTCTCAGTTCCTTTAGACAAGGGGTGAGATTTTCTCATCACTAAGTCTCCCACTTGGAATTCTACGACTCTACGGCCTTTGTTATATCGCTTACCTTGTCTCGTTCGTTCGTCGTCTACATATTTCGCTACCAAGTCTCGTAGTGCGTCTAGTCTCTTCTGTCTGTCTTTCCAAACTTCGGGCTCTAATTTAGTCTTTTTCGTCACCCCCTCCCATTCCACACGTAAGCTTTTCACCGGGGTAGGGTGTCTGCCGTAATTTAAGAAAGCTAGCGATGTTTTTAGCGTCGCTTGCTTAGCTGTATTTATCGCATGTCGTAACTCGTGCAAATGCTTGTCCCAATCACTGTGATTTTTCGCGAATGTGGAAATCATCGTTTTCAAAGTGCGGTTGCTTCTCTCTATTTCTTCTATCCTCTTCGGTGAATGTCTTCTGGATTTACAGCGTATAGGGGTTGGGTCTGTCACTACGATGTGGTGCTCAGTTAAGTCCGTATACCCCAGTTCCTCTCCGGGATTGTTTGGTAGTATTTCGGCCACCAGTTCCTCAATTTTACGTCTCTCCTCGTCGCTGAGCTCGGAGATTTCTGCGCTCTCTGCTACGATGATCGCCGGAAATTTAGCTTCTGGCCGGTCGAATTCTCTCCACTCTCCCAGATTGGCTCGCCACAGGCCTTTGTGACTTGTGTCTACTTTGAATAGTGTTCCAAAATCTTTGCCCAAAATCAGTTCGTGTGTTACTTCTGCGACTGCTCTTGCCGTGATCGTCTTGTCTATTCCGTCTAAGTCTATTCGGATTGGTAGAAATCCTAATACGGGCGACGTTCCTCCTGTCACCGTTCGTATCAGAGCATCACTAGCTTTAAGTCGAGTTTTGTACCTCCTAGCGATTTCTGGGCCTACGATGGTTATCATGGCTCCAGGATCGAACAAGGCTCTGTACTCTTTTCCTCCTAGACTGACTTTAATGTAGTCTCTATTGTCTACCGTGGTCGTGGCTGCGAGCACCTCCGTTTCTTTGGAATCTCTGTCGACTCCGGCTTCCTCTAATTGTGTAAGGGTGCTAGGGTCTGACATCGTTTCGTTGATTAGAGTGTCCACAGCTGCCTCGATTTTTCTTAACTTCACGTAATCTGTTTCTTCATCGAGCAAATCTTTCACTTTCGTCCTTATTCTTTGGTATTCTTCTAAGTCTTCCTCTAATAATTCGTTTGCCTCTATCAGTAGCATTTTCTCTTCACTCATGCTATCTTCATCATCTGTAGTTACCTCTTTGTCAATTTCCTCAGTTTCTTCCAACTTATTGTCTCCCTCCAGGGCGGTTACTCGAGTTTCTCCGAAATCTAAAGCCTGTGCTAACCTCTGAGCTGACTTCCTCTGCTCGCCGTTATTGTCTGGCTCTACAGTGGATTTCGGCTCCAAGTTTAAGTTGGCTTCAGCTCTCATGATTTTTTCAGCTTTCCTGAATTCTGCTAACTCTTTTACGTTTGCCAGGCTCTTTTTCGAAAATTCCACGATGTCCTCTAGTCCTCGACCTTGGATCATGTCTTTCTCTACTCTAAAGCCTCGCTTTTTGCACAGCTGGATTTCTTCGTTTAACCTCGTATCCTCGTCACTACTCTCCATTGGCGCAGCCGGCGTCCTGTCTGGCTTAGATTCCGTGTCTCTAGCGATACTGGCTCTAACGTGATTTCCTCTGTTTGCCCCTGAATTAATCACTAGTTTCTTCATCTCTGTGACAGAGTCTGGCCGTTGTGTTGCAATGGCGTCTCCTCTTTTCACATTCGCGTTTACTTCCTTCTCGGCCTGCAGCGTTTGCCCACGGGTTGCGTCAGCGTTTCTTTCAGGCTTCGAATTTCTCTTTATCTCTTTTGTCTCTTCTTGTTGTGCGCCTGTCTTTAGATAGCTGGTCTGGCTGTTACTTACAGCTTTGGCCGCTATATCCTGACTTCGCACTATTTCTTGTGGCTTGCCGCCACTTTCTCCTCCTCCCAAAATTGACATACTCCTGCAAAATGCGGGGGTATGCTTGTCAATTTTGTTCGCTAGTTGAGGGCCCAAGGCGTGAACACGGAGGTCGGCTGGCCCTTGGCCGCCTCCGTCGAGTCGTTTCCCAGAAGCTTTCTAACGTGAACACAGTTTGTGCAGTCTCGCAGCGTCGTGCCTTTTTGTCCGCATACCTGACATGCAGTGTCTGGCTCAATCTACGGTTGCAACGTTTGTAGAAGTTCTCTTGCTTTAGCACAGTTGTTGCAGTTTTTCAATTGTGCTCCAACTTGGCCACACCACTGGCATTTTCCGGACAATTTTATCGGGTAAGGGCAGGCGTTTTTCCTGTGACCGAATTGCATGCAATTATAACATTGCATTTTTGGACAATTCGCTGCCCTATGTCCCACTGTCTCGCAAACGTGGCACGGTCCATAATATTGAACTTGTGGTTGCGTTTGATTCAGTTGTTGGCTCAGTGCTGGTATGAAGGGTTGCTGAGGTTTCTTCTGCGCTTGCACCGGTTGCTGTTGCGGGGCTTGCACTTGCTGATTGGCTGCACAAGCTTCCTGTGTCGTAGTTTCTTGCTGCTCAGGAGTTGTCTCGGTTGTTTCAGCCTTTTTCTTTTTATTTTTCTTCTTCTTTGCTTTCGTTGCAACTTCGTTCGTTTCTGCTATCTCTTCTGTCGCAGCTACCTTTAGTTTTGGTGTAGCCGACCATGCTGCCGCTGGGAACTTGGATTTTTCTGCAGGTGGTGGTGGAGCATATCTGGCATCATGTTCTAGTTCGACTTGGAGTTCTTTACAGTACTTTTTTACGTCATGGAATGTTTTAATCTTCTTGTGCTTTAAGGCTTTCCTGTAGACTGGCCTTAATCTGTCGATGAGTAGACTTAACTGTTTCTTAACTGACATTGGTTTTTGTAGATGATCGGCGATATGTCTAAAATTCATAATATATGTCGATATCTTTTCGCCGTTGCCTTGTGTTCGTCGTAACAGTTCGTCCATTACATCGTTCGTGTTGGCAGATGTATAGAATTGTTCTTTGAAGGCTGACAAAAAGTCTTTCCATGAGTGAATGTCTGTTTTTTCTGTCTGATACCACATTTGTGCTCTTCCTGTCAGAGTATTGCAACGCACCCGGGCCCTATCCCCTATCAAAATTTTGTATTTAAAGCATTTTTCAAATTAAATGAAGTCATATGCATGAACTTAACATGTATGCGGTCATGTGTATAACATTATTTTATCAGTTATTAATTCAATTATATTTTTTATTCGAGTTGCAAGTTGGCTTGCCGCTTGGCTGTATGTAATGTACGGGACACGACGCCAACTTGCAACGTTCATATCTACTATTTAAACAATGAATTTCTAAAAATAAATGCTCGTACGAGATTCTACGGTTGATAAACTGTGTAAAACGCAAAAAACCCGGTTGAGATTCCATAATTTTCATTAGAAAAACATTGTTGTAAGATTGAAGAAAAACACAGCGCGCGCGCGTGAGAAACGGCTAAGTTTGCCCCACGGCTAAATTTGCCCCATGAGTCGAGATTATATGTTTCACTTTATATATAAACTTGTCAAATATGTACGAAATAGGCATTTCACATGCCAAATATTATTTTCTGAGGCATTTTTGCCATATAAATTTGTAACTTACATGATCGTTAGTTCATCAGCTTTCGATTCATGTATAGTTTATACGATAAATCATTAATTAACATTGTTAAAACAATAATAGAAGAGTTAGAGTCTCGCGTCTAGCATATTTGTATGCGAGTTATTTTGTTCACTAGAGCTTGTCATAAGCAATAAACCATTAGTTATTGTTAATTGAGCAAGAATAAACATTCGTGTGTTTTTAGTTTTGCAAAAATTAATTGTTCAAAGCGATAAAACATGTAAATTAAGATTTCACGTGCTTTAGTATATCTATAGCGATGCTTGCGCTGGGGCGACTGGTGGGGGTAACTCACTGCTTCAGCGTCGGAGCAGTTCCGCTCACCTGTATAAAAGGGCGCGTCATTCCGGGAAGAGCTCACTCTTTCTCTAAAGCTGGAGCTAGAAGGAGCATTAAGTCTCCTAGCTAGCAGAAGCATACAGAGAAGCGCTGGCGCTCCGGAAAGCCCTAGATGCGGAGCATTGAGTCTCCTACATGGGAATCCGATTAAATGCGACATAACAGCGAACAGTTTTATGTTATGCTTGATGCAATGATTCTAATTTTTCAATAAAAAAGAAACAAAGTCTCTTTAGAAAAATTATTAAAATTTTTTCCTAAGTCCCCTAGAACAGCGAGATGCGAAAGTCTTGCATTAAGTCAGACTAAGCGCTTGCAATTCCTTTTACATGCGCTGGACTACCCTTGGACCCAGTACGTGGTCTAAGAGGGAAAAAGCAATTTTTAAAATAACAATAATAAATAAAATAACCAGATTTTAGTGAGTTGCAAACACATAGCATTGCGTCTATGTTAAGCGCTTACTCAATTTTCAGCCCAGTTCTTCTTTATCAGGCATTGCGTCTTGATAAAGAAGAATTTTCAGAACGAGAGGATCAAGTAGAAGTCCAAAATCAAAGTCTTCTTTTGCCTGAAGGCGCATTGCGTCGTCTTAGGAAATAAAGAAGCATCGTGCAGTGTGTCACGATTATTTATTTCATGTTGCTGGATATATATAAGGCATTACGTCCTTATATATAGAAGTAACTATTTTTAATCATCTAACTTCAAATCATGCGCGAAATTCTTTATTTATTCGCCGGGTATCCCGGACCATATAAAATCAAAATGTAATTTATATTAAAATCTCTCGCCTCTTTTTATTCTCTGTTGCGCGGAGGCGAGGGGCGTTTCAGTATACGGTACTATAGCTTTAGCATGGCTTTTCCCGGTATCTCTAGACTGTCTTTAATGCCTGTCAATTTCCTGTTGTAATCTTCTGGGTCATCTTTAGGTGAGCCTGAATACTCTATCTTTAGATTCTTAATTAGTTGTAAATGACTGACATGGTCTTTAGCAGAGATACGGTTGCGGCTACTACTTCTTTCCCTTCTGTGTCGTCTATGTCTGCTTCTATACGACGAGCCCTCTTCTGAAGAACTGCTGTCTGACGAAGTGTCGGACTATTCTTCTGAAGAGCTGCTACTTGTGGATGGCGATCTTGACTTCTTGTGTGGTTTACTTCTCTTTTCTGTTTTCGATTTGCCAATCTTCGGTGTTGATTTCGGTCTGGAGTCGCGTCTGTATTTATGACTGATTTTCGTTCTTATGGTGCTGTCGGTTTCAGCTTCTGTCGATGTAATTTGCATTTCATGGATTGTCTTTTCCAGTTGTCTTCTCTGTGCCTCGAGTGAATCTTCATGCTCTGACTCTTCGCTCGAGTTTGGGCTAACCTGTAGTTTCTCATCAGTATTTTTCGATTTCTTTTTCGTTCCTGTATCACTTGCAATTGCTTCAATTTCTGGAAAATTCTTGGCTAATGAGTCGTTTACAGGTATATGCTTTTTTCCTGGTGAGGAGTGCAGCAGAGTTGAAGTATGCTGGCTCACATACCATTTGTTACTGGGTAATGACTTATTCGTAGCTTCAGTCAATAAATGTTTTACGTGTTCGGAATATTGTATACTCGTCGACGCACTCGGTTGAATAAACTCTGGTCTAATTACTGGCTGTAACTGCGTCGTTAATTCTGTGACCTTTCTTCTATTAGTTTCAAATTCCTCGTTATTCGTTTGTATTTGTCGTGGGATTATCGGCTGACCGTCCCATTCGTACCAAGGTGCTGTTATATTTGTTTCCGTTAATATTCTCGCTCTAAGTAATCTGTCTTGCAGTATTGCTTTACTGCCGTTAGTATCCACATTTAGTACTTCTAAATAATCTCGTAATTCTCGTCGATCCAATTTGGTTATTTCTCTGATTATTGCTCTGACTTCCCTATTCTTACGGAGTGCCGTCATTATCTCTTGATGGTCGGCGTTGGACATTTTGTGGTCTTCTGGTGATTTATCCATACTTAACCGGATTTGTGATTACTCTCTTCAAAAAAAAATTTGTTCGCTCTAACCTCTAGTACTACTAAAAAATTTTCTGTCTGACTGTAATCGGTCGAATCTAGTATCTGTCTGTATAAATCTTCCTGAAATAAAAAATAAATTTTTCCCACGTCTATCCTTAAGTCGTTGAAAGTTATTAAATAATTTTCGACGTACAAACTGTTAACCGTCAGAGTAATTTGGTGGGGCACTGTGTTAGTGGGGTATCAAAAATAATATATAGAGAAATAAGATTTACAGTAAATATAAATAATTTATATAATGTAAATTATGGTCATGCAAAAATTTTCCGAATGTCGGGCAGGGTAAATTTTTAATTTTCTTCGCTGTTGAAGCGCTGTCGCGTAAAAAAAAAATTCGTTGCGAAAAGTATAATTTTTCTCGGAAACGATAGTGTAGTAATTTGGCTTGTCTCTAAAAATTATTTAATTCTCCGTCACTAGTCAAAATAAAGTTGCGTGATTTGCTAAACAACGGTGAGGTTATCCAGCTACACGAGTCAATCGATTTGACTGTAAGCTGTGAAAAAAAATTTTTTATGGAAAGCCGCATATACTACTCGGGAACGCTCGCTACATATAGCGCTTGAGAAAAAAATTTTCCAGAATTTTTACCGCACTTGCTCTTCCGAGCGAAAGAGAAAAAAGAATATTATCTTCTTCCCGACTTTTCTCGAATCCTTTTCCACGTGGCGTCTACCAAGATGGCCGCCGAAACCGACCGCGTGGCAAAAAATGGCTAAGTCGCGTATTCTCACTTTTCTTTTTCTCCGTCTGTACTCTATGCCGCACGTTGGGCGTCACTGTAACGTTGTGCTTTTTCCGTCCCTGGGGAGGCGTAGCACTACGTTATGACACCTATGCAGGTTACCGCGAGCTCGTATTTAATAATTATTGTTGGACGCCCGAACTCGCGACCTTTAACACTTATCTGCCGGCTTGATAACTCTTTATACTCTAGGCCACAGGGGAGAGGTGCAGGGAGAATAATACGCAAAATAAAGACACGCGACTTGTAAAATATAACATTTAGTAATTTATTATAACAAAATCAAATCAATAGTTATCTACTCGCGGACGTGTGCTGGTCCTCGGGCGAGCTCACCGTCTATAACGCGGGCTGGCTTTAGGTTAGGGACTCGCGGCGGGGAGGTATTTCGCAACACTCCTACCTGTCTCTATTCCTTTTCCTCTACGTCCTCGCGTTCTGGTGTTGCCTCGTGCCCTGTGGAAGCGCTCGCGAAAGAAACTAATACTCGCTCGGATAATCACACGGAGGGAAAATCTCGGGCCGCTTTGGTCGTCGCCTTGGAAAATCCTCTTTGCTTGCTCACTCGTGGTGTCTCGGTCCTCGTGGTACTCGATACTCGACGCGCTGGATACTCATTCGATACTGATTGTCTCGCGCGTTCGGCAACTACGCCGGTTCGCGGCGTCTCTCGCTCTCTCACTCGCACTCACGCATTTCCGCTAGATCGCTCTCTCGCGCCTATCACACATTTCCATGCTTTCGCACCATATATCATATCGTACTCTCGCGCCCTCTTTTACAACTCTTATAAATGCGCGCGACTTTTGAAACACGCTTACACGCATGACTGGCTCTATTAATTACACTTACGCATTTTCGTACAGTTACGTACTCGTATTTCGGCACGCTTACATTTTTATTTACCGCTCGCACGCGCGCTGTGGATCGAGCCGTAGCCCTCCACCTTTTCCCAATATCATACGGCGCATACGCGTTGCCTCCACTCTCTCTCTTGTCTGTCTCTAATGCATTCGTTCGCTCGCTATTCCTGTCACTCTCGCACTCATGCTTCAGTCAATAGCTCGCCAACATGGCGGCCGCCGCTCGCGCGCGTACGCCTCGGGGCTTGCATGCCTCGTATCTCTTGTCTCTCTCGCTCTCGCTGCTACAGCGCTCGCCGTTGTCCCTCTCTCTTTCTCTCGCCTTGGCTGCCGCGCGCTGCTACGCGCTGTGTTTCCCCCACTCTCTCGCTCTCGCCTCGTGCTGCTGCTGCTCGGCGGCAGGTTGCTCTCGGCACCGTGCTGTCCTGTGGCTTTAACAGCTGACTGTTCGCTTGCTGCTCTGAAAGCACCACCGAGTATAAGAGTATGTTATCTTAACTGGGTGGTGTCCAGGCGAGCAGCCCTCGACGGGATCCCCGTCACAACATATAATAAAGCACAGTTCCAAACTTTGAATTTTCCCAAAATACATTAAAATTATTCCTCTTTTTTTGACGATGGTATAATTCAGAAGTGAAGATAGTTTTTCCTGAGATTATTCTAAGATAAACCCGAATTGTTTTAACATCGATTTGGCGCAATAAACAAAACTCAGAAATATTTTCGAATTCATTTAATTCGTGAATTTTTATTTTTTTGGCTTTTCCGATGGTTTCAAATCGTACCTCGTCATCTGAACAAGTTCTAAGTCCTAACGTATGTTTCAAAATAGTATGAATGTTTAATATATGCATGGTGTTCGCGATTTCCACTTCAATTTTATTTGAACCGTGAACTAATTTTTTCATACAGCCATTGCCATCTTCAAAGGGAAATGCCGACCATACCCCTAATGGTCCCCAAAGACGTACATGCTGAGCAATATGACTTAACTGATGTACATTGAAAGAACATTTTTTAAGTCCGTAAAGCTTTTTCAATTCAATTATAAATAATTCGTAAAGGCATTCAGCATAGTCAATGTCATTTATATGAATTTTATCTTTTAACAAAAGAGTTGTTGCATATACTAAGATTAAGAAGTGCTCATAGTATTTTTTCGGCAAAATATTTCGTAATAATATTGGAAAATAGTGGAAAAGACCTTCTCTTAATTCTGATGCTTTCCAATAATGAATATACTTGAGTACTCTTGGAGTACGAGTAATAATGTCCGGAGGGGAAATTTTTTCTAGTTGCTTATCGATTTCATCTCGGAATGGTTTTTTTATGTAAAATGGATAATTTTTATTTTTCGAATCGAACCACAATCCTAATAACATTCTAAAAACTCCAAGTAATATAGCATGCATGTAGTCCGGCACAAAAGAATTAGATACATCGAATTTCGGAATTAAACTAGCTATAGACGGTCCTTTTACTCCTTTCACTCTGTTACCTTCATTTGAAGCTTCGAACGCTTGTAAAAGCATACGTTCTTGTGTTCGAAGTAGAGGAGAATAATTAAGTGACGGATATACACGTGTAAACCCTTTACCTGTTCTACAAATTTGTCCTGGATGCTCACAGTATGTACACTAAGTGACTATTGAAACTTTGAATAATTGCGAATTCGCGCCATGTTCTGCGCATGTTATATGACCGGTCAGATTTACGCTGATTACCGTGGTGGGTAAGGTTAGGTCGTCATTGCACGCGTTGCGGTAGCCGCTCTGTAATTGCACAGTCTATGATTACCGCGAAATTCAAAATATATTTGAATTAAATAAAACAATTTAAAATGAAATAAAACAATTTACATTTTTAATTTAATCTATAACGATTTCTGCTGCCTTCGGAAAGAGCCGGTACCTCTGACTTGGTTTTTAACCAATTACGTGGTTAATTAACCGTGCGCTTGGTGGTTCGGATCCCACTTGGGTGGCACATCGGAGTCCCAATCGGGACCCACGGCGATAGCTGTATTAAATAAAATAAAAAGAGTTTGAATAAAATTGAAAATTTTCTTATATTTGTAATCAAATATTATTATACAATATTAATATACAATATATTCTCTATACTGATATTTGATTCACACACACTGTGAAAACGACAATTAAAGAGTCTGAGTAAAGAAAACCGCCTCGTACTCTTTGAGCACAGCGTCCAAATTGTATCTCCTGCTGTAATTCACGAAAAAGCTTCTATATACTACGAGATCGCTTGCGCTTTTACAGAGTTCTATGATAATTGTTATTGCGTGGAGAAAAATAAGGCCGGTGAGATAATTAAAGTAAACATGAGCCGCATCCTATTGACAGAGGTGACAGCTATGGTGCTGGAACAGTGCTTCGCTCTCTTGGGTTTAAAACCCGTGGAAAAAATGTCACTATCCCATGGATCAGTGCAAGGGGTGTGCAAGTACGGCAAGGACTTCTCGGCGATCGCCGACGTCATCGGCACCAAGACTGAAGCGCATCTTAGAAGCTTTTTCGTGAATTACCGCAAGAGATACAATTTGGACGCTGTGCTTAAAGAGTACGAGGCGGTTTTCTTTACTCAGACTCTTTAATTGTCGTTTTCACAGTGTGTGTGAATCAAATATCAGTATAGGGAAAAAAAAATTTAATATTTAATAATGTTCCTATGAATTGTTCACTAAGTACTCTACGTTTTTAGACGAAACAACGTTGCATTGTAATTAATATACAGACCATAATGTTATAATAATATATATTGTATATTAATATTGTATAATAATATTTGATTACAAATATAAGAAAATTTTCAATTTTATTCAAACTCTTTTTATTTTATTTAATACAGCTATCGCCGTGGGTCCCGATTGGGACTCCGATGTGCCACCCAAGTGGGATCCGAACCACCAAGCGCACGGTTAATTAACCACGTAATTGGTTGAAAACCAAGTCAGAGGTACCGGCTCTTTCCGAAGGCAGCGGGAATCGTTATAGATTAAATTAAAAATGTAAATTGTTTTATTTAATTCAAATATATTTTGAATTTCGCGGTAATCATAGACTGTGCAATTAGAGAGCGGTTACCGCAACGCGTGCAATGACGACCTGACCTTACCCACCACGGTAATCAGCGTAAATCTGACCGGTCATATAACATGCGCAGAACATGGCGCGAATTCGCAATTATTCAAAGTTTCAATAGTCACTTAGTGTACAACCATAACCACCGTTGAATTGCGTAAGATTTTGTGCCGCTGCTCTAGCAGGGGCATCTAAGGTAGCGAATAGAGCGATAACAAAACTGTGTTGCATTAATTTATTTTCCCTATCATACCATTCAATGCCGTCATCATACAAATCTTTTAAGATATTGACGAACGGTTTTAAAAAAGATGTCATGTACGGTTTTTTAATTCTAGAATAATATATCCCGCATACAAATTGAAAATTTCGCCTATGAGAAGGGGGAATGTTTACGATTTGAGTTTGAACAAGCCAAACTTGGCCATTAGAACTATTTGCCATTGGTACTCTATCCGTATTCCACAATCAAACTATATCAAAGTCCGTTTTAAAAAAATCACTCTCGAAAGTTCGATATTTAGAAGCGCATGCAAAGTCACAGATATAATTTGAATCGCATTTCTTAGTTTTTTTATGCTCGTCAATCAAAGATTTAACGCTGCGTAGTTCCAGTACATCTTTTAACAAAGACTTTAGACTATACTCAACAAAAATGCCATTAATTTCACTACTTTCACAATTTTCACAAATTCGAATATTT
Source organism: Philotrypesis tridentata (assembly GCA_018906965.1). NCBI lineage: Eukaryota > Metazoa > Arthropoda > Insecta > Hymenoptera > Pteromalidae > Philotrypesis > Philotrypesis tridentata. The sequence goes on from JACCIB010000106.1 coordinate 59,144, forward strand.
TTATGAGATTTGTATTCTCCTATATAATATGAACATTTTTCACAAATACGGTGTTTCTTAATAACTTGTGATTCGTGTGGTAGTATTTTATCATAAATTTTTGAAAGAAAATAATGTGATTTTGGCCTGCAAGATGGCTTAGGTAATAAATTTTGTAAAAGTTCTAATAAACTACTCAAACCCTTTTTAGTTAAAGTATTTTTTATGAAAAAATCTAAAATTAAAAAAATTGCTACACCTAGAGATATATCAGCACCATCGTAAATTTTTTTTTCCATCCAATCGTTGTCAGGATTTTCTTCTCGCGATTCTTGAGGGTCACTTTCTAATCCAGACACTACAGAATCTGTTGAAGAATTTTCAAAATTATCTCCCCAGTCGGATACAGTGGAATTTTGATCAACATGCGAAAATTGCACAGAAGCCGCCGCATCAGATACAATAGAGGATTGATCATTGAAGTCATCGTCGTCTATCGACATAGCAGATTCATCCTCGCTGTTTTGCTGTACGTTTTGTAAAAAAAATTGTATAATAACTAACGTTATAAATGTAAAAATATTCAGTAATTTCTCGTAATTACGATCTCATATATACATAAAAAAACTATACTCGATCGATCACACTACAGTATACTTTAAGCTAATTATTTACTTGAAATTCCATTTCTCCTAGAACATTATTTTGATTCAATGCCTGATGAGATTCCTGCATACCTCTCAATATTCTTGACCTCTGCCAACGTTGGAGTGTGACAGCCGGAATTTCCACATTCTTTATTTTTCGAAAAATCATTCTATTATATACAATTTCACAATTATTATTAAATTATTGTACCTGTACGTGTGGAATATTGACTCGAAAAGTTGACATCTAACACAAAAGTTTAAACGTTTTTCTTTATGCAAACTGTTGTCATTTAAAAAAATCGAAAGCGCTTTAAAGATTTGAACGAATTTCAAGCGTTCACGCTGCGCGACTTGACATTCGTTTATTTCTTATTCTATCAGTTTGACACACGAACGATACCGATAATTCCGCTGATTCATAAATATTGAAAGGGTTAGTTTGCGGTTAGTGAAAAATGAGTGAGCAGCAATATTTAATTCATTGCAAAGATAAGTCTTTTTGTGTCGTTTACGAACATTCGATTATTGCTGACGAGCTGAAAAAGAAATTGTGTAAGGGAGATAAAGTTGTGAAATAATAAAAATTCATATAACTATATAACAAACTGTATACAGACTGTATACAGACTTTATATGATCAAGATTGTATATAGTCTGTATAAAGCCTGTATATAGTCTGTATAAAGTCTGTATACAATCTGTATACATCATTTTCACGTGGGTATGTAGAGGGAGACCGTGTTGACACATGGTTTGCATGAAATTCATGTTTACAAAAAAAATTTTTTAAATTGTATGATTTTATGTGTTTCAGTATAAATATAGTGATGCAATTGTTGTATGTTATTGTGCGATAAAATGTAGGGTTAAGCGTGTATGTGTAGTGTATGTCAATGAAATGTAGGGTTATGATTTCAATGTGCACCAGCTCTGTAAGAATCATCATCTGGATGATTTCTCTTCCTTCGAGATTGGCGTGCTTGCAATGTAGATTGTGCTGCTTTCTGGTTGCAGATGATCCGGGTTGAGTACCAAGTCTGCTCATGATGTGCAGGATTCCAGCTTTACCATCATTGAATGAAGAGACTCCTATTTCCAAAACTGCATGACCACTGAAACTGTGCTTGGGGATGATCTTCCAAACAGATTCCTTGAAGCTCTCGTTGTTGTTTTGTGTGTAGCCTCCATCGCATCTCTCAAGCAAGCCAGGATTCGTCAAGTCTTTGTAAATTCGCTCAATTGCATCCATAACAGCAAGAGGAATGGAATCTTTGTGGTGAAAGTTCTTCAGGTTGTTGTTGGATTTGGCTACCTGCCATTTGCACCAACTTCGTGTTCCTACTAAGCAAAGGTGGTGTTTGAGATCCTGATTAGTTGACTATGAAAAAATGTTGCCCAAATGGCATTCGACATTTTCTCAACTGAGTCATTATGGCCTCGAATGGCATTGCCATAATACTTTGTCAACTGATCAATCCTCAGAGCAGTTAGACGGTTTTTCCCACCAATGCCTACGCCATCAGATAACCTCTTTCCTGCTAAGCTCTTCTTCAGGTTTCTTAGTCGTCTTCCCATCCTCTTCTGCACATGTCCAACACATTCTTTCTTCTGAATGGTGAAGTCTTCTTCATATGGTTGGGCATCGCAAAGAGCTTTGTAGACTTTTGAATCGCCATCACCAATGTAATTCTTATATTTCACTCCATGGATTGTCTCAGATCGTTGAAACATTTCAACAATACCATCGACTTCCATCTTTCCAGAATTACCTTGATGATTGGCTGAAAACTTCTCTTGATGAGCCTCGAACCAGTCTTTGTACTGCGCAGTCTCCTCTTCAGGAGACATCATTTTTGGTGTTCATCATTTTCGCAGACTTTACAAAGGGATTGTTTGGGGGGGACATCAATCACTTTTTCATTTGCATGGCGTATCAGTGCTGATACACCTTGAAGGGAAGAGTGGCCTCGCTTCCTCCAAGAACCATTACCCGAAACAGTCTCACGGTCATCCTCTTGAGTTTCACTGCTGCAGTCTTCCTGCATAGTTGCTCTCATTGAGTCCTCAATTACACTTTTAGTTGCTGATATTAAATCTTGATTTATTATATCAACATTACTATGAGAAATTGGAGTTAATAAATCCATTACTCCACAGAAAGAATTTAAACCAGCATGACCGTGTCCAAGGTGTCTCATAGCTACACCTGAACGGCTATTGATTTCATGTGCATTACGCTGCTTACCAATTTTTCTACTGGACTCAATGAAAGCAGCTTTGTGGTATCCGGTGCAAGTGGCAGATAGTGTAGTGCCGAGACCTCTTGTATCGATTTCATGAAATTTGACATCCCTACCACAAGCTTTACAGGCCAGAAATTCCTGTAATCCTGGATACAGTAAGGAAATGTCAAATATTCTGTTCTTGATCGTATCAGCTTCTTTGTACTCTCCTTTTAATTTCTGTCTGGATCTTGACGGAGGATCAGTTCTTTACTGCAGTGTTCCAGATATTGAAGGAAGTACTCAGGTATATTTCTTGAAGTGCTGGCCACTGTACCAAGTGTCCCAAATGTGTGTTTTCCATGTGATCCCGGCACTCTACTTCTTGAGTCTGGACTCATCTTGAATTGTCTTTTTCAATTGTCAAAATAAATTCACTTGTACACTCACTTTTAAGTAAAATTTTTAATTACAACTACAAAAACTTTTATAAAACTATCAAATATATTAAATAGATTTACAAAACTTAGTAATTGTAAAATAAATCCTCTTAATAAAAATTCACAACTAAAAACTAGATAGCGAATTTGAAAATGTACAGTGTTTATTTTTGAAAAAATAGTTTTCTTAGTGTGAGCCAGGTAAAACAGGATTATAGACTCATCCCCACTTACTTGAGCTCTCAAATGGTTCAGTCGGTAAGTTGAAAATCTGTTATCTCATGTGTTTTCACTTACACACACACAGATTAATAAATTTGTATCAAAGCGGTTTTTTGCAAAACTTTTTGCAGTAAAATGCTTTACACAACATATATAAATAATAAGAACACAAAATTTAATCATTCTTGTTCTTATTATGTTTAGATATTAGTGAATTTGTACGCGAAAATAAAAATTTTACGAAAATTAATTATAAAAAATTATTGCAGTAATTTGTCAATAATTTTTTATCAAAATGGTATTTTTTTGTAAAATGGATTTTTTTTATCGTATTCTACAGAAAATTTTCTATAGAAATCATGTATGGAAAGTACTCAAACAATATTATTTAGATCTAATAAATATTCCCGGATAAATCATCATTTTTCGAAAATTACCTATGAACATTTTTTCAGTTTTTTGTTTATATCTTTGCAAAAAAAAAATTTAGTTAAAAACGGGTTTCACTATCAGATTCTACGGAAAATTTTCTATAAAAAAATCAATTTTTTCAGTATGTTAACCCAGGCCTGACCCCTTAAGAGATCTTCATGTTGTTGATGAAGTTACGTCCAATAATAATTTTTTATATTTTTCCTGAATAAATAGACTCTCCAGGCTGTGGAATAGGTTTTCGAATGAGGACAGGCAACTTATTCTTACAAGAAAAGTACGTAGACTCTGGGTCATGGATTTTGCTATAACTCAAGGAGAGTGTTCTTTGGCCTAAAATAAAAGATACGTGTCTCAGGATTTTATCCAATGGGCGTTAAAACTCACTCAAACCACTATAGAACCCTTTTTTAATTATATTTAAATTATTATTTATTTTGCTCATTATCCAGTTATCAAGGGGCGCGGTAGCACCTCGATGGCAAGTATAAGGTACGTTCAGTACGTACGCTGCCGTCGGGCACTAGCCAGACCCTATATACGTATTAAGATCTTTGTTTCTCACTTATGAACACTCAAATGAAAGCTTGGGATAAAACTAACAAAATCACATCAGGGTCATATTGTGAAGTAGCTTCTATCAAAAGATATTGTGAAGTAAAAGTTCGGGATCATGAATTCTTCTCAGCGAAAATTCTTCTCCCGGAGAAAATGTTCTCCGCGGAAGTACGTCATCGTTAGTATGACGTCAGCTCGACGTATACTATTGCATGCATACAGTTCATCATGTATGCAGAAGAGCAGACGATGGTGTATTTACATTTTTTGATTTTTCAATAAAATAACACAAATTAAAGAATAATAAGTATTGTACAATAAACTACCAAAGTGATTTTATTTTCAAAGTAATATGCAATTTATAAAGCTGTGTTTGATTAAATATTTGAAAACTGTCAGATATAATTAAGAAAAATGTTTCACAAACATGACTTACAACCTAGAATTAGATAAGTATTTAGTTTTACTTTTTTTATAAATATACAATACATGAAAGTTTCATGAACTGATTCTTTGTTAAAATATACCCTTTTATTTTTCAGGTTTCTTTACCGTCAGATTATATAAAGAAATAACTTTTTCGTGATGTGACAAGCTAGTGAAGTGTTAAGAATTCATCTTTCAAGAAAGTTTCTACGTTGTTGAAGTGGATATGTAACTTTTTCCATCGTCTCCTGGGAGGTTGACTCTCGGTCTGTACGTCGAAAGGGATCCTTATGAATAGCTAGTGAAAGTGTTTTATTTTCTTGGTTCAAGAATCAAAGAAAGTTTCTATATACAGAATATTCAGTTTATATAAAGAAAAAATTTCCTTATGTTCTGACAAGATATGAATAATTAATAACTTTTTCTATCGTCTCCTGGGAGGTAGACTCTTAGGCTGTATGTCGAAAGGGATCCTTATATATAGCTAGTGAAAGTGTATCTGAGTGTGTGCGTGTTATGTGTGTTGGCGCGACTATTGCGGGTGAGTAAACTAGTTACAGACGTAGTTCTTCTCTCTTTAACGGTACCCGGAGTAGTGCAAACCGTCGTTCTAAGCGCTTGGCCCTCCTTTCATCTTAACCCCTGCGGAGAGTGGAGAAGTTTAGGAATTAGCTCATGGAGGATCTCCCGTGAGTCATCAATGTCAATGCATGCGTGATTCAAAACGTACGAACAATATTGCATAGTGACTTCTCGCCACTGCTCACAGAATTACTTTTCAATTGAGTTTCACACATTAATTGAGTCAATACACATTAACAATGTAGGGTTATGCAAATAATAACAGTAACATGTTGCATTCGACTTACCGCATAGCCGTCTAAAATTGCGCGCTCGGCCGCTCCAACCTCCACTGGAAAAGGTTGTCTTTAATCATTATTTTCGTAAACGGCCCATTTTCGCCATTCGGGCCCATGAGGACTTATGTTCAGGAATTCAAGTCCTACAATTTGGTTACGGTTACATACAAATTCACTGAGACCCACACTCCCATAAGATTCCTCCAGGGTCCTTGAATCCAATGCGTAGTGGCGGTTCCTACATACCCTTGCCAAAGTATATTGAATGAAAGAAAGCATGTATCAACGTTAAAAATACTGATAATAAGTATTTTGTCGGCCTTACATCCTGTACAAGATCAATTTCATCCTAACAGATTAAGTATTACTTCAAGTATGAAAATAAGTTCAAGTAGAATGGCATTGAATTTCCTGTTTTATTAAAGAATATAGCAAAATTTGAGAAGCAAAATAGCTCAATCTCGATAAATGTTTTTGGACTAGATAACAAAAATATCATTCCTCTCTATTTAACAGCCTGTAAAAAGAGTAATCATGTGAATCTTTTTTTACTAACGAGACAAGATGTAGGTGATCATGATGAATTGATTATTAAATCACTCTATGTATACATTAAATATCTTTCACGTCTAATTAGTAGTAATTTAAATAAAAGGAATAAAAAACTTTAAGTTTCTGATAGACGTTTAAATTTCTTTTATAAAGAAGAGAATTGGATACAGCTTGAAAAACATTAATTAATTGTAAAATTAGACTTCCAAGGCCTGGGAATGATATGATAGCGTTTAAAAATTATGAGTATAACGAAAAGTTACCTTTATATATGCTAATTATATATGCTGATTGTGAGCGCTTATTAAAACCTATGAAGCAAGATGAAGAAATCAGTACACAATCAGTACAGAGTCATGAAATTTATAGTATAGAATTTTATCTAAAGTGTAGCTACAATGACTCTTTATCAAAATATCGCTGTTATAGATGTTTGCATGCATCTAAATTGTTTGCTGAAGAGTTAAAAGTTATTGAAGAGCAAATGCGTACTTTATATTAAAATCCTATACCAATGCCATTTTTAACTCAAGATGAAATGATTGAATATTACAATTCAAATACATGTCATATTTGTAAAAGGAATTTTTCAAATGACAATATAAAAGTTCGTGATCATTGCCATCTCACGGGAAAATATCGAGGACCGGCACATGCTACATGCAATTTAAACTATCAAGATTCCAAAATAGTACCAGATATCTTATATAATTTGAGTGGTTATGATGCACATTTTATCATAATAGATGTTACAAATCACTTTCCAGGACAAATTGATTTATTGCCTTTAACAAAAGAAAAATATATTTCTTTTACAAAACATGTAGAAAATAACTTAATAAAATTTAGATATTTAGATTAATTCATATTTATGCCTTCTTCATTAGAAAAACTGGCGTCGTATCTAGAAGATTACAATGTTGTTAATAAAGAATTTAGCACCCTTAGCAGTGAAAAAATTAATCTCTTGACAACAAAAGGTATTTACCCTACGAGTACATTAGCACGTGGAGAAAGTTAGACAAGGATAAATTGCCTGAAAACGATGACTTTTTATTATAATTAGCGACTCACATTTATCCGAGCAGGATTACGAGCATGCTAAAAATGTATGGAATACGTTTAATATTAATACACTTGGTGAATACTCAGAAGCAGGACATCAGTTTTCATATAAAGATCAGTAACTGATGTTTTCGAGAATTTTCGAGATCAAAGTATACGAGTCTACGGTCTCGACCCAGCTCATTATTACACAACTCCAGGCTTTTTTTGGGATGCAATGCTCAAGCATATTGGAATGAAATTAAAGCTGTTAACTGATATAGATATGGTGCTGTTTGTAAAGCGTGGAATCAGGGGTGGTTTAAGTCAATGTTCAAATCGCTATGCGGCATCGAATCATAAATATATGCTTGATAAATATAATAAAGATGAAGAAAATCAGTTCTTAATTTATTTAGATGCGAACAATTTGTACGGGCACAGTCTTTCACAATATCTTCCATACGATGAGTTTGAATGGCGTTAAAATTTAGATGATTTCAATTTATCGAGTGCTAGCTCTACTGATTCATACGGTTTTATTCTCGAAGTTGATTTAGACTATTCAAATAGTATACATGACGATCACAATGACTTGCCATTCTGTCCTGAAAATGCGAAACCACCAGGATGCAAGCATGAAAAACTCTTGGCTACTCTCGAATCTAAAAGAAATTATGTGATTCATTATGTGGCTTTAAAATAGGCTCTTTCGCATGGCTTACAACTTCGCACAATTCATAGAGTTCTGAAATTTAAACAATCACCTTGGCTAAATCATGTATTGATTTAAATAGCAGTCAGAGATCAGCCGCAAAAAAATGAATTTGAAAAAATATTTTTAAATTAATGAAGAATGCTGTATTTGGTAAAACTATGGAAAATATTAGAAAACGAGTAGTAGTGAAACTTGTGAGTAAATACGATGGAAGATATGAGATTGAGGCTCAAATTTCAAGTCGAACCATTCAAAGTAGTGCAATATTTAATGAGAATTTAGCTGCTATACAAATGAATAAAACTGATATATTGATGAATAAACCAATTTATGTTAGACTTGCAGTTCTAGATCTCTCAAGACACACATGTACGACTTTCATTATGACTAAATGTGAAAAAAGTATAAAAATAATTTTAAACTACTTTATACAGATATTGATAGTCTCATTTATGCCATTTAATGTGATGATTTTTATGAAGATATGAAACGAAATATTGACAAGTTCGATACATCAGATTATCCTGTAGACTATATGTTTAATATGCCTCGCATGAACAAAAAATTGTTGGACTAATGAAAGATGAGTGTAATGGACAGATGCTCACAGAGTTCATTGGGTTGAGAAACAAAATGTATAGCACACGTATGAATCATAAGGCTTGTACGAAAAAGGTTAAGGATATTAAGATTTCAGTTGTGCAGAAGGCCATTGACTTTAATGACTACTTGAATTGTTTGAAAAATTCGAACATTCAGAGTCGCAAGCAGTATGCTATAAGATCAAAGCTTCATAATGTGGAAATCATTCGACAGCAAAAAGTTTCACTCAACCCTTACGATGACAAGAGATTTCTTCTAAAGAATAGTAACGACACACTTGCTTGGGGACACTACAAAATAGCTACAAATGGGTAAGTTCAAATAAGCGAACACATAAAATTTACATAAATATTTAGAGACCGATAATTCCAGGAAAAGCGCGTTCGCTTCAATGATAAGCCAACCATTCATATTATGCACAAGTGGAAATTTGCACATCGTGAAGCTCGACGTGGAAAGTGGCAGCAGGTTGCACGTGATCGGGTACGTTTCGCAAGAAGAATTGCATAAACAAATAAAATTATAATGCCTATACTTATAAAAAAGTTGAATGAAATAAATAAACAATAAACAGTTACTTTTTATTTTCTTTATTTTTAAATTACATATCAGTCTTATTTATCCAGCTATTATGTGTGTCATCTTTTCAAAACTTTTCTAACTAAATGAATATCAGGATATTTAGTTTTGAGAATATTTTGAAAAGAGTCTATCGATCTCTCCGAGGCAAGTGTCGGGAAAGAGGTAAAATTAATTTTAAACCATTTTTCCTTTTGCTTCAACGTTTCGGTGAACAATGTCACCCTCCTCAGGAAAATGTAGAGGAGCCCAACAGCCGCTAAGCTAAACTTCTTTAGCTATTATTTCGATAATCATTTATCGAGACGACGTCCGACGTCTGAAGCGATGATTCCAGCCTCACGAAGTTACTGAATGATTGACTATATTTCATTAACATGATTATTATTACCAGCAGATGTTTCAGCTATAAGTAATCTCAAACGGTCTAGAAGTTCGTTTGGATCGTCCCAATAGCGGTAATTTGTATGGGTGTGACTTCGTGCTATTTTATATAAGCCTGTTCCAATTTTAGCAGGCCGAAGCTTTAAAATTTGACTTATGTAATTTATATACTTTGTACTTGTTGTTTCTCGTACGCTGTCAGTTGCACTGTAATATTTTTTGTGTGCATTCATATTTTTCAAAATCGTAGCGTTTTTTTATCGGCATAAGTGATTAAAGTATCGTTAGGTTGTTTCTTAAATAGTAATTCTGTTAGACCTGGAGCTTTTACATACTCTTTATCACCAACTATAAATTTATCTGTATGAAAAGTTATTGGAGTATTTCCAATCATTAGCAAATCATCACGCATTTTCCGCACTCCATATATTGTATCTAAAGATTTTAAGTCTCCACTAAATAACATTTTCAGGTTTTCATTAGCAGTGTCGCTTAATTTTTCTTCATCGCTAATGATAGTTGTTTCCAGTTCGAAATCATCTGCTAAATAGTCGCTAAGAGCTGATTCAAAAGCTGATTCTCGGACATCGTTAGATTCATCGTCAATGCTATCATCATAACTTTTTGTAACGCTTCGTTCTAGCGTTTTAATTCTCTTCTTTTTTTTCTCGCTTCTTTCTCGATCTTAGGAGGAGGAGGTTGCATACTTATTTCTTGTTTTATTTTATTTTAAGTTACATCTACAAGCTTTTCCAACCGTTTCATAATTGCCAGGAACGAGTCACTCAAATTTTTTTCCACTTCGAATTTATGTAATTTTAATAAATCGTACTTTCTTTTCACAGCATTTCTAGCTTTCTCAACTTCGCGTAGGACTGCCGTTTACTGGTTAAAGTTTGACATCTTGATAGTTTGAAGTTTCACAACTAAATGCTAAACTTTTTCAGTATTCTGTATATTTATTACAAATTAATCAAAACCTTTTCTGTAGCGACCATCGTCTATACTACGATCATTGTCAATAATGAAAAAGATGTGATTGTCATCATTCCAACATATTGAACAAATATTTTTGAAGCATTGATACGTCATATCGGTGTTAACATGATCATCATAAACATGTTTCAAATTCATGTCATCCTGTCGAAAAATTACCAACAAGTTTACATTGTCACGCACTAAGTGTTTTGGAACTTGCGCATACGACTGACATAAGTAAAAGCAATCAACATTTTTATGTCTACCCATGCAATAGAAAGCTTTGACATTATCTTATTTTTCACATCATCAAATACGAAAATTGAGTTTGGTCGAGCTTCATCGGGTGAAACGACAAGATCGTGTTCTCCGAAGGGAAAGTATTCAATGCCATTGAGAGGCTCGAGAAGTTTCTCCAAAAATTTATATTTTGGTTGATTTGGAGATTTTGAGTATACGTAAATGTTTTCAAATTTTAAACCATTAGGATGAATGATGAGAGATAAGAGAGCATTCGTCTTTCCACAATTCGAGAGTCCACAAAATACTGCTCTTATACTGTCTGGCAATGATTCTCCAAGACGATGCTGTATTTTTTGCTGCTGTTACTGTGTCGAAAGATCGAAATTTATCATTGGTAGTTTTGCTGCCTGTTTCTTCAGATCCATTGTACCTCTCGAGTACGACTAACTCAAAATATTATAAATATGAGCATTTATAGTTTTTCAGTTAGTCTCGCGTGAGCTTTTTTCGAGAAAGCATCATGCAAAGAAAAAGAAAACAAGATTCAGGTTTTGTGAATATACTGATAAACAAATTACCTATTGAACTTCATCTGCCTGGCTATAAGTACTGTGGTCCAGGCACCAAATTAGTAAAACGTTTAGCTCGTGGTGATTCTGGAATCAATTCTCTAGACACCGCTTGTAAGGAACACGATATTGCTTACTCATAGAATCGAGTTAATATTGAAGAGAGAAATGCTGCTGATCGAATTTTAGCAGAAAAGGCGTGGAACAGAGTGAAATCTAAAGACGCTAGTTTGAAAGAAAAAGCAGCAGCCGCTGCTGTAGCCGGTCCTATGAAGTTAAAGTCAAAATTTGGTATGGGTATTGGAGGTTGTAAAAGAATTTCAAAGCGAAAAAAGCGTGAAAAGAAGATTACACTAAAAAAATTAGTCAAGACACTATCAAAACCATTGCTGGCAATGATTTTCACTTAATGATTAAATCAGCATTGAAAACAGCTCGAGAGCAAGTGAAAAAAGTTGGTGGAAAAAGTAAAGTTACTGTTCCACGTATACTATCAATACCTAGCAAAGTAGGTGGTTTTCTTCCAGCACTCATTCCGCTTTTTGATATTCTTAGTGCAGTAGGATCACTTGCAGGAGGAGCAGCTGGAATAGCTCAAGCAATAAACAGAGCAAACGCTGTTAAGAAACAAATGGAAGAACAAAAAAGACATAATGGGAAAGTTGAGAAATTGATGTTTGTTAAAGGACTGTCCTTGAAACCTTTTCATAAAGGATTCGGAATCTCTTTGAAGAGGAGTAAAAAAAAAACTTCGTTGAAATAAGACTACCAAAACGTGTCCTAACTGACTACGATCTGCTCAAGTATGTTAAATTAATGAAAATAGCACATTTTCGAGGAGTTTTTATGCGAAATGCCTTACCTTCAAATGATTCTCGAGTCAACGAATCGGCAATAATCAATCTAGATAATGCAAGTGTATCCGGCACGCATTGGGTAGCTTATCGAAAAATTGGTAACGACGTTGTGTATTTTGATCGTTTCGGAGACTTGCAACCGCCTCTCGATCTCATGAACTATTGGAATCTTCCTCAAGTTAAGTACAATTATTAAAGTTATCAAACATTTTCAACTTACGTCTGTGGTCATCTTTCTCTCAAATTTCTTTGCAATCAGCTTAATCACAAGGATAATTTCATACTGTATAAAAACAAACCGATTCGATAATTCAAATTAGTCTACTCAAGATAGTTGTTGAGTCGATGACTCTCAGCCTTTCAGGTACTTCTTCAATCCTTGAAATACACTATTTTCCTCCCATAGAACTGGAAACTGATAAACAGTATAATATTGGACTTGTTAAACTACTCACTTTTAATTCTATACCAAACATTGATGTAAACTGCAACAAGTTTGATGTTGGTCAAGAAGTCGTTGAAATTCCTATTGGCAGTTATGAGATTGAAGATATTGAGCGCGAACACTACAAGGACTCCTCGATGCTCGAGGTATAAAAATTACTATCAAGCGTAACAGTAATACATTGCGCTGTTCGATCGAGTGCAATCATGAAATAGATTTTCAACCGCAAGACTCTATTGCTCGTCTCCTAGGCTTCACTACAAGAATTTTGAAACCCTATATAAGTCATGAATCAGACTTACTTGTAGCCATTCTCAAAATACATGCTTTGCGAGTTGAATATCATATTACAGCAGGAGCATGCATAAATCAGCAAAAAGTTCATACAGTACATGAATTTTTTCCTGCCGTACCATCTGGCTACAAGATAATCGAAATTCCTAAACAAATAATATACTTACCAATATCTGTGAAATTGATTGATCACTTATAATTACGTATAGTAGATCAAGATGGTGATTTAATTAATCTCCGAGGAGAAGTTATTACCATTCAATTGCATCCAAAGACTGTTTAACATGGATATCGTTTTTAATGCAAAGAAAAGCTATATTAACCACACAGCGTGTCGTCAGCCAGTCAGTCGCAAAAGAGTGATCAAACGATTAACACGCCAAAACCTGCAGTTTCTCAAAGGTGGTCTCAAAGTGCAGCGTGGTGGTGGCGGAGGAAAAAGAGGAGAAAAAATAAAATTGAAAAAATAAGTTGTATATTTATCTGCTGCCGTTGTGTGACAGATGGAGGAAATTCTTAATGTACAAGCTCCAGTCGTCTTTGAGGAGTCCGTTTCGTATTATGAGGTTCACGCGCAGCAACCATACATATCACTCGCATTCAATAATAGCGATGAAATTCAAATAGCAATTCAATATCAAGATTTGTGTGTTCTACCATATAATAGTTCTCTACACATTTGTAGTAAGATTACTAAAGCAAATGGTCGTGCTCTAACAGCAATCCATTTTGTAAATAATGCCATCAACCATCTTTTTGAGGAAATTCGATATGAGATGAACGCGATTGAGATCGATCGCTGTAAGAATGTTGCTATAACAACTTTGATGAAAGGTTACATTTTAAGTTGTTAGAAAGCATTGAAAATTCCACTCCATACAGATAACATAATAGTTCCATCTTAATGCTTTCCACCCATACACCTAAAATCAAGAAATAAGCAAACAATGGAAAAGCTCTTTACGGATAAATTATTACTTATTAGTTTCCAATACTTATTTCAATAATTACTGTACTCTGTAGAAGCTGGAAGTTTTTATACTTAAAAACACCATTGAGGTTATGAGCACTGTTAGTTGTTACTATGTTGTTACAGCAGCTATCAGACTGCACTGATCTAGTATCTTGAAGGTTCGATTAAATACAGGTGTTTGGCTGCTTCACAAAAAATTCTATTATACCGATCATATAGTAACCTTCATTCCCGATCCGATGCTGTGAAGCGCTACATCTCTCATGGCAAATTCAAATTTGTTGATTGTCTTTACTTTAATACATTGTGTTTAATAATAACATAAAATAACATATAGAAAAATTAATATTTTACGAAAATAGATTAAAAACTGTTGAGAAAAAACCCGTTTTACAAACAGTTTTTATGTTGTATTTTCAATAAGTTATCTCCGAAATGACTCTATAAGAAGCGTGGTTAAACAATTCTATCCACAAGTTTGGTCTAGTTAAAAAATTTGAAACTCACGATTTTTCGAAAATTTGCTAGAAGCGTATTTATCAGTTTTTTGTCTGTATTTTCAAAGCAAACTTTTTTAGCAAAAAACTGCGTTCAGGACCATATTCTACGGACTATTAACTGTGAAAAAAGTGAATAAAAGAAATCGATATTTTCATAATTTTAACCCAACCCTATCATAACTCCTTAAACACACTAGTGACAAAGTAGACTTGTAACATCCATAAATTAATGTTGGAGAAAGGAAAACTGGCGATCTCCCCGAGGTACGTTGTATTGAAAAATAAAAATAATTAAGTTACTCTTTGGCATTCAGGCGAAACGCTATTGCCCTTTTCAAGAAAGTACTAATTTAATAAAAAACAGTTTAGAAAAATATTACAATAAGCATATGAAATGAAGATGATCACAAACTTACAATAAATTAACCGTCTTCATTATTCTGATAATATAGAATAGCTTGTTCTCTGACTAATTAGGAGTCAATAATGGATCGCGAGAATTCGATGTCATTCTCTTGACTACCGTTTCAGAAATACTTGTATAATAGTTGTTATTTTGCACTTATATGCTTCGAAATTGATAGATAGTCTAAAGCAACTTTAATGTAAGGACTAAAGCGAAAAACGAATGTGTGATGTCACGCGTAAACAAAAATTGCTCTAAATTCTACCGATTACTGAGTATATAAGCGCAGAATAACAACTATTATATATGTACTGCCGAAACGATAGTCGAGACAATAACATCGATTTCTCGCTACCCGTTATTCGTATCTATCTCTGATTCCTAATTAGTCAGAGAATAAACTATTGGATATTGTCAAAATAATGAAGACACCCAATTTATTGTAAGTTTGTGATTATCTTCATTTCATGTTCTTATTGTAATATTTCTCAACTGTTTTTTATTAAATTGATAGTTTCTTGAAAAGGGCAAAATAACCTGTCTCGGAAAGATTCTTGTACGAAGAGATGCTTGTACTTGATTTAATCATTATTTACTTCTATGCAAATTTTCAAGTCACAATGTTGATACAGTGAATCAAACAACGGTTTCGAAATTTTCAATATGCTCTAGTTATTGAATTTCAAAGACATTATTTGAGAAATCCCAGTATATTGTGTTGGAAAACTGTGCATAGTGATAGATGGTTCCGAGACGAAGCGCAAGCATCTCTTAATTTTATGGACTTCATTGTATTATTTAGTTTCAAGCATTTCTCTACAATGCATTCATACTATTAGCTCTGTCGATAAATTCTGAGTATCAAAGCACCTTAATATAAGATGGTGCTTGAGAAACGGTGAACGAAGGGCGACCGGATGGCGAATGATGTATGCTCGAAGAGCCATACTCAATGCCAGCAGGCGGAGTACTCGAGAAGTAGTTCGAGAGTGCTCGGAGTTCATTGTCTGGACCGCTTAGACGATGAGCAGTGTATGCCTGCAGACACGTTCTCATTGCAGTCGCTTCGAACTGGGTTCACGTTAATGCTTTCTCGTTTCGTGGGGAGCAGTCTCAGCATAGAACTCCACGATGTCAACTCTGAAGCGAGTCTAAGCAAAAGTGAGCCTGTCGAACACCTTCTCAGCTTGCTAGTAGACTCGCGAAAGTGAGGGGCTGAATACCTAGCGGCGGCGCGCGAAACTACTGCGTTACAGGGGCTTCATGCAGAATTCAGTAGCATGAGTTGAAGGCGTGAAAGAGTTTAATAAGTGGGGCATAAAAATTAAATTCAATCAACTAAATTAAATCTGATAAGAAACATTGCAGAATTAATTTAGAAAGGAACTTCGTAAAATTTTCATTTTAATAAATACTTATGTTTATATAATACTTTGATTACCTGGGGTATCATGCACATTTGACTGACTAGAAACTGTTGATGTTGACGTTCCAGGAAGTACACTAGGCGCTGGACTATACGAGCGCATTAAGCCTCCACTCCTTGGTAACGTACTACTACCACTTACGTAATAACCACTATTGACACTTGAATTTTTGCTATTCTGTAACAAAATATTCTTATAAATATATACTAAGATTGGCATCTATTTCAGTTAGAAACGTAATTCCCTTAAATGCTATAACGTAATAATAATATTCAAATTATTTTTATCTTAAATTTTATTTGGCATTAAACATGCAAAAGTAGCGTACTAAAACCTATTCAGATAAAGTTGTGAAGATGCTCATAGGCATTTTATAAACATATTTTTTGGAATAAAATTATTGTATTTGAACCTTTGATTTAAGAAATTTGTTAAATTTTACAAATGTTACATTTTTAGAAAGAAAGCATCCTCATTCAATTCATTTTTTAGAGCTAAATTTAACTCAGAATAAATGTTTAAAATTGACAATGATTATTAATTATATAGATGATTTTCTCTATCTTCTAAAAAAGGATTTGTACTATATTTTTTCATACTCTCATCAAGTTAGTTCCGGAAAACAACAACGTGCCGAGCAGTATCTATAAGTCTCTTGTTTAATTTTTTTGCAACTTAACAGCGCTTAACTTAACACTTATTCATCTCGGGCCTCAAAATACGCGAATATTCTGACACGAGAAGATGAATTAAAGCGAGCCAAACTGCACTTAGAAGAAATCACAAAAACACCAGTTCCGAACACCAAAAGCTGAGCAAAAATCGGCAAATTCCTAGACAGTCACTCGCAATGCGCAGTGACTGTCTTATTGTTAAATTAACTGAACCCCCTAATAACAGCAACCCGTACGAATAGCTCCAAATGGCTGTCAATGAGCTATACACCTTTATTGTTTATTTATAGAATAATTCTATGACTACATTACAGGTTATAGTTCGAGCGATTGCTTAGTTAGGGGGCCGGGTTGGCTACGCCCTCGTTTAAAAGAAAACAAGCGTACAACAGCTCGCTTCGCTCACGCTCCGCTCGTAATTCCTTAACTATCGATACTATTCACGAAATTTCAGTCTAAAATATGTTATTTTATTAATGTAATCTAAGAAATTTTTTTACTTTAATTTACTCAGATATTTTTTTCTGAATTTACTTTGAAAAATACTTAAAAAATACTTAGAATAAATACTTCAGTATTTTTGTGTTGTGTTACTTTTTTACTTATTTTTATTTGGTGAATTTAATTATTAATTTACTAAGTGATTTACGCTACTATTTAATTACAATTATCGACTATTTATATCGATGATACAACTGTCGACTTATCGATTGATCGGTTTATTGATTTAGTTTATGTAATAGTGTCTTATTTATTTGTGCATCTTTTGTGCAACCCTTCACATTGTAACAAGGTTTCCTTTATTTAAAATTTTTAATTGCAGCCGTTGTTTTAAACACAGCGCACTACTTGCTGCAGCTGATGAATGTTATCATAGCGCATTGATTTTGCAGCCGTTGAAGTTAAAATACAGCGCATTTTTATTGCAGCTGTTGATTTCAATCATTATATTGATATTTATTTTTTTGTTTTGTTGGATCATATAATGAATGGTTTTTTTTATAAAAGATGTTAATATCAAAATAAATTGTTATATGATTCAAAAATTTCTGGACAATATTTTTAATGTGTGCTGTTTCTATATGTTTTTTTGTCATGTTTATTTTTATATTATGACGGTCGCACGTTATCGCCTCTCTGGGCGTCTATCATTAATACATGTAAAACTAATATACTTAAGACTCTCTCTCTCTCTCTCTCTCTCTCTCTCTCTCTCTCTCTCTCTCTCTCTCTCTCTCTCTCTCTCTCTCTCTCTCTCTCTCTCTCTCTCTCTCCGTGCATGCAGACGTGCCGCACATCGGCTCCGCATTATTTGGGATTTTCCACGCAAATCATCTGGATTTTAAAATTTCTGTTTCCTTGTGTGAGCCGAGTTTTTGTTGAACTTTGCCGTTTGTGCATAAGTGGCGGTATACACTTTCTACATTTGAAGATATCGAGTTTATTAGTGATTGCCGAAAACATTCTTCTATTTTTAACGCTTGTCATTTGCTTCAGCTACACTGATCCGTGATCTTGACCGTCACTGCGAAGGATTTACGCATCAAGATGCTCCGCAACACTTCTTCAAGGCGAGAAAGAGACAATTTAAGACCATCATGCTGACATACGTCATTGGCAGTCACTTCGCATTGCCTGTGCTGTTTGAATCATAGTTTTACCATCGAGAACTATATTCTCTGAATCTTTGCGTGTTATCAAGGGGCGCGGTAGCGCCACGATGGCAAGTATAAGGTACGTGAGTACGTACGCCGCCGTCGGGCGCTAGCCAGACCCTATATACATCTCATAGGCATTGTTGGAAACTCGACTTACGGTTTTCTTTACTTTGACAGTATTATTTGTCACATAGAAATACTCAAACGAAAGCTTGAGACGACACTAACAAAATCACATCAGGGTCACATTTTCTGAAAATGCTTCTATCAACAGATATTGTAAAGTGAAAGTTCGAGCCCCTCGATTCTCATCAAGAGAGAAGAATGAAAACTGAACAATTCTTCCGGTTACGTCAGCCCTACGTATTTCCGTAAAAATATATAGCACACCATGCATCAATATAGATCTACTTGTACATACTGAGCAGATGCAGACGATGTTTCATGGTGAAACATTGTTTATGTTTATAATAATCAACGTAAATATTTTAATTCATAATTTAATATATTATTATAAAATATTGTGATAGTGCGAAATATATCATAAGTTTAATATTTTAAAACAGTGTCATTTAAAAACAGTGAGAAATAATTCAATTTCGTTCATAATGATCGACATGATTAATAGTGTATAATTAGATTAGATAAGTATTTAGTGTTATGATTGTGATTTATTAATATACAATATAAATCAAGGTTTCGTGAACTGATACTTTGTTTAAATGTTCTCTTTTCTTTTTCAGATACTTTTGGGAGGTTATATTGCCATTGAAAAAAGTTTGAATTATAAATATTTATGATTTGCAGTATTTACTATGCTGTGAAGTAAGAATATTTATTAAGTTAGCAGAATATCTGGTGCAAGCGGAAGATTTTTATTTTGATAATAAGTAATTCATCTACTAGTGTGAAGGATTGTTTTTTATGGAGGATCGTCTCCTTATGGAGGACTATCCACCTCTTGCTGTGAATTATAGACTTTTTCTCTATCCAGATCGGATGGAATGTACCATAAAAAAGTGTTAAAAAGTGAAATTATTATAAGTTGTATACAGAAAGTGATTGTGTTATTTTAAACGAGAATAAAATTATGAAAAGTATTATCCAAACAATTATTATGTGAAGTTGAAAAAAATACTAAAAAGTAAATGTCTAAAATTAAAATTATAATATTGAAACTTTTGAAAAACCAAATACAGCTGCCGAGGTAAACTGTTAAACTTTCATTCATAAATAGCATAATCTTTTTTTGCTACTTACGAAGAATAGTGATAGTGTCTTTTTATATTCAAAATGTTGATATGTTCACAAGATTAAATTGAAAGATAGTTCAAGTTTAATAGATTACAGCGTAACTCAGCATAGTGATTAGTGATATAAATTCTAAATTAAAGCTATGTGTGAGGATTGTTTCGAATGCAATCCATTACTAAATGATTTTTAGTGTTGTATTGGTGATAATTTGTGTATTAAATTATTTGAACAGGTTATGCTGTTTAATCTGTATATTATAATAATAATACCTGTAAACTTTGTGAAAATAAGGAAAAATGTGAGACTCGTGGTTTGAAGCCCAGCTATCTTAATACTTAGACGGACATTCAGTTGAAATAATAAGGAAAAATGTGAGACTCGTGGTTTGAAGCCCAGCTATCTTAATACTTAGACGGACATTTAGTTGAAAAAATAAGGAAAATTGTGAGACTCGTGGTCTGAAGCCCAGCTATCTTAATACTTAGACGGACATTTAGTTGAAAAAATAAGGAAAATTGTGAGACTCGTGGTCTGAAGCCCAGCTATCAATATACTTAGATGGACATTTAGTTGAAAAAATATGTATGCAGAAAGTGATTGTGTTATTTTAAACGAGAATAAACTTATGAAAAGTATTATCCACACAATTATTATGTGAAGTTGAAAAAAGTGCTAAAAAGTAAATGTCTAAAATTATATACAATACATGAAAGATTCATGAACTGATTCTTTGTTAAAATATATCCTTTTATTTTTCAGGTTTTTTTACTATTAGATTATATAAAGAAATAACTATTCTGTGATGTGGCAGCTAGTAAAGTGTTAAGAATTCATCTTTCAAGAAAGTTTACGTTGTTGAAGTGAATATGTAACTTTTGCTATCGTTTCCTGGGTTCACCTTTCAAGCAAGTTTCTACATTCTTGAAGTGGATGTGTAATTTTTTCTATTGTCTCCTGGGAGATAGACTCTCAGGCTATTCGTCGAAAGGGATCCTGATGAGAAGCTAGTGAAAGTGTTGTATTTTCATCGTCCAAGAATCAAAGAAAATTTAAACAGAATTTCCTGTTTATATAATTTTCTTGTGATGTGACAAGTTGGTTGATTGTTACGATTATATTCAATCCTCCACGCAAGAAAGTTTCTACAATTGTGGAAATGCTTATGTTAACTTTTCCTATCGTCTCCTGGGAGATAGATTCTGAGGCTGTACGTCGAAAAGAATTCTTATGAATAGATAGTAAAAGTGTTTTATTTTCTTGGTTCAGAGAATATTCAGTTTATATAAGGAAAAAATTGTCTTGTATTGTGAGAAGTTAGTGAAGTGTCAAGAATATGCATCGCTCATGCATGAAAGTTTCTAAGTTGTTTAAGTGTATATGAATAGTTCATAACTTTTCCTATCGTCTCCTGGGAGGTAGACTTTCAGGCTGTTCGTCGAAAGGGATTCTTATGAATAGCTAGTGAAAGTGTTTTATTTTGTTGGATTTTAGAGATTATTCAGTTTATATAATAGAGAATATTCTTGCTTGATGCAACAGTAATGTTTTATACAATAATCAGCATGTATATATTATATACTTACTCCATCGATTTCATGGCTTTAGGGTCTAAATTGTCAGGTGCATAACTATAAAAATCAAAACTATAAGTTCTTAGACAAACTCAATTGTATTGTTTTAGCATGTTAAAACAAGCTTTTATAGCTATAACAGACTTTAAATCAGGCGAAGACCGAAATATTCAAAATGTAGCTTACTTATTTCAATTATATTCTTTGCTCTGATTTCTATATGTAGTCATTATTATAGTAGTGATTAAAATCTATGGATATTTTACATACATTTTTTAGTACCTTAAAACAGTAGTTATTATATATAAGCTCTGGTCTTTGTAAACATGTATTTTTTGCCGATATTTATTCCATTTTTAATGGGACCAAATGGAAGTTGATATTATATATATATTTTATACTTTCTTTGATATTATGGTTTAGCAGTAAATTCAGTATATATAAATTTTATGGCTGTGATGAATAAATATTTAACGATGATAGTAAATTAGGTTGTCAGCTATAATACAGAGGGTAAATAATAATAGAAAACATTGAACGTAATTCAACACAGTGCACCAAGATAAAAGACGTTGAAAATTTCACAGTTTGCACCTCCAATGCCTTTTTCACATACCCCAAACTCAATATAAATAGTTTAACGTACCACAGAGTAGTTTAGCATAGGAGTCTGTCAAATAACAAAACAAGCAAATAGTTAACTTAATAGACAGGCACCCCAAAAGCATTATTAATATCCCATATTGGACCCACAAATAAAACTTTCAAACTATAATTTAAAAAAATTAAAGCAACGCACGAAGCACTGAGTTCATAAGTATTCCTCTATTCATGCACAAACAAAACTTAGTTGGCAAAAGTCATTATCAATTCCATAGGCAATAAAACAAATAATTAAGCCAACACACAAACTAAATTCAATGTGCACAATTATTGAGACCCACTATTTACACATCAAAACTTAGTCGAACCCAGGAAGAGCAATCTCAAAGAGACGGCCTTTGCTCCAAAAGACGAACTCAATCAGCTAGGTCTGACATAAACATACACCAATAAGTCCATTCAAATCCAGGGAAACAGAGCCAAACAACACAAAACACTTTAACATAAATTAAATTATTATGTGAATTATCATATACATTATGTGAATTATATTATCATGTGAATTATTATTAAATTATTATGTGTAGGAAAAAAAGTGAAAATAACTATACCATTTTTTGCTTGTTCTCGACAAATCACACTTGAGATCCACAAATTCACACAATAATTATTGAAAAACACCATAGTGATTTACACTTATTCACACATATACATAATTTAAAAACTACAAAAAGTCAAAAGCACTGGTCAAGTCATGTAAATTAATTAAATATGTTTATTAAAACACTCTACAACACTGTTGTACTTCTCACTACAAAAAACTTTAGCGAAAACTTGTGCACTAGCTTCGGCATGCCATTCCAGGGGAGACGTCAAAATCTTCTTAAGACGTAACACACAAATTTCGAAGCAGCATTGACCCAGTGACCTGAAAACAAAAAGACAAAATTCTTTTAAAAAAGCACCGGTGCTTTAAATCAACAAAAAGTCTCAATAATTTAAATAAAAAAAAATAACTTATCTCACTCCAAACAGCAATGATCGACCAAGGGAAAGCACAAGTTTCCCATCACCACAGTGTACAAGTCCCAAAAGAAATCACTCCTCGGAGTAGCTGACCATCCATAGTTGCTTCTGAGTACGAGTTTCGATCCCGTAGCAACAATTTTAAAATACTTTAGCAGCGACAAAGTTAATCACGCGAGAGGTTAAACACTGACGGTATAGCAGACGTAACGTCGATAACCCCAGGACTACAGAGTGACTTACCGACGCCACAGACTGAGCACGCGCGCACACTTTTAGAACTAGGGCGCTAGTGACAAATACTAGTACCACTGCCGCGGCCATCTTCAGTGAGCATATACACATTAATTTTTAAATTTATAACTTATTCAGTTGATGTTAACTATTCTTTGTAATTTAGGTATTACATACTTTTTAAAAGTAGTGAAATCTCCCCCCCCCCCAAAAAAAAACCTTTTCAAGGTAAAAGGCTGGCAAGTATAAGGCCGTTTCTTCATGTAAAACTTGAAGATTAATTTTGCAACTCTTGATATCTCAATGTCACAAAAATTCTAAGTGTTTTCTCTATCTATACAGTTATTTCATTATATTCATCAAAGTTAATTTTTCAACTCTCGATATCCCTTATGTGGTGAAAATTCAGAGTGCTTATTCTAAAAGTCTATTTTCATTATGTAAATTAAAGTCAAACTTTCAATAATAATGTAAATAATATTCTAGCAGGTTTATTGTGTACGTTTATTACTTTTCCCTTAGTAAAGGTTGATAAGAAATGTGATTATAATGCAATGATTAAAAAGGTATTTCTAATTAGTTCAACAAATAATTATGTTAATATATGTGTCTTCTTTTACCTCGTAAATGAGTGAATCACAGACACTGAAAGAACATGATGCTTATACATGAAGCTGAATAACTTGAAATTTTCATCTATCTACATCAATATGAATGCGTAAACATCTTTGCTTGAAGGATCTGTTGGACAGACTACCATTTCTTTAGTGTTTCTTCTTTATACCGTCGATTTTACATAAATTTCAATTTTAATATAGCAAAAGAAAGTTATGATATCAATAAAGAAATTGGCAAGTTTTTGTTATAAGAAGCAATTGAGTTGATATAAATAAATAATTGTTTAAATCGGAGAAGGATTATAAATATATATGTATTCATCATTATAAACACTCGACCAAATTGTGACATGTGAAAAGGTGGATAGCCTGTGAAAAGATACTGTCGGTAGAATTGTGGGAATAACTGCGATTGCCGCCACGTCCTGCGCATTCCAGCTGACGTTTAATGACTAATCACTCTTACGCCGTATTTAGTGTGGGAGGTTAGGTCACCGTACTTTCGGTAAATAGAGCGTTCCGTGACCGGTCACAAACATGCGCAAAGCATAGCACTAATTCGATATTATTCAAAGTTCAATAGTATCCGAGTGTACATATAGGAATGATGTTCTTACATGACATTATCACATGAAAAATGTGCCCATAATATATTACAGGATTGTTTCGCATTATGAAAACTTTTTCGATTATTTATGGAAGCAACAAGCGGATGTACAATCTACTATACTTAGTAATTCAGTAAATTGCTATCCTTATTTCAAGAAAAATCTATGTACAAGACGATCATTTGCAATTAAATATAAGATTTAATTCATACAAAAAATCGATCCCACATTTAAAAAAAACAGTAACAAATTCTAGCATGTAGAACGCAATTTTTTTTATGGAAAAACTTGCCGTCCCGTCCTATAATAGATACCGATGGGTACTATCTTAAAATTGTGCATGGTTATCCAAAGTAATTTGTTGTTAACAAAACACTGTTAGAAAATCTCGTATCGGATTTTTCATTCTACATGTATTTACTACTATTCTTAACCAATTTTTGAAGAATTCAAACTTCATCTTGTAATCATTGTAAACACAATTTTTGGTTATTTGTATTTGTATGCATGTTTCACAAAAGTATGTTATTATTATCGAATGGTTACAAGATGTTCAATAAAAATAATTATTATTATGTATTACAAATTGTTATAAAATAAATTTCTATGATTAAAGTTCGGAAATCAATCAAGCTAACAAATATTAAATTAACATTTATGTTTATATTTTAGTTTTATATCCATACTTAATAAAAAAAATAGAACTACAATTTTTATTTGAGGCTATCGTTCTCACAGTTTAACATAATATTATATTATACATAAATATTATATATAAACATATATTATAAGAATATTAAAAATTTTATGAGATTGTTGATTATACTGACATTTAGTAGTCCATCGGTATCCGTTACCACCCATTCGCCCGAATCCGTTTGCCCGAATTTATCCGCCCGAATGACAATTTACCCGAATTACTATTTACCCGAATTTATTCCCCCGAATACCTTTACCCGAATATATTTACCCGAACTATTTTTATTTGGAATAAAGTTCTATATAATTAAATAAATAAGCGAATCACTACGATCGAGCAGCAACTTCACACACATCATTACGTCAATACAGATCACAGCAGTTTTTTCTGTCAAAATGGAATACTCCGCTCGTTTTGTCGGCAAAAAACTCATCGTAGACGGTTTTTTATACGTAAAGTCGAAAACCGATCAAGCCGCTGACAAAATCTACTGGGATTGCCGTCGAGTCAGAGCAAAAGAATGCCGTGCTCGGGCTATCACAAACTGTCCACGGAGCGACGACGAAGCCATTATCGTTTATAAAGGACCTCGAGAATCGGATCATTCACACCCTCCCAATCAGGAAGAATGTGAAGCGGAAGTAATTACTAACAGGTTAGTTTGATTATTCCGTAATGCACTCCGTCGCACCGAACAAATGCCTCACTACTTGAGCGCTCGCAGTGTAAAAAGGCTGGCAGAAGAACACCCCGAGCAACCTCCAGCCCAAATTTTACGTACTGCATTAGCTGTGGCGTCGGACAGCGTACTGAGCCAATTACCTGAGCGCGAAAATTTGAAAAAAAGGATGCGAAGACAGCGGCGTCGTGATCTTCCTGCAAATCCGCGTTCTATTGAAGAATTGGACGAGTTGCCTACTCGCTATGCTAACACTCTGGCTGGTGAGTCCTTTCTCATTTATGATTCCAAAGATGACGAGAACGGAGATATCGGCAGAGTATTGGTTTTTGCTACCAGAAGAAACTTAGAGCTCCTAGCAAAAAGTGACGTTTGGTTTCTTGATGGGACTTTTAAGGTTAAACGAGGTTTTATACAATTCTAATATATACAATTCTATTTATTTTATCATACATTTTTATTGAAATTGTTCAGGTATCGCCCAATATATTTACACAAGTATTTACAATATTGGGTACCTTCAGGAGAAGTCAGAGAACCGTGAGAAGTTCTGCAGAGGAAGTTGCTCTTCCCCTTGTGTTCGCGTTGCTTTCATCGAAAGAACAGAAGCAGTATTATGCAGTTCTACATGCTATTAAGGAAACTGCTAATGCGAGAGGGATTCAAGGATGTCAACCAAAAAAATTCATGACGGACTTCGAGATATCGATTATAAATTCATGCAATGAGACTTTTCCCGACATTCCTGTGACGTGCTGCTTTTTCCATTTGGGTATGTAAAATGGGTATGCAAAAATATTTCAAGATCTTTAAATATTGTTTTTAAATAATATTGCATCTTTTAGGGCAATCATTATACAGGAAAATTCAAGTAGAAGGTCTTCAGGAAGTGTACAATGATGCTAACGATCGCATAATCAAGAACTATGCACACTCCATCCTTGCTCTCGCCTACGTTCCAACTGTCGATGTTAAGAGCGTTTTTCGAAAGCTTCAGCGCGAGATGCCACAGCAAATGAAATCTATTGTAGAATACTTCCGGCTCAATTACGTTGTTGGTCGGCAGGCGACACGCAGAAACAGAGCTACGCAGCCACGGTATCCTCCCCAGCTCTGGAACCAGTATCAAGCTGCTTTGACTCAATCGCACAAGACCAATAATCTGAGTGAAGGTTGGCACAACCGGTTCCGATTAATGGTAGGAAGACACCACCCCGACTTGTATTCTTACCTGACGGAATTTCAAAAAGAACAAGCCGATAGTGAAATTATGATCGCGGAATTAAGTTTAGGCAGAAAAGTCAAGCAAGCTCCGAAAAAAAATGGCTCGCTTTCCAGGATAAAATTTCAATCATCGCTTCCGAATATGATACGTACAAGGAAGAAGGACGTGAATTGGATTACCTACACGCACTAGCTTGCAACATCTACTTATAAAATTTTGATATTTCATGCATGGTTTGATATTTGATTATTTTATATTTGTTACTTGATATACATTTGTTATTTTATATACATTTTATTACTGATATGCTAGTATTTTATGATTCGGGCGATTAAAATTCGGGCAAAGAGATTCGGGCAGATGGATTCGGGGGGATAAATTTCGGCAAATAGTCTTTCGGGCAAATGGTCATTCGGGCGGCTGGATTCGGGATTATGTACGGTAACCATCGGTATCTATTATAGGACGGGACGGCAAGTTTTTCCATAAAAAAAATTGCGTTCTACATGCTAGAATTTGTTACTGTTTTTTTTAAATGTGGGATCGATTTTTTGTATGAATTAAATCTTATATTTAATTGCAAATGATCGTCTTGGACATAGATTTTTCTTGAAATAAGGATAGCAATTTACTGAATTACTAAGTAGAGTAGATTGTACATCCGCTCGTTGCTTCCATAAATAATCGAAAAAGTTTTCATAATGCGAAACAATCCTGTAATATATTATGGGCACATTTTTCATGTGATAATGTCATGTAAGAACATCATTCCTATATGTACACTCGGATACTATTGAACTTTGAATAATATCGAATTAGTGCTATGCTTTGCGCATGTTTGTGACCGGTCACGGAACGCTCTATTTACCGAAAGTACGGTGACCTAACCTCCCACACTAAATACGGCGTAAGAGTGATCAGTTATTAAACGTCAGCTGGAATGCGCAGGACGTGGCGGCAATCGCAGTTATTCCCACAATTCTACCGACAGTATCTTTTCACAGGCTATCCACCTTTTCACATGTCACAATTTGGTCGAGTGTTTATAATGATGAATACATATATATTTATAATCCTTCTCCGATTTAAACAATTATTTATTTATATCAACTCAATTGCTTCTTATAACAAAAACTTGCCAATTTCTTTATTGATATCATAACTTTATTTTGCTATATTAAAATTGAAATTTATGTAAAATCGAAGGTATAGAGAAGAAACACTAAAGAAATGGTAGTCTGTCCAACAGATCCTTCAAGCAAAGATGTTTACGCATTCATATTGATATAGATAGATGAAAATTTCAAGTTATTCAGCTTCATGTATAAGCATCATGTTCTTTCAGTGTCTGTGATTCACTCATTTACGAGGTAAAAGAAGACACATATATTAACATAATTATTTGTTGAACTAATTAGAAATACCTTTTTAATCATTGCATTATAATCACATTTCTTATCAACCTTTACTAAGGGAAAAGTAATAAACGTACACAATAACCCTGCTAGAATATTATTTACATTATTATTGAAAGTTTGACTTTAATTTACATAATGAAAATAGACTTTTAGAATAATCACTCTGAATTTTCACCACATAAGGGATATCGAGAGTTGAAAAATTAACTTTGATGAATATAATGAAATAACTGTATAGATAGAGAAAACACTTAGAATTTTTGTGATATTGAGATATCAAGAGTTGCAAAATTAATCTTCAAGTTTTACATGAAGAAGCGACCTTATACTTGCCAGCCTTTTATCTAATTTAACATTCGTATGATGCCTAATCATTGATACGAAAAAGTACAAGAATAGCTCAGAGCATTGCGTTATATTCCGGGCTTGCATATATTAGCCATTGTGTGTGTGCGGCTATGTGTATGTCAATTGTGAGTTTATACTATATTTATTTATAAAAGGTCGTGCTGAGCGTGTTTTTGGTAAGGGTGGAAAAAGAACGCCTTAATACGCCCGATCTGGCCTAAGCCTATTTATAATTTGTGGAGAGAAGCCCTTTCACGATATTCCGGATTAAATTATGTGCGTCCAATCGTTCGTAACCTACGGTTTTCATGAGAGAAACAAAAAGTTCACCATTGCTTGCTATTGATTTAAACCGCCTTAAGGGGACTGATACACCTTTAAAATGTTAAAAAATGCAAAATTGAATGTTATTATTTTATAACTTGAAATTGTTTAAATAATGTTTTATACAATGGTATTAGCTTATATATTATGTTATAAACATAAACAATGTTTATATATGCCATATTCTAGGTACAACATGTCTTCGAAAGCCAAAATCCATGAATTCCATTTTTTTCATACACCGTAGACTTTAGTTAAATCTGGGCATCGGAGAACACTCTAGCAGGTCCAGATGTGCTTTAAAAATATGTAGTTTCCAGATGATTGTGGGGATTCCAAAATAATTAAGATTCAAAAAATTTATAAACAATTTCAGAAGAATATTTATAATTTTTTACTTTTTTTACATTGTATAAAACATTATTTAAACAATTTCAAGTTATAAAATAATAAAATTCAATTTTTCATTTTTTAACATTTTAAAGGTGTATCAGTCCTCTTAAGCCTCGTTTAAAATAGCACCATTGGTATAGACTCGTTCCTTCTATGTTAGAACATCTTGCATTATCGACATACTACAATTCTACTATTTGTATTATTGTGAGCAAAAATTATTATTACGAGCATCTGTACTTTGCTTTTATAAAACTCTGTAAGCGATCTTCAGTTGATTATTCTGTTTTTATTTGTACTGCATTGTATATAATTCTACTATTAATCTAGTCATAAGGAATGAACTATATGTCTTTTAAAACATGCAATATATTCTACGTTTTAATGAAAAAGAATATAAGCACCTCTTCCAGCTATATATTGTGACGGTTTACCGTCAGCCCATGCTCACCTGGACACCACCGGAGCTACCCCGAGGAAAAGGATAAAAACTTATACCCGGCGGTGTTCACAGGTATTAGCAGTACCGCCAGACAGCCAGCGTGAGCGAGAGAGATAGAGAGAGTGAGGACCACGGGCAGCGCCGCGCGAGCAGGCGAGAACATCGAGCAGCGCCGCACGAGCCCGAAAGAGCGAGAGAGACAGAACCATGGACAGCGCCGCACGAACCCGAGAGAGCGAGAGAGACAGAACCACGGACAGCGCCGTGTGTGAGAGAGACAACTAATGTCAGAGAAAGAAAGAGAATGAGAATGCGAGCGAACGAGTGAAGGCAAGCGAGATGCCTCGAGTGTTATTGGCAATGGTGGAGACCTGCGGCTCCGTCCACAGTAGACATGCGTGCGAGAAGGAAAAACCAGAGAAAATGTAAAAGAAAAATGTACGAGTGCAGCCAGACATAGGCAAATACAAGAGTAACAGCCAGACAGAGTAAATGAGTTAATTTGCATTTCGGGCGCGGGCGAACTAATTGTTAAGAGGGCACGAACGAGCGAGCAAGAATGTGATATATAACGCAAAAGTCGTGTAATTGCGCGATTTGCGTAAACGAGCGATCTAAGAGAAATTGTAACGCGTGCGAGCGAGATAGGAAGGGACGCCGCGGCCGCGAGCAAGCCAGGCACAACAGTCAGTAGAGTATTCCCTTGGACAGCAGAGAGCAAGGAAGCAATAGCAGCGACATAAGGATTTACCGAAGACTCCCTCCGATAGACTTCGTCTACTTGTCCGACTCTCCACAAAAACGGTGTCGAGAGATAGCCTCGCGAGAGTTTGCGCCGCATGAATTTACAGAGCACGAGGCATCACCAGTACGTGAGGAAGAGCTGCGATCGAGTAACAGCCAGGTAGACAGTTTGAGTAACCTTTTTGCGAATGCGCGCCCGCGAGATAGCCGGTCGACAGTCAACAGCCGGACGTTAGCCACACGTGCTATCCTTCACTATATTCGAGCATTATTAAATAATCACCGGACAGTTTTAAAATATATCCGAGTTGTTGTGCTTTATTTGTGAGAGTTCCCTATTCCCCTTTTTCGTAATCCGTAGCCCCGGGAAGTAGTCTCTACCACCGCTGAGCAGCTGGCGAAACGAGTAAGTGAACCGGGTGTCCAACATTATTGTTAATTTTAAATACGGTTCATCGAGGTAGCCCGGTAACAGGGTGCGTTCACGTTAAAGATTCCGTCATAATCTTGGCGGAAAATCTACAACGTCACAATATATATTTGTCTACCAATGTTTCGAGCCTATACGGCTCATCTTCAGTGCTGTACTATATGAGAAAACCCATCAAATTATAAAAAAAATTTCAAATTCAAAAATAACAAAAATAATATATAATAAAAATTAACACAAAAATTATGCCTTAAAATACATATAACCAAATTTAAAACATTAGCACAAGATTACACAGGAGTAACACCGGGCAGCAGACACAGATAGGAGGTGGCAAAGAAACACCTCATCTAGTAGGCCAAAGAGTCCATGCGGCATAAGCAAATCGCCTAACCCATCACCACATTAGATATCAATGCAGTATGCAATGCACATGTTGGCTATCTAAGAGAACACAGAATGGTGCACCTCCTCTCCCTGCTACGGCCAGTGCAACACTCAGCCGTCACCCGGCAACCGATCTCATATAATAAATTCAGTCAATTATTTATTACTATTATGTGGACTTAATTTAAAACGTTTTCGTAGCTATCTTTCAGGTGGCACGTGTCCTCAGCCCTATTAAGCGTGCCATCGAACAAATGAATATGTAATATTTCGGAAAAACGTCTCCGGAAAATAAACGCCTCCATGTCAACAATTTTAATGTTATCAAAATTAAACGCATGCCCTGTCTCCATCGTATGAACGGCAAGAGGGGAGTTTACATCACCTTCCTCTATGTACCGTTTATGTTCCGATTCTCGTAGTTTTAATGGACGGTACGTTTCTCCTATATACGTCGAATCACAGCCAGAACAATCAATTTTATAGACGAAATTTCTCGATTCGCCCTTCGTAGTCAGATCCTTCCCTAGCTTTATAAATCTACTAACAAGGAACCTGTCATTCTTATTTAATATTGATCTTAATTTGTCCTTAAAGCCCTCATAATAAGGGAACACTGCGATTTTATTCATTAATCATTATTAGCTGTTTCATGCAAATTGCCCGAATTTATGCCCTCACCCTTTTCTCTGATAAGGTCAAGATTGCGCACAATATTCTCTTCTTGCAGTATTTTTCTAAAAAACGATGGAGGGTAATCGTTGGCAACGAGAATTTTTTTCACAAGAGCGATATTCCTATCGGGAAACTGCGGATCAGACAGCAAAATCGCTCTATCCAAAATGTTATATATGATTTCAATTTTTTGACTCCGAGGATGGTAAGACCAAAAGTTTATGTATCTCGCAGAAGCAGTGCTTTTTTGAAACCAATTAGTTATTATAATACCGTTACTATTATGACTATTGTGAGTTATCGTGATATCTAAAAAGTTTATACTATTACCAACCTCTAATTCGGACGTAAACTGCAAAGAACTATTATAATTATTAAAAATAGAGAGCACAAACTCCAGTCGTTTCCTCTCGATAATCAAAAAGCAATCATCAACGTACCTATATAACAACGGCACACTCGCTTTTACAATGTATAAGTAATGTGTTTCAAGTTCTTCTAACACAATGTTCGCAAAAACAGGACTCGAGCAAAAGCCCATCGGTGCCCCCGAGACCTGTTTTTAGAATTTGCCATTAAACACCAAATATGTGCAATCAAGGTAGGTTCTAATTCCTTCAATAAATTCATCTTAATCAGAGGTATGTGACTTTAAAAGTATTTTTTTTGTAAAATAGACAAAATTTACTAAAAAAAGTTTCCTACGTACTTTTGTTGAAAAATGCATCCGTGAAGAGCTATTAAATTAAAATTATGAAAAACTATGAAAAACATTAAAATTACGTTTGAAGAAGTACAATATCAACATTTTCAATACTTGCCCTTGTGGTTTACGCTTTGACTAATGAAATGAGAAAACATTTATTGAAAATTTATAAAACAAGATCTTTAGAAATATTTCCTTTAACAAATAGCTACTACAATTTTATTTCGAATACTGTTCCATTACATCGTAATCTGCAACGTGCAAAAACTTTTGATTTACTAGATTTTACTTGCCATAACATTAATATGGGATTACTTCAATCGCAACAATTACATAGTTTTGAAATAGAACATAGTCAATTGTTAGAATCATTTTGTAAAAGAAAACGAATGAAAAGACAATATCAACAAAATTGAAACATTTTAATCACAGCAATCTGCAAATCAAAATTATTCAAAATCATATGTTAATTTTTTTGGAAAAAAAAGATGTATTATATAATAATGATTTGATAGATAAAATCATTTTCGCATAAATTACTCATGAATCCAGAAATCCACATATTTGTTTAAACACTGTTATAAAGGACATGATTGCGCTTTTATTGAAATGAAGTGAGATAAACAAGAAATTAGCAATACTGAAAATAAAAATAAATTGGATGAACTTGTAATATAGTATGATGAAATTAAACAGCACATTATTACAAAAAATGTTTGTCCTCCAGAAGCAATGCATCGTTTATTGAAATATAAAATGAGTGAGTTGTCACATGCTATTAATAAAATACCAGTTCATGATGAAGATCAAAAACAAATTTATCATGTAAGGATCAAAGAAATGAACGTATTGAATAAGAATATTGGAATACAACTTACTGCTTGGTTTCAACTCAATCAATAGATGCACAAGCTCGCAAGTATTTATATACAGAAAT
Source organism: Philotrypesis tridentata (assembly GCA_018906965.1). NCBI lineage: Eukaryota > Metazoa > Arthropoda > Insecta > Hymenoptera > Pteromalidae > Philotrypesis > Philotrypesis tridentata. Next base: position 93,158 of record JACCIB010000106.1, read on the forward strand.
TCCCACATATTATACATTCAATAAAAATACAAAAAAATGGAATAAACGTAAACAATATGAAAAGCCAATTTTGAGTAGGATGTATTTAGTAAATCGTAAACAAGAAGAAAAATTCTCCGATTATCAAGGGGCGCGGTAGCGCCACGATGGCAAGTATAAGGTATATCAGTATGTACGCCACCAGCGGGCGCTAGCCAGACCCTGTTATACATCTCATAGGCATTGTTCGAAACTCGACTTACCGTTTTCTTCACTTTGACAGCTTTGTTTGTCATATGGGATTACTTAAATGAAAGTTTACGACAAATCTAACAAAATCACATCAGGGTCATATTTCCTGAAATTTCTTCTATCGATAGATATTGTAAAGTGAAATTTCGGGCTCCTCGGTTCTCCTCAAGAGAGAAAAATGAAAACTGAACAATAAATCCTGTTTCGTCAGCTATACGTATTTCCGTAATAATATATATAGACATCATGTATCAATTGTGACGGGGATCCCGTCGATGGCTGCTCGCCTGGACACCACCCAGTCAAGATATAAAAATCTTATACTCGGTGGTGCTTTCAGAGCAGTCAGCTGTTAAAGCCACAGGACAGCGCGGCGCCGAGAGCAGCCTGCCGCCGAGCAGCAGCAGCACGAGGCGAGAACGAGAGAGTGGGGGAAACACAGCGCGTAGCAGCGCGCGGCAGCCAAGGCGAGAGAAAGAGAGAGGGACGAACGGCGCAGCGCTGAAGCAACGAGAGTGAGAGAGACAAGAGATACGAGACATGCGAGTCACGAGGCGTACGCGCGCGAGAGGCGGCCGCCATGTTGGCGAGCTATTGACTGAAGCATGAGTGCGAGAAGGATGGAAGAGCGAGCGAATGAATGCGTTAGAGACAGACTAAGGTGGAGGGCTACGGCTCGATCCACAGCGCGCGTGCGAGCGGGTAACAAAAATGTAAGCGTGCCGAAGTACGTAACCGTGCGAAAATGCGTAAATGTAATTAATAGAGCCAGTCATGCGTGTAAGCGTGTTTCAAAAGTCGCGCGCATTTATAAGAGTTGTAAAAGAGGGCGCGAGAGTGCGATATGATATATGGTGCGAAAGCGTGGAAATGTGTGATAGGCGCGAGAGAGCGATCTAGCGGAAATGCGTGAGTGCGAGTGAGAGAGCGAGAGACGCCGCGAACCGGCGTAGTTGCCGAACGCGCGAGACAGTCAGTATCGAATGAGTATCCAAGGAGTATCGAGTACCACGAGGATGGAGACACAACGAGTGAGCGAGCAAGGCGAATCTTCCAAGGCGACTACCAGAGCGACCAAAGTATTTCCCCCCGTGTGCAATTTTCCGAGTGATCATTAGTTTCTTTCGCGAGCGCTTCCGCAGGGTACGAGGCAACACCAGAACGCGAGGACGTAGAGCAAAAGGAATAGAGACAGGTAGGAGTGTTGCGAAATGTCCCCGCCGCGAGTCCCTAACCTAGAGCCAGCCCGCGTTATAGACGGTGAGCTCGCCCGAGGACGAGCACGCGTCCGCGAGTAGATAAACTTTTGATTTGATTTTTGTAATAAATTACCAAGTGTTATATTTTATAAAGTCGCGTGTATTTATTTTGCGTATTTATCTCCCTGCACCTCTCCCCCACGACCTAGAGTATAAGGAGCTCTCAAGCCGGCATCATAGAAGTACCAGATCGCGAGTTCAGGCGTCCAACAATAATTATAAAATACGAGCTCGCGATAAACCTGCATAGGTGTCATTACGTAGTGCTACGCCTCCCCAGGGACGGAAAAAGCACAACGTCACACAATATAGATATATACTTGTACATGCTGTGCGGATGTAGACGATGTTTCACGGTGAATTATTAATTACTGATTATTCGTATTGTAATGCAAATTCAAAATTCATTTTTGCACATATTTTTGTTTTTACGCGAATGAGAACTGAATTAATATTTTTCTTATTGTTTAATAATTAGTAGCCTCGTACTATTTTTGTTTCATAGCATTTCTGCGCGATTATACGTACGAGCAGTACAAAATAATTATAATTTTTCATTATATTGAATTATAAAAGGGTTGGCAAATATAAGATTGTGATTTCATCTAAATTCAAGATTAATTTCCAAACTCTCCGCAACACTTATTCCACCAAATGTCTAAATATGTATTCTGTAATCTAAATTAAATTTTTTCAAATTTTCTACAAAACTTATAATCTCTTGACAAGAGTTTATATTTATTGTGACGGTCAGCCGTCAGCCCCAGCTCGCCTGGACACCACCGGAGCCGTGCTAATGAAAAAAGCATGTACTTAGACCCGGTGGTTTTTACAGGAGAACCGGGCAGCGAACGAGAGAGAGAGAGAGCGAGAGCAAGAATACGGCCGGAGCAGACAGAAGCGGCGCAGCACGAGACAGAGAGAGAGAGAAGTACGACGCGCGCCACACCGAGAGAGCGGAAGAGAGAGGGAAGCCGCACGAGAGCGAGCGAGAGAAAAGATAGCGGCGACAGCTGAGAGCGCAGCACGGAGTGCGAAGCCACGAGGCGTATGCGCGCGAGCGACCGCCGCCATGTTGGCGAGCACTGAAAAGAGAATGAGAGCGAGAGAGAGAGAGCGAGATAGACAGAGACAGCGAAAGAATAATGCGAGCGTAGAGAGTGGAGGCACGCGTCGAGCCTCGGACGTTATTGGCGACGAGTGGAGGGCTGCGGCTCGGTCCACAGCGGTACGCGAGCGAAAGATATTGTAGCGTAAACATTGACAGAGAAACGGCAGGCGGAAAATGTACAGTCGTATACGGTTACAGCCAGACAAGGCGAATTAAGGAATTCGAATTTCGCGCGCGAGGAGATGTAATAGTTGAGAGGGCGCTAGGATAAATATGTGCTATATGAGGCTATCACGTGATATCGCGTGAGCCGAAAAGGACAGCTAGGGAATACATGCGTGAGAAAGAGACAGAGAGAGACGCCGCGCTCGCGACGGCCGCGCAACAGGTAGTATAGTCAGTATCCAGTGAGCAGCAGATTCGACAGGACGCACCCCAGGACAGCAATTCCCTCCGCATTACACGACATAACCTCCAGCATTTAAACTGTCGAGGATCGCATCGCGAATTAGTTCTGCACCGCGCGATTTTCAGGGCACGAGGCTTCATCCGAACGAGAGGACGAGCAGTCAGCCGGATTCACAGCCAGGTAGACGCTTATCTTATTCGAAGTGCGCGTTCCCCCGTGCCGGCCGGACAATACCGCCAGAGTGTGCTTCCCGCACACTAGCTCTCCAACGTTTTCCTTATTTATTTTTTCTAATAAATGCCAGGCCATTAAATCTGACATAGTGTGTATTTATTTGTCGAGTCACCCCGCCTATCCTTTTTCCCAATATCCGCGGCCACGAGAAACAAATCCGTGTACCGCTGAGCAGCCGGCAAAGCGGTTGGTGAACCGGGCGTCCACAATAAACTAAAAATTTATAATTTCAAATACGGTTCATCAGGCAGCCCGATAATAGAGTGCGACCAAGTTGTGGAGCTCTCGACGGCCTTCCCGAGAGAGCTCAAAAACCACAACGTCACATTATATACATCAACTTGGAATATATAAAACTCTTATCAATAAAAGATGTATGTTCCTAAGCAGCTTCGCATTAAGGGTCCATTAAACTGATAACCATTTTTCGCCACGACCGCAACGCGGGAATGCCTTATAGTTTTATCATCGCAAACATTGTAACCTGCGATATCTCAGCCAATTTTGACCAATCGCGTTGAAAATAATTAGAGTGCAGCTCTTTATACACAAAAAAACGTTTTTCTTACTTTTGCAATTACCGGTCAATTGTTTCAATGGGAGCTATTTATGCTTAATTTTACATGTATTCTTAACTAAAAAAAAATGAATTTGTTGTAATAAGCTTATATCAGTCAGATAAGGCCCATTCGATCCAATTTTTTTTGTAATTTCTATTTATGTTAAGAAAGTGACAGTATAAAATTGTGCTTGATTCTGTATGTATAAAAAATATGCGGGCATTTCTTAGACTTTCGAACAAAGTTTTTTACCCACAGCTCAAATTCTAAGCATTTTAAACAAAAATGTTAAATAGTAATAATGTACATCTTCCCCCACTAGGGGTTGTCACTTTGACGCGTGCCCTAAGGGGCCAGTGTGAGAGCTCGTCTGGCGGATCCGAGTGTCCGGCCTGGCCTCGGTGTCGGGAATGTGGTGTTCCGAACCAGGCCGGGGGGGGGGGGCGTTGTCTCCGGGGACGGGGACAGCGGCCGACCGCCCCCCGAGCTTGGGTCGGTTTCACCCAGGCATGGCGGCGAAATCGGACTAATGCAGGGTGCCGCCTCTCAGGTCCGGGATTAGCTTCCCTGGTTTGAATTTCCCGGAAAAAGGGCTCTTTCGGCCGGGCCTCTCCCTGGGACTGGGTCTAAGAACAACCCCCCATTGCGTTCGGGAGGAGATGTAATGGGTATTCGATCTAACCCCTAATCCCAAGGTGTGGCTGTCGTACTGAGAGGACTGGTTAGCCACCGGGGTCTAGGTGGTCGCGAACGACGCCCAGGGGCTACAGGGTAAAGCCTCTGCGTGTGCAAAGTCTTCCCGGACAGAGGGTAGCCCGAGGCTAAAAGAGTGGCTTTCCCGACTGAGCGAATTGCGACAGTGCTCGGCTGGTACACACTATATAGCACAACGACACGGACACACACGAACAAGACACTACAGTGTAAGATTACTCACATTCCCTGGAGCCGCGACCTCTTTCCGAGCAACTCCAGCAGGAGTTTGCTCCGCTTTACCGGTGGGTACATCAGGAAAACTGGGTTAATGGCGCTCCTGGGCCGCCGGATAGTTTTAGGGGCCCGGGGTGGATTAACCAACCGGTCTGGCCGCCCCATCAGCCGGCGAAAAATCCCGTTAGGCCTGCTGCTGCCGGCTGGTGACCAGATAGGACCGCAGCAGGCTGGGCGGGGGGCCGCGCCACTGGCGGGGGGGGGGGAGGGGGCTTTTCAGTGGGAGGAGCAGGGGGATATCAGAGCCGAGGAGAAAGAGTCTGCCTGCCACACACACGCACACACCCGCTTAATGTAATAAAAGGAAATGAGTACAACAAGCGAAGGGGTTCCAAAAGCGCCTGCAACCGATGGGCTTTCTAGCTCAAATATAATAGAACCGCAGGCTGAGGCTGGTAAGCCGGAGGCTGGGCGTTACGAAATTCCGGAAGTCTCGTAGTCAACCTCGATGGCTGAGGAATAGACGAAGAGGAAAAAACCCTCGGGTACGGAGAGAAGGAGGAGGGCATTGGCTAGGAGGGAGGTGGTGGATGCACCACTGACACCCTCTAAGAGACCGCACTCTGATAGCTCGACTCGCCATTGTTCCGCTGCTATACGCTGCCGCTCGACTAAGCGCGGAGGAAGCGAATGGGGTCCTCGATCGCATTTATGGAGAGATTTTTGACGCACCTGACGGCGCCTATTTTCCCAAAATTCTAAGTGTTTATTCTATCATCTGAATTAAAGGTTTTCAAACTCTTCAACGCCTTTCTAACTCCTTGACAAGACTTTATCATGGGGCGCGGTAGCGCCAAGATGGTAAATATAAGGTACGTCAGTACGTACGCCGCCGTCGGGCGCTAGCCAGATCCTATGTACTTTAAATTGGCTCTTTTGAAAATACGAGGAAAGGTTTTCTCTGCTTTGGTAGCTTTGTTTCTCACATATGAGGACTCAAATGAAAGCTTACGACAAAACAATGAAAATCATATCATTGTCATATTTTATGAAATTGAATCTATAAAAAGTTAATGTAAAGTAAAAGTTCGGGATCTTGAATTCTTCTACGAAAATTGTTCAGACCGAGAAAATTATTCTCCGCGGATACGTCATCGTGTGACGTCAGCTTATAATATATGGATATGCTTATGATACATACTGGGCAGATGCGGACGATGTTTGTGATGAAACAGTGTTTATACAATAAAATATTCAACGTAGTTATTTTAGTTAACAGTTTTCTTTATAAAAAACATTATAAAATATAATATTTAATTAAATATTTGTTTTAATTAAAACAATGTAAATAATTAAGTCGATTTTGTACAGAACATAAATACGACTAACAGCTGATCCAATTAGATAAGCATTTAGTTTTATTCTGATATATAAATCAATACAATAAATACATTTTTTGTAAACTGATTCTTTGTTTAAATATTTTCATTTATTTTTCAGATATTTTTTATTTCCATTTGAAGGATACCCTACAACTGTCAAGTTACATGAGAAAAGGAATTCCTATGACAAGCTAGTGACGTGAAAAAAGTATTTTTATTCAAGATTCATGATTATTAACTGTAGAAGAACAAGTGATTTAGAGTGAGCATCAATTTTTCATTTTCATTCCATTTACTATTATTTTACTTTTGAAGGTATTCATTTACATGTGGACGATTCTTTGTATATTATTAATTATAACGTATTATCAAATTTGATTATAGTACAAAGTACAAAGCTTGAGGAGAATTTGATTAATAAATATTTATCAGTAATGCCGGAAGAACTCAATTGACAAGAATGATAAAATTGTATCCATTTAATAATGAGTTACTAAATATATGAACTATGACAACTTTTATACAGTGTAATCAAAATTTATGTTTAAAAAGTTTCTGTCGTAATATTTATTGTGGGTAGATATTGTAAAACAACAAGATAAAAGTTATAATTTCCAGTGTTCATAGTGCCTGTAGGATAAAGTTTGCTAATTATTAAGATTAAAAGCTCAAAATAATCAAAGATTAAAGTTTTCCAAATTGAAAATCTCAAAGCTGGTCCAACCAACAAATCTGAAAGTTGTTATGAAATTCTTATGACTAATTTATTTAATGAAACATGAGCTCTTTTCAATTTCCAGAGAGTACGAAGGACGAACAGCTTTCAGAATATGGATTAGCGGGCTTTTTTCCAAGGGAAGCATACCTGCTACAATCTAAAAGGTAAAAAGAATATAGGAGTTATCAAGCCCATCAGTCGAAAGGATACCATGATAAATTTTAAATTGATACCATTGACCAATTTTGAATATTCTAATTTTGAAACTTTTAAATGTTGATATTTTGAAACCGGTCAATGGTATTAATTAATAATTTTTCATGGTATCCTTTCGACTGAAGTGCTTGACAACTTATTTGTTCTTTTTTCCTTTTACATAGCAGACGGTATACTTCCCTTGAAGAAACAGCCCGCTAATCCATATTTTGGAAGCGGGATGTCCTTCGTGCTCTCCAGAAATTGGAAAGAACTAAATTTTTATTAAGTAAATTAATCACAGGGATTCCATAACAACTTTCAGGTTTATCGGTTGGACAAGCTTTGAGTTTTTAAATTTTTAAAGCTATAATCTTTGATTATTTTAAAAGTTGATTATTTCAACAGTTAGCAACTGGAATGTTAAATACACCCTACCTAACAAGCTAAAATTTATAATATATTTAGCAGATGTTTAGGTATTACATTCTTTTTAAAAGTAGTGAAATTCTCTCCCTCCCTCTTCCTAAAAAGAAATAAATTAAATATTAATTTTCAAACTCTCCCCAACCCTTATGTAGCCAAAATTCTGAGTGTTTGTTCTATACGGTATTTTCATTATGTAAACTAAAGATTCATTTTTAAATTCTTGATAAGAATTTATGCTTATATACATTGACTTGGACAATTGAAGACTATCATTAATAAAATATGAATGTATGTTGAAAATGGCTTGGCATTAGGGTTCCATTGAACTGAGGACCATTTTTTTAGAATGACTTCACTACCTTTGATTTTACGAAAATTCCAATTTTAATTTTCAGAAACGAAATTCGTGATATTAATAAATAAATTAGCAAGTTTCATTTACAAAAAAACCAATCGTGTTGAAATAAATAAATAAATAAGTATTAAAATGGGGGAAATAATAAGTACAATAAAAATTAATTATTGTACTATACCTATAAGTTTTTGCAGCAAGAAGTTGTAAGGGCTTCATTGTGTTTTCTTTTGAATAAATTGTTATTTTCATCCCTAAAAGGTGATTACATTGAAGAATGAACATACAACAATGCTAATGTAGTTTATACTATTAAATGCATTCAAAAGTGGTCCAACGAATAAACCTTAAAATTGTCATAGAATCTCTGTGATTTATTTAAACGCACACTTTGCATTAATAATTAAGTATCAAACTTTGTGGCGTAGGTAGCATGAACACTTGCGATTGCCATTTTTTTGTAATTGTTTCTGTGATTTTGTAATTTTATAATACGTTAACAACCATAATGTTACGACAGAAATACTTCTTAAACATAAAATTGTATTACGCTGCATAAAAGTTGTCAAAGTTCACATATTTAGTGACCCATTATAAAATGGATACATTTACGAGCGGAGACGGCTCAGTAGGCAGAGTGTCGGACTCGTGATCCAGAAGTTCTGGGTTCGATCCCGGCTCTCGGTTTTTCTGTCATTGGGACACCTCTATGTTTACATACACCTGTATGTATATACTTAAGTGTCTTATAACGTCGAAGCTCCAGTGGTTCGGATCCCACTGTACGCAATATGTGGATGCATTGTGTAGCTAAACTGTAGGTCCAGTTGAGATGCATGCGGACTACATTCCGATGTGGTGCACATGCATCCCGACTATAGGGAACCTCACTGGCCAGTACCATTGTATGGTATCGGGCAGTGGAAAGAGCCGTATAAGACTCATAAAGAGGACTTGCGTAGGTTATAATAAAAAAAATGGATACATTTAATAGATGGAATCAACATAAGAATTCGCTCAGTTTCAATCAGTTGCCCTTCTAAACTTAAGGGGTAAGCAGAGGGCTAAAACCTGAAAAAAATATACAATGACGAGTACATTTATATAAAGCATTTTCTTATCCATAGGGTATTATAGGGATTTTATGGGGGTCGGGTTTGTTTTGATAGTTTGCTATATTTTAACAATGTGTATATGGTGTCAAGGGATGTATATGAAAAAAATTCAGAGAAAAGTAATGCTGTGAGAAATATATAACTATACGTGTATTTGTTTGTATAACGTATATATATTTCTTTCTGATAGCTTTCAGTATTTTGGTAATGTACCTATGTTTTTCTGGGAAGTGTATGAGTTTCCTAACATTATTTTTTATCTTCAAAAAATTTTATAAATTTGTATCTGTATGTTTTGTGTATGTGTCCCAAATTATTATTTTAGCACTTTAAATTACTTTATTATTTTATTACTTTGATATGTATATGTGGTATATGTAATGTATTTGTAAGCGCGATGTGTAAGTGAGCGCGAGACACACTGTAAGCGGCACAGCGGTGCGCGCGCAGCGGCGCATAGGTATGAGTGTATACACTATATGGTGTATAGTGTAGTGTGTCAGAGCGACGCGAGAGACTATGCTATAGTAAGCAGATAAGCTAGGACGGTTCAGCGTGCAACACGTGCTCTATATAGTATTATACACTAATAAAGAGTTAGTATATTCATAGTCAACAAGAGCGTCCTTATTTAACCCATTAAGGACCAAATGGACTGTTTTTTGTCTGTTTTCAGTAGCTATATTCAATATGAAATAGGTCCGAAAATAAATCGAGATATATAACCCTATAAGTCATTTTCAATGTAAAATTGTCTGAACTTTCGGTCTGTGCAGTCAGAATTTTGAAAAAATACATATTAAAAAAGTTATAATTGTTTATTTAACAAAAAACATGAAATTTCGAATAAAATTTTGGCTTTATCGAGCATTTTCGGATCGAAATCGGTCCAGGATTTTAATGATTACGCAAATTTTTGCGTCCATGGACCCTAACCTTTAAAATGTACTACAGAGTTTTTCCAAATTTAACATGGCGGCGCTCAATATGACGGCCTAAAGATAAAATTTTTTGCTTATTCTAGTATTATTGAATAAAACAACTTGTTTGTGATGGATGATCGCGAAAATTAATTTGTGGGGTTTTTTTGAGTCGCTGATAATGAATTGGCTATTCATTTTTCAAAATTCAAAATGGCGGGTCCAATATGGCGACCAAAAATTTTTTAAATTGTTCAAATCCCATGAAAAATGGTACTTGATTTTTTGGGTCGTTGATGATGAATTTGCTACTTGTTTTTATCAAATTTGAGATTGAAGGAATAATATTGCTATTAGTTTTTCTAAATCCATGATCTAAAATCAGGGCTAAACCTTTTTGGCTGATTAAGAATTATTATTATTAATTTTCGCGATCATCCATCACGAACAAGTTGTTTTATTCAAAAATACTAGAATAAGCAAAAAATTGTATCTTTAGGCCACCATATTGAGCGCCGCCATGTTAAATTTGGGAAAACTTGTATTTTAAAGGTTAGGGTCCATGGACGCAAAAATTTGCGTAATAATTAAAATCCTAGACTGATTTCCATCCGAAAATGTTCGATAAAGCCAACATTTTGTTCGAAATTTCATGTTTTTTGTTAAATAAACAATTATAACTTTTTTAATATGTATTTTATCAAAATTCTGACAGCATAGATCGACGTTCAGACAATTTTACATCGAAAACGACTACTCTCGATTTTTTTTCGGATCCATTTCATATTGAATAGAGCCACTAAATACAGACAAAAAAAATGTCCATTTGGTCCTTAATGGGTTAACACTCCCGGACATCTCACAAACATCACAATTGGCGACGAGGATAAACGAAGAAAATCCGAAGAGGAAGCAACATTAAATAATCTCATCGTCAAACATCACAATTGGCGACGAGGATAAAGGAAGAAAAATCCAACGAGGATAAACGAAGAAAAGTCCGACGAGGATACAAAGAAAAGCCGACGAGGTTTGTGATTATATACAACACAGAAGCAACCACTACCCATCGCCAAAATTACAATTGGCAACGAGGATAAAAGAAAATCCGACGAGGATAAAAACAAAACCAACAAGGTTAGTGAAAACAAATCGACGAAAAGTGCAAAATTACAGTGAACGAAGCCATTGAAATTCAAACGGGTTTAACAGCGTGAGCAGTGAAACGGCAGCCATTTTGAACGTAAGCCGGCACATTTCACTCAACTCGCGAGCAACGCGTCACGTGTACAACGGCTAGTGCATATATCTAACGAAGAATGCATCCAGAAAACGTGCAAATTAGTGCAAATATTTAAATGGATATAAAAAATGTTCTAGTGCAAAATTTATCAAAGAGTGAATTAATCGATATTGTGCTACAATTTCCTATACAAGAAACAATCACATTATTAAACGTAGAACAATTACGTGCAATAGTGCGAAAGTTACGTGATTGTGAAATCGAAAAATTAGTTTTAAAAGAAAAGAGTGAGAATATTCTAGAAAGAGGTATTCAAGCGCGACAGCGTATACCGGCAAACGAGGCCAGCGGCGCGACCAAAACAAATACAGAGGTCGACGATAGCAACACGAGCAAAGACAGCGAGTTCGAAGAAGCTTTAGCCACACACGCACAATTAATAGACGAAGAAGACGAAATGGCAAATACCAGCGGTCTTGAATTTAACAAAAACAAACACAACTGGGAAGAATACATGGAGAGACTAGAAATGTACTTCCTAGCACACGACATCACAGATCAAAAGAAACAAGTAGCAATTTTATTAACAAAATGCGGACTAGAAACATACATACTTATTCGCGAGTTATGTTCATCCGAAAAACCAAAGGATAAGAAAATCAACGAACTGAATGAAATAATGAAAAACCACTTGTGTCCTAAAAAAAGTGAGGCAACGGAGAGACACATATTTCGTCAAACCATGCAAAACAGAGGCGAGTCGATTAAAAACTACGTAGTAAGATTGAAGGAGTTATCGATAAAATGCAACTTCGCAGATTTAAAAGATGCACTGAAGGATCAATTTATTTGTGGAATTTCAAACCACGAAACACGATTAGCTCTATTCCGCGAAAAGGATCTCACGTACGAGAAAGCTATAGATATAGCTACAACAAGAGAAGCAGCTTTGATAAACGCATGGATCAGCAGAAGCACGGCAAGGGCAAGCAGCACAGCAACGCCGGGTACAAGGACTACGGCAAGCAACGACAGGATAACACTCAAAACAATTTAAATAAATCTAATGCGAATGATTCACGTAAACGTATTAAAATATGTTTCTGTTGCGGTATGAAAAACGGGCATGATACAAAAGATTGTAAAATGCGAAACAAAACTTGTAATTTTTGTGACAAAGTAGGACATTTGCAAAAAGCATGCATTAAAAAACATGGTAAAGGGCATCTTTTCAAAAACAATGATTCAAAAAATCAACAATCAGAGAAAAAATTGCATCACGTAAATTCACGGGATGATAAAAACAATGACAGCGAACAGGCTGATACAGATCGTGAATTTTACTCGATTTTAGCAGAGCACGATTATAATAAAATAACAGCTAATCCATTATTTGAAACTTTAATAATTGACAATGTTGAAATTAAAATGGAAATTGATACTGGCACATATGTAGCAACTATGTCAGAGCGTGATATGCAAAAATTTTTTCCAAACGTCACACTTGAAAAAAGCCATTTACGATTAAATACATATGGTAGCGTACCACTGAATCCGAAAGGAATGTTGAAAAATTCAAAAGTAAATTTTGTAAACAAAGAAAAACGACTTGACATATACATAATCGAAGGACAAGGACCGAAACTACTAGGTAGACAATGGTTAAAGACTTTTGATTTATGGCCAATAACTATAGCACAGAACGCGAACGCGCAAACGAGCGAAATTTATAAAATCGAAAGTAACGAAATTCGAAAATTAATGTTAGAAAAATTTCCTATGCTTTTTTCAAACACGCAAGGATGCTACACGGGTAGAAAAATACATTTAGTTTTTAAAGACGGTGCAAAGCCAATACAATTGAAACCACATCATGCAGCTTTTGCATTACAACCGAGAATTTCTAACGAAATACAACGTTTAATTAAACTCGGAAATTTGGAACCAGTTTCATGCAGCCCATGGGCAACACCGATTATTCCAGTATTGAAAAGCAACGGTGAAATTAGAATTTGCGGTAACTTTAAGCTTACGGTTAATCCACAATTAATTATTAAGGGGATCCGATAGCCACTAATGACCCGTCACTAACGGTACGATCAAGAAGTGCTGAGATCGAATAAATATAAGAAATTACGCAAATTCAAGAGATACTTGCCCTTCGTCCGGCATTACCTATCGGCATACACGGTTTGAAATCAAAATGTTCAGGTATTGGGGAGAAAAATGCGAACGAAAATCAGTTACGTCAGGTTACGGCTACTGATTTTCGTTCGCATTTTTCTACCCAATACCTGAACATTTTGATTCCAAACCGTGTATGCCGATAGGTAATACCGAGACGAAGGGCAAGTATCCCTTGAATTTGCGTAATTCAACGAAAATCAGTTACGTCAGGTTACGGCTACTGATTTTCGTTCGCATTTTTCTTGAACATTTTGATTCCAAACCGTGTATGCCGATAGGTAATACCGAGACGAAGGGCAAGTATCTCTTGAATTTGCTTTATTCGATCTCAGTACTTCTTAATCATACCGTTAGTGACGGGTCATTAGTGGCTATCAGATCCCCTTAAACGGCATCCGATACCAAAAAAAGAGAAAATTTTCAATACGTTAAGTGTAGGTAAACGGTGGTCACAAATAGATTTAAAACACGCATTCATGCAATTTGAATTGGATGACGAATCCAAAGACGCATTAACAATTATTACGCACGACGGATTATTTAGATACACTAAACTCGGTGAAGCAGTAGTATCAAGTCCGGAAGAATGTCAAGATATTTTAGAGGATACTTTGAAAGGTATAAAAAATACAGAAATTTATATTGACAATATTTATTGTACTGCGGAAACAGACAATGAATACATTGAAATTCTTATAGAGATTTTTTCACGCCCAGAAAAAGTAGAATTACGCGTTAATCTAGATAAATGCGATTTTTTCAAAAAACAAATTGAAATTTTAGGTTATACTATAGATAAGGTGGTTTAAAACCGAGCGAATAAAAAATTACAGCAATTAATGCAGCTCCGGTACCACAAAATCAAAAAGAATTAGCAGCATTTATAGGTTTGATAAATTTTTACGAGTGCTTTCTTGAAAACAGAGCGGATCAATTAGAAACGTTATATGAATTAAATAAAAGTAAAACATTTATTTGGACAAAACAATGTCAAAGAGAATATGACTGGGTAAAAAAACAAATTACCTCAGATAGAGTACTAACATTATTCGATCCGAACGTACAATTAGTATTAGCGTGTGATGCGAGCAACAAAGGTTTATCAGCAATTTTATCTCATAAATTTCCAAACGGCACAGAAAGACCGATAGCATTCGCGTCTAAAAAAATTCCAAAAAGCGAAAAACACAGAGCCATTATTGATAAAGAAGCAGGTGCAATTATTTTTGGATTCAAAAAGTTTTATCAATATATTTACGGTAATGAAATTATATTAAAAACGGATCATGAACCATTGAAATTTATTTTGGGAAATTAAATTTCACAACAAACGAAATGGACTTGAAATTAAAAATGGATGTATTATATGGGGTTACAGATTAGTTATTCCAAAAAAACGTAAAGCAAAAATGTTAAATGATTTACACACTTCACATCTAGGTATTGTAAAAATGAAACAAGAAGCGAGAAATTATTTTTGGTGGCCTAACATAGACGCCGATATCGAAGCGATAGCGAATACATGTAAAATATGTTTAGAGGCACGACCAGAACCTCAAAAATCAGCACTTACACCCTGGCAATGGCCAAGTACACCATGGTCACGAATTGACATAGATTTTATGGGACCATTTCATAACTATATGTTTTTAATAGTTATTGACGCTCATTCAAAATGGCCTGAGGTCGTAAACAGGAAAAACGATACAACTTCACGTAATTTTTTCTACATTAATTTTATTATACATTATATTAGCTACATTTTTTTCATTTGTTGCAAATTTTCAAAAATTCATAGCTCCTGACAGAAGCGTTCTACGCCGAAACTGGATCATATGTTTTCAAGGAAATTTGTTGTCATTTCTATGAAAAATACTTCCAATATGATAAATGTTCGTCTCGGAAGCTTTCCCTATTGAAAATAATAACGTCATTTCATAATGTCATTTTATAACGTCATTTCATTACGTTTAATAACGTTATGAGTGATGCTTCAAATTCGGCCTTTAATGACGTTATATTGTATAACGGTCATTTTTTGTCATTTCATTTTTCATTTATTTAAATATTAGTAATTGCAATCGTTAGAATATTGTTAATGTAATATTTGCGCTTATCACTTGTTACGTATGAAACGTATGAATATTGGACGGGATATGAAGGCGTAAGAGAAAGGTAGACGACGGGACTCGAACTCGCGGACCCAAGAGCCAGAGGCCTGTGCTCTAACCACGGAGCTAACGTCTACGATGCAGTTTCATGCATCGAAGCGCGACTCCTCTTATCACTTAGCCCGTCATGTTGCACCTATACAAGCGCCTTACGTCCGTGACACACTGTAAGAAAGAGGATCGAACTTTACACCTTTTGATTCATAGACACATACACGTGTAAATACGTACATTATTTTTAGTAATACATTTCAAATGATGGATTTCTTATAATCTGTAAAATGACGTAATTTTTGTATAATATTTATTTGTCAGAATCCAGTTTGTTAGAATAATAAATAACGTCATTTTTTCAAAAAGAATTTTTTTGGCGATAATTGACGCATACGTGTGAATACGTAAATTATTTTTAATAATATACTTCAAATGATTGACTGTTTATAATTAGTAAAATACCGCCATTTTCGTATACTATGTATTTATCAGAGTTCAATTTGTTAGAATTATAAATAACATTATTTTTTTGTCTGCCGGAGCGAAGCAAGAGTGATATTCATAATGTATTATTGTCAAAGTTAAAATTGTGATTGTAAAACAGGGATAAATGATTATGAATGACTGCAAAAGATTGCACACTTTGTTTGTTGCTATCCCAGCCATTTCTTACTTGTCACTTTCATAGTCACTTACATAATTACTTTCATTTCAGGGCGCACGATTGTTTATTCCTATTTTACTCTTAGTCGGGATCCCATGGGATTTTAACAGGAAGTTCGTGCCACTAGCAGTTTTATTATTGGAAGTGGTAAGAGTTAGTGTACTGATCACTACAATAAAGTCTCTACCATATACCTACCCCAGAACATTGTTATTATTGCAAAATAAAGTTCAAAAATGTTTTTTTCTGTTTATCCTCTGTAGCCTTTTTATTATTAACTTTACGTGAAAAAGTAGAGGATAAAAATTGTTTAGAATTGAATTTCCGATAAGGCACAAGTATTAATTGCAAAATTGTCTTTGTTCATCACTAAATTATTTAAAACGAAGAAAAATTTTGTATTGGAGTATTTTCATATTGGAATAGTTTATATAAAAAATTACGGTTATTTTTGGTTTTTGGTCAGATTTTTGGTCAGATTTCCGATCAAACATGTCTTTGTAGTCATACAATATAAAATTTCCAGTTCGACTTCGCTATCTCAAAATGGCGACTTATTGCAAAATTATTATTCTGTATTTTGAAATTCATTTCAATTTGGCGCAGATCACAACAAAATTGATGCGACCACTAACAATCGACAGCTCATGTTCTACTTAACGAATGCTAAAAAGAACTTTTCTTCAAATTTATTTTCAACAACATTTTTATCAACAAATATCCATTTCTAGGGATGTGTTTTGGCCAATTTTAAAGTTAGAGAATTAAGGTAAAATGCATTATAAAGTACTTTAAAAACCATGAATTTTCATTCAAATTTTGTTAAGATAGGATAAGTAGGAACCGAGATAATTTATTTTTGTCTATCGATAATTACTCCGAAGCTACTTGATATGTTTAATTTAAATTTGACACACTACTTGTTCAAATATTACTCTAAATAATAGCAGCTTTCCCGACAGCTGTAGATAACCTCGTTCATCTAGAGCAAACGGTAAATCAAGTGAAACCAGCGCGCGCCGCCGCGCAGCTACTCCGACTAGGTGGCGCGGTAGTGGGGGGAGCGCCACTGCGGCGCCGCACAGGATTTTCGGAACCTTAATTGTAAATTGATTTACTCCGCCACCAAAGCAGCTATTTTAATCATTTTCTATTATTTAACATGTTTTTTCTCAGCTTTTATGCTATGATCATAAAATTACTGTAAATTGAATGCATACACCGAAAATTTTCACTTTTTTGATAAATTTTTTGATCTTTCGTATGCAACGGCAGATGTTGCGGTTTTTTTCTCGGACTGGAAGATTGCTGCAGTAGCCTGATTAGGGCTATAAAGGGCTTAGCTGTTTCGGTCGTGCGAGGAGCAGTCCGGAACTGGGATACCCCAGCGTTGAGGACGGCAGCAGCAGCGAGCTCGATTGGGGCCATAAACCTGAGCCGTTCGGGTTCAGGAAGGAGCGGCCGAACGATGAGCAGCTATGAGCGAGGCGCTAGGTGGCCGAGCGAGGCAGTGAATGCGAGGAGCGGCAGGTATGCCGAGCTGCGAGACGGTCGATCGTGGACCGAAGGATGAGGATGATCAGCTGCAAGGACTGCAGGTACGGCAGCGAGGAGCGGCCGATTATCGGGCCGAGAGGGCGGCAAGATCGCAGCGAGCGAGCAGACGGCGGCTAGGAGCTATCGTGGCGGTGTAACTGCCAACACCAGAGGACTTCGGGTATGCTGCAGAAGATTGTGTATGCGTGCGTGTGCGGTATGTGTATGCGCGTACTAGGTCAGTCAAGATACTACAGTGTTAGAGTTAGGATTCGCGTGTAGTATGTAAGCTTAGTGGATATTTTAAGCCAGGATTAGTGTGTAGGTTTTATTTGGTGTAAATAAGCCTAGATTAGTTGCGAGCGTTTTGCTAAGTAGGTTAGGTCTTAACGAGTAAATGCGTGAGTTAGCTAGTACATAGATATACATAGGTAGGAGTATGTGTGCGGTTATGTACGAGTGTGCGAGCGTGTGTGGATTCGGTGTGTGAATCTAGATCGGCAGGATTCCCGGACAGCATAGTGAGTTCTACGCTATGAGGTGAATGACGTATGTAAAGCGTGTGTATACGTTAGTTAGGTTAGATACGTCTGTGAGTGAATGAGTGATGCTGTGTGATCGTCTCTGGGTATGCCACAATTGCTGTGTGTTTTGTTGTGGATACAATAGCTGTGTGATTGGATGTAATTGCTGTGTGGAAACAATTACTACTGTTCCTGTGTGGATAGTTGCTGGGATCGACGCCAAATCCAGAACTGGACTTGATGCGGTGGATTTCGCGCGTCGCAACAAGTCGGGACAGTCGAGCGGTGGATTCCGCGAAAATAGGTTCGATGAGGTGGAAATTTTGTATTAGATCCAGTGAGTTGGATCTCGTGCCGAACGGATCAGTATTTCGTTTTGTTTTTGTTATTATTGTTTTGTTGTACAGTGTGAGCAGACGAGCGGTCTGTGGTGTGTTTATGTATGAGAGTATGTTCATGGAGTGAGAGCGAATGTACCTATTTGTGTGAATCTCGCATGGATGTGTGAGATTGTGAATTGTTTTGTTGTTCTGTTCGTCAGGAATGGACGAGTGAATGATTGTTATAGCATAAACAATCATTCATTGTTATAGCATCTTGCATGGATGTGTAAGATTGTGTGAATTTTGTGTGATCGTCAGGAGTGGACGAATAGTTTGTTTTGTTTTTTTTTATGAATCTTGCGCGGATGTGCGTGAGATTGTGACTTTGTGTGCATAATTGGCATGAATGGCGACGTTCTGGCATCGTCTAAGGGCAGACGATATGTCAGGAACGGCTGGTTGTGGGATTGTGAGTGTTAGTGTGAGAGAGACAGACTACTCTAACCTCTCCCTAGAAGTAACCCTAGAGAGTAGGTGCGCTAGAGGGGAGAGAGAGAGATAGAGAGATAGAGAGAGAGAGAGAGAAAGAAAGAGAGAGAGAGAGAGAGAGAGAGGGAATGAGGGAATTTGGGACGTGGACGAGTACAGACGTTTGAGTGCGAGAATGTCTGTATTACCGTTATTGTTCTGTTGTTGTCAATAAACTGTTGTTACTGTTTATCTCTGATATCACTAACCACATCTGAATCCGCCTCCACCCTGAATTCCACACAATAATATAATAGTATTTCACAGATACGCGCACCCGCCCGTACACGCGCACGCACATGTGCATAGTTAATGTAGTCATAAAAAAATTTTGAATTTTGTGGCGCCCCTTATGAAAAAATCCTGCAGAAGATTATGTAAGGATTCTTGGACAGAATTGTGTAGTGGATCAATAAGAAACTATGTGAAGTTTGTACAGAGGAGCCTGCATGAATACCTACGCAGAATTGTACATAATTTCATGAGGAGTACAATGTATCATACCGTACATATATTCATAAAAATTTTGTGTAAGAATTTGTGTAAGTTTTCGTACAGAGTTTTCAGACTCAATACACTGAAATACTGGAATATTTTTCTATATAAACTTGTGTATATATTTATACATAAAGTCATGTATGTTATCATTACATATATTTGACAGAGTTTGTGCAGGGTTTTTTACATAATTTTTTGAATCACAACAAGACTTATATCAGTAAGAATGTGTACAGAGAATCATAAGAAATTGATTTATGTATTTGTTGAGAGACAATTCACTAATAATTTGCAGACTTATGTAACAAAACGAGCAGATATATATGTGCAAAAATGATTGACCGTTATTAGTGCTTACAAAAAAGATATGCATATTTTTATGCCCATTTTTGTGTATAGATGTGCATGATTCTATGCACAGCTCTATAAACTTAGTTCTTAGATATTTTACGTGCATGGAGACGTGCATAAATGTATGTATACCATTGTATATGAAATTGTGCATAGAATTTTCAGTTGATCTATTGTAATTGAAAGTGCGGAAAACTTCTTGAAAAATTAGTTGGACAGTGAATTAAATTCAAGTTGATTACGAGTATAAAGACAAAATGAAATAAAAAGAATTTTTCAAATTTAAATCATTTACTTCATTGTGGTCACCCATCCAAGTATCAACCACACATTTCACTGCTAACTTAAACTTTCGTGATAGACAGTCTATGCTGTGACGTATTTTGCCAGAACACATCATACTATACGTAAGCTCAAATGTCAATGTCTAAGATGTTCATTTTGCTGAATAAGGTATTTTTATGTAAAATTGTCGATGCTCATCATTTTAAAACCAATTTCATAAATAATTTCATTCAGAGTATATTTTATAATATTTCCTGCGTTATAGAATTATCGAACTGGATATAATAAATTCATAAACAAAAAGGTAAAAATTAAAATAAAAGTAAAAATAGTAAACATTTTTCAGCATTTTGTCATAAGTATTAAGCAATTGTATAAAATGTAATTTTTGCGATAGCATTTTAACTACGTATTAAAAGTTATTGATTATTAATCTTTACGGAAATGCTATGTATTTATAGCATTTCTGAGAAATGCGTGGATTTATAAATCATAAATTTAATTTTATATTATCCATCAACAATGCACATAGCATTTCCGAAAACAGTAATAATCAGTAACTTTGAATTGGTAGTTTAGATACTATCGCAAAAATTAAATTATATAAAATTGTTTAATATGAAAAATTGCTCAAAAATGTTCACTTTCAATTTCATTACCATTCCATTTATCAATATATTGCATCTAGTTCGATAATACTATAACTCAGAAAAAATTATATAAATTACTCATAATCAAATTATTTATAGAATTGTTTTTAAAATGATGAGCATAGACAATTTTACTTAAAAATACCTAATTCAGCAAAATGAACATCTTAGACATTGGCATTTGAGTTTACATATAGTGTGATGTGTTCTGACCTAATACGTCACACGAAAGTTACGCAGCGAAATATGTGGTTGATACTTGGATGGGTGACCACAATAAAGTAAATCATTTAAATTTGAAAAATTCTTTTTTTTTAATTTTGTCATAATATTGGTAACCAACTTGATTCTAATCCACTGTCCAAAGAATTTTTCAAGAATTTTTCCGCTTTTTTAATTACAATGGATCAACTGAAAATTCTATGCACAATTTCATATACAATGTTATGCATACATTTATGCACGTAGCCATGCATGCAAATTATTTGTGCAATAAAGTGAATAGAGCTGTGCATTGAATTATGCATAAATTCATGCACATTTATACACAAAAATGTGCATTAAAGTATGCACACCTTTTTTATGAGCTCAAACGGTCAACCATCTTTGCACATATATATCTGCATGTTTTTTTACATAAATCTGCAAACTATTAGTTAACTGTCTCTGTACAAATACATTGATCAATTTCTTATGATTCTCTGTGCACATTCCTACTGATGTAAGTCTTGTTGTGATTCAGAAAGTTATGTAAAAAACCCTGCACAAACTCTATCAAATATATGTAATGATAACATATATGACTTTATGTATAAATATATTCATAAGTTTATATAGAAAAATATAAAATATATTGTGTCCGAAAACTGTACACGAAAACTTACACAGATTCTTACACGAAATCTTTATTAATGTATGTACGATATGATACATTGTACTCCTCATGAAATTATGTACAATTCTGTGTAGGTATTCATGTAGGCTCGTCTGCATAAATTTCTACATAGTTTCTTGTTGATACCCTATACAATTCTGTGCAAGATTCTCTACATTATCTTCTGTGGGATCTTTTAACAAGGGACAAACTAAGCGCACTTCGAATAGTTTTAAAAAGTGTATGAACAATGAAAAAACGTGTATATAAAGATTATCATGGAAATATCATTTTAATTATAGGAGTCGCGTGCACAATGCTCTTCTAAAAATTGCAATGTCAAATGTGGTGTTTTGTGCTGAATTAGAAACTATCAGTGGTATATGTGGCGTACAATCTTCGATTGGACACGTATAAAAGGAAAGGAGAAAGAGATTGGACCACGCACCGCCCATCAGCGCTATTAAGGTAAAAGGCATGAGTGTATTTGCGATCCACCTCAGCAATCAGTCTTTCTACTGCATGCAAAGAGAGCGAGTGCAATAGTTTTACGCTGTATAGTTACTGCAGCGATACAAGTAGTGTGCGATAATAAAACAAGAAGAGGAAGAAGTCTATGAAATTTTAAAAGGAGTGACAGACAACATAAGAGGCTATTAATTACATGCTATATTTCATATAAAGTAAGTGCAATAAAAAATAAAAAATATAATGTTTCAATTTAAATCAAAATACTGTGTGTAATAGTAGATGATTACTAGTAAGTTTGAATTTGAAGTAAAGCGACTGCATTTTAAAAAAGTTATGAAAAATGTTGTAATTCAAAAACAAAAAGTGTTGGTAAAATTAATTTACAATTTTGCTTTCTCCTGGTGTAAGCTTTGTGATGATCCTTTTTACGACTTAAAAATGTCCGAAATACGTTAAGAAGACATTTTAAGACAAAATCATACAGTTTTAAAAAATATTCGTATAGATGTGTATGTGGCCAGATAATTATTATTATTAACGCAATTATTAATACAATTATTATGAGCTACTTTTAAATAATTTAATTTTATATTAAATCCTTACAATCATAAATCATTTATACAGATCTTCAAGTTTTAATTTAGGTAATTCAGTGAAAAAAAATGGCAGAAACGTTAAGACTGCTGATGCGACACTGCTCGTTTCAGGTAATGTTACTTATTTGTAGCAGCCACGCTATAGTTCCTCCATCCTGGCAGTCAAGGGTGCCGGTAATGTCAACGAAACGTGTTTTACATGAAATTAGTAGTTTACCAAATTATCACCATAGCTTACGAGAAGTAGAGCTTAAGACTCAACCTATTGGTCAAGATTTTAATAGTGATGAATGTTCTCTCTATAAAATTATTATGAATCAACAACTATATTTTGAGGTAAGACAATCTTTAACTTCTGCAGATGTGAAAATAATTATTAAGTAATATCATTTTATTCAAAATATTTGTGAAAATTTATAAAATATCAATATTATTTATTAAATTAATAATGTACTTTTAATAGCACTTTAGTATTCTGAACTACAAAATAAAAAAAATGTTCTTGATATATCATGTTATTTTGTGATTTGGAATATAGAATTTATTTAATATGTTGTTGTGTATATACAAGTATTTATATACAAGTATACATTTTCTGAAGATATTTTGACACATTTATGACACATCGTCAATTGACATATTGACACAGTTATGCTGACACCGCCCTGGCTTAAATTCTACTATTCATTGAATCACAGAGTTGAACTCAATATTTAAATATAGATTTAAAGCAGTTTTAAAATGGAAAAATGAAAATATAAAATTTCTTGTCTAATGTATTTTTGTTCGTGAAATTACCATTAAAATCGCATTAGAAGTAACTATTAAAATTAATATAATTTTAATGCTAAAGTTAATCAAGAACTAAGAAATGCAACGTTAAAGTTTCCACTATATTTATTGTAAAATATTCAAACAGTGATAGGATACTGAAATCATCGTCAAAGGAAATAAGTTAGTGTTATTTTATGAACAATTTCTTATATCATATACAATTTTTACTACGTTTGTAATTGTTATTATTATTCTAGTTATTGAAATAATAAAAATGACTATATTTTCATAGTAGAAATTACTAAACTTTATGGTAAAAATTGAGACGCAGTAAAATTTAATACAAAGTTTACTAAAAATTTGTATCGTCTGCTACAAGTATTTTTAATGATCGAATGTTTTAAATTGTTATTTGTACACTTTTCTGAACTATAGTTGTTATGCAATTGTAATTACTATTAATTTTGTACTCTTCTTTGCTGATTATTGAGATATGGTTTTTTACGAATGCATGCCACGTACAACATAACTTAAAAATCCTGTTTGTTTTATTTGTTTTGGATTTTTTTACAAAAAAGTTGATTATTTATTAAAGAGAGAGACTCTTAGGCATAGAAAAATATTATTTCCTTATAATTATGAGAATATATTTCGCAGTTAGTGTTAACTCAAAGAGAAATGTAAATTATGATTTAAAAAATATTTTATTCTTTAGGAAAATTCAGCCAGAAGTACTGGAAGAAACTACATAACAGCACTCATTTAATTAATTAATTTACTGGAAAACAATTTTGTAGTATAATTAACATACACACGCACACACATATACAAATGCACACACGCATAAGCACACGTATACACACACACATACACACACACATACACACACGCACATACATATACGCACTCACACATGAGTGTTTATGTATACTAATATGTATCCGTGTATGTAAAAATACACTCGTAACCTTAAGTGTTTTTTCTTATTTAATCACTTTCTGTGATTAAATAAGAAATGAAAATATTTCTATTTTACTAAAATGAAATTGATGCAATGTATATAAGAATTATATTTTTTAATTCTATAATGTTGGTACCTCTTCGACAGCGAAAATTTAAATATTTTAATTCAAAAATAATTTAATGAATTTCAAAATAAATTTTTTTGGCGCTATTAAATGGCCATTTAATTTTAATTTTTAAGTTTAGATTATTCTCTTAAATAATTTTGAATATCTTCCAAGTTCCATTCTAATCACCGTAAACCAATTTTATAATATTGAATCAGCAACTATAAAAAGGCTAATAATAAATATGGTAAACAAATCGATCAAATTTTTTTATTTTTTACAAGAATTACTACATTACAACTTAGTTATAATGTGACTATATCTGATTTCTAATAAAAGACATTTAAATTTTCTCTCCGTAAATAAAATTTTTATAGTTTATTTTACGGTTTACTTTACAAACAGATGTTTACTTTATTCATGAAGTTTGAGTGCGATCGTGAGTGCGTAAAGTAATTACTTTTAATACAAACGAAATAATTCTGTGTATTACGTACATACGAGATTCAAGCACTGAGTTCCAAAATCTATGGTTGGATAATATCACATAAATCAGATAAAGTTAATTATGCATATATAAATAATGTGTGAATATAGTTTTATTGTACAGTACACATGTTTAAGCATAGTTTGAGTTACGTCATAATATATTTATTGAATTCCCAATCTTATCTACTATTTCCCTGATTTGAATGGTACAATGGAAATTTTCACAAAAGTATAATCACATCCGTGAATTTATTATGTAGAATACGAATACTCATATGAGAAATCGGATCGTGTACACATGATTCCAGAAAAATCGTAAGGTTATACGCTAACCTCCTTTGCCATCTCTCTCTTTCTCTGTCTCTCTTGCTCTCTCTTTCTCTTTCTCGCTCTTTCTCTTTCTATCTCTCTTACTCTATTTTTCTCTCTCTTTTATTCTCTTGCTGTCTCTCTTTCTTCTCTCTTGCTCTCTCTCTCTTACTTATACTTTGACACTCTGTTCTCTTTTACAATTTCACTTCCCTCACCATTTTTACAACTTGCTATTACGCTCTCTCTCTCCCGCTCTATCTCTCTCTCTCTCTCTCTCTCTCTCTCTCGCTCTCTCTCCCCTCTCTCTCTCTGTCTGTCGCTCTCTCTTTCTCATATTATTTCTATTCTAACACATGTCTCCGTTGTTTTAAGTATCTCTTTCTGACTCGATTTTCTCGATTTGCATCTTGCTATGATGATTTCTCTCTTTTTCTCTCACTCTCTCCTTCTGTCTATACGACTATACAATATATATATATATATATATATATATATATATCTATCTTTGACTTATCTTTCGTGTACCTGATTACAACGAGTATACCTTTCACGCTTACACTTGCGAATGAAAGTAAAAAATTAACGGTATTGCGCTCTGGAAAGTATATATATAGCTGTGTCTCGATCGTTCGTTAAGATTTAGACTCTGGTAGTATATGAATATAGTTTCCATTCTGGCGATGCAATCTGCCAAATCAATTTTCATTTAATTCAGAGAATTTTTTTTTCAAATGTATACGATATTTATATAATATTTTTAAGTATAAGATCTTAATACGTAAAATCGTATTTTCATGCTCTTTTGAATCAGTACATTTAACTAATTTACTCGCATGTAAAAATTATATAAGCTGTTCATTATTAATAAAGAATTATTATACAAGTAAATACAAAAATATTGTAGAAATATCTTATTATAGATTTTATATAATATTATATTAGTATATGATTTCGAGTAAGAACAATTTTTTACATAATCAAGTAAATTATTTATTTTTTATAAAAACGAAAATTTAACAATTTTATTCTTAACTACCTTCATTGTCTTACAAGAAAGGTTTACTTTTTCAAAAAGAATTGTTTGCAATAAATTAAGGATTGGATATGAGGTTATGCTAAGAAATCGCAGATACACTACAAATTTAATCATACAAATATGCATCATTTATTTTTTTAAGAAAAATCGAAAATGTTGGAGCATATGTCACATACCGCAATCAACTACCTCACAAACTTTGATAAATCTAAGACAGGAATTTTCAAACAAATCCAAATATTTTATTAGAAAATAATTTTGACGATAAAACATTAGTTTCTTATGAAGGCCAAATATATATATTATTTTTAATTATCGATAAATCTATCTTAACCTTTCAACTATGGAGTCATTAAAGTTTTAGCCCATCCTGTTAAAAATTATGTATCTCATTTTACTCCTTAAAATCTGCACTACAAACTAACAAGGGTGGGGGGGGGGCAAGCTCTTCGGAACAAGGGTTCTGACCAAACATTTTTTGGTAGCTTATACCAATAAAAAAATAAGTCCTGTACAATATGTCTGTCCAATGGGCTTTTCTTAGCAAAGTTACAGAACATTGAAGTTTAATAAAATAACTTTTTTTAAATACTTTTCTTATTATAGCAGTATACGCTGCTTAAATCTACGTCCATAATTTTAATACGCGTACTAAAAACTATAAAAGAACATGTGAATGTATATATATGTATGTATATTTGTATGCTTAAAATAATTATACTTACTATTTATTTAAATATTTATTGTAATGAGCTATTTTTCATAATTTTATTAATACAGTGATAATACTTCCTATACTGTTTACAGTATACAGTAGCACCCGCTGGCAAGTATAAGTAAGCTAGCACTTATGTTCGACGCGGCGGGCTTCAGACCAAGTCTATATATACTTTGAATTTGCTTTTTTCCAACCTTAAATTTTTTTTAATCTTTAATAACTTATGCTTATCAAACACATCTGCAATCTATTAGCACACATCCTAAATGATATTCATTCAACGTTTCATGCAAAAAAAGAATCAACTAAAAATATTGAACCGTTCGTTAAATAAAGCTGTTAGAATTTTCGGAGTGCGTATTTCCTTTTTGACAATTTCTTTTCTCTATGCCATATTTATAGTTTGATAAATTTTAAGTCATTATTATTGTAATGAAATATTTTTAAAAGTCCATAGTTTTCGAGAAAAAAACTATAAATACTTTTTTTTTAATTATTTCTCCTTTTTCGCAATTGGCCATGTACGCCAGGCTTTTTCTTTCAGAATAACGAATTAATAATTTTGCGACTTGTTCGTTTGAGTTGTTTCCGAAATGGGCTGGATTTACACTTTTATATATATATGTGGGTGGTTCTCTGACAAATCGAGCGGTCGATTTTTTGACCCTATCGAAAAAAATTTTTTAAATGTTCCTAAGAGATACATGAGTATCCCTGAATTTTTTCAGATTTTTTGCATCAAGTATCTTCGAGTTACAGAGGGTCAAAGTTGATGAAATCATGTTTTTTTGCTTTTTCTGGCTACTTTCATTAATTTGTAGATCCTCAGGGAAGCATTTTTCACTATAGAGATATATAACATTTTTTTCTGCAAATTTTCTAAACTATTCAAAAAAAATATTTTTGATGTCGTATATATATGTTTTAAGAAAGTTATAAGTCATTTAAGCTTTAAAATCAAGTTTTAGGAAAGTTCGATCATCCGGATCATAACCAAAAAATGTATGAAGATACCTTATTTAAATACAAAAAAGTCTGCGAAAGACCCAGAATGTCAGAGGCCTTGGTTTCTCTGTAAAAAATCATTATATCCGTTCATATATGAAAAAAATTTAGTTTTTTTGCTATATCGAAGAATTTAACCAATTTTATCAATTACGTAAATTTTTTTATAATAATTTCAATCATTAAAAAAATGATAAGGTTAGTGAAATGCTTCTATATAGCAATAAAACTAAATTTTTTTCATATATGAACGGATATAATGATTTTTTACAGAGAAACCAAGGCCTCTGACATTCTGGGTCTTTCGCAGACTTTTTTGAATTGAAATAACATATCTTCATGAATTTTTTGGTTATGATCCGGATGATCGAACTTTCCTAAAACTTGATATTAAAGCTTAAATGACTTGTAACTTTCTTAAAACATATATATACGACATCAAAAATATTTTTTTTGAATAGTTTAGAAAATTTGCAGAAAAAAATGTTATATATCTCTATAGTGAAAAATGCTTCCCTGAGGCTCTATAAATTAATGAAAGTAGCCAGAAAAAGCAAAAAACATGATTTCATCAACTTTGACCCTCTGTAACTGGAAGATACTTGATGCAAAAAATCTGAAAAAATTCAGAGATACTCATATGTCTCTTAGGAACATTTTAAAAATTTTTTCGATAGGGTAAAAAAATCGACCGCTCGATTTGTCAGAGAACCACCCATATATATATATATATATATATATATATCTAACATGCAATAATGTAATATTCAAATAAAATAGTGTATATGATAATTATGATCATTATATAAAATTATTTATTTATGCAATATGAAATAAAATACTTTTACTTTTTTACATTATATTAAGAGAATAAAATCGTAAAAATCACACCTATAAGTAATCCCCGATTCTGTCAAAACTATACCGTAAACATTTATTTTGAGACAATGGGTGCATTCCTTGCATCAATGCCCTTCGAATCATGTAAAAAAAGTTGTCCTGGCCCGATTGCTTTTTGAGATATGGGCTTTTGAAGATGACCTAAAATTTTGAAAAGCAGCGTACGTACATACGTGCTTGGAAAGTGTATTTTTTTCTATGAAAGAAACAAAGAATCGCAAATGTGGTCCGATGAAATTGAATGCTTTCCATTGCGCTATACATTCAGAAAATGAAATTTTTCAAAATGTCAAAATTGATCCATTTTATGGATAAAAAACGGAGGCGAGTTATTCGGTTTTTCATATAATGTTATACGATATATACTCGTGGGAACTGTGTCTTTTTTATCAAATAATTAAATAATTCCAAATATGAATTAATGAAATCGAATGTTTACAACTAAGCTACACATTCGTAAAAAAATGTTTTCGGATTTTCAAAATTGGTAGTTATTTGTAAAAAACGGAGACGAGATCTTCAATTTTTGCATACCATGATTTATGAAATGCTTCGAAAGTGTCTTTTCTTTTATATGAAATAAATAAAAATTGCAAATATGAACCCATGAAATCGAATGTTTTCAATATAACTATGTATCAGTAAAAAAATAATTATCAAATGCTCAAAATTGGTCTAATTTTTCATAAAATACGGAAGTGAGATATTTGATTTTTCAAAATTATATTATATTTTGTTGTAAATATTAATAATAAAATATAAAGTCTCCTATAGGCCTTAAACCAGAACATTAATCAGTTTTTGCATAATTTTGCTCTAACTTTTATTTTTAACTAAAAGTAGAGCTTGATTTACATACTTTGAATACAAATTTGGGTTCTACTAATTGTTAAAATATCTATAAAATACAAATCGATCGCGCAATTTTTCGGCTCTCTCAAAAAATACTTTTAAATCATTCTTATTCCTATCATTCATTTTCAAGATACAGAAGCTCTAATTTTGTGTTTAAAGAATGTTTTGTTGTTTTTCGTTATAAAAAGAACTTGAACAGGAGTGGCAGTAAAAATCTAAAAGAATTTAAAATATCCTTTTACAATCTTTTTTACAAAATTGGAGAAAAATAAAATTAGCAGCTTTTATTTGACAGAGAATCATCCAAATATATATATATATATATATATAGTGATTCTCTGTCAAATTCTCTGTCAAATCAAAGCTTCAAATTTTATTTTTTCTCTAAACTTCGGGGATATGTTTTAAAGGTGGTAAAAGGATGTTTTGAATTCTTGTAGATTTTTTGCGCTACCCCTTTTCAAGTTATAGAGGCTCAAAGTTGCCAGTTTTGCCATTTTTTTCATATTTTACTTATTTTCAATAATGCATAGCTCATCATGGGAGCATTTTTCGCTAAAAACATAAGCAACATTTTTTTTAAAAAATTTTCTCAATTTAAAAAAAAAAATAGCTCTGAAGCTATATCTATAAGTCATAACCATCTTATAAGCTATTTAAAATTTAAAATCGAATTTTGTAAAGGTTCGATCCTCGAGGTCGACACTAAAAAATTCACAAAGATAGCTTTTTTTTAGTATAAAGGTATTTGTATTGTGGGATTCAGGGTGTAGGCGGGTTCAGATGTGGCTTAGTGATATTAGAGATTAACGGTAAATAATAACAACACTTTATTCATAACAACAACAAATACAATAATAACGGTAACACAGACATTCAAACTTCGCTCTCGCACTCAAACGTCTGCACTCGCCCACGTCCCAAATCCAACAGATACCGTTGGGCCCGCTGGCCCGCCGGAGCATCCCTCACTCCCTCTCTCTCTATCTCTCTCTCTCCCTCTCTCTCTCTCTCTCTCTCTCTCTCACGCATCCCTCTAGCGCACCTACTCTAACCTTCTCTTTAGAGTTACTTCTAGGGAGAGGTTAGAGTAGTCTATCTCTCTCACACTTACTCATACACTCACAATCCCACAACCCAAATCCAACAGATGCCGAGGCCTGATGCCCGCGCCGGATCTGTCCTTCCGCTCTCTCTCTCTCTCTCTCTCTCTCTCTCTTTTGTGGGATTCAGGGTGTAGGCGGGTTCAGATGTGGCTTAGTGATATTAGAGATTAACGGTAAACAATAACAACACTTTATTCATAACAACAACAGATACAATAATAACGGTAACACAGACATTCAAACTTCGCTCTCGCACTCAAACGTCTGCACTCGCCCACGTCCCAAATCCAACAGATACCGTTGGGCCCGCTGGCCCGCCGGAGCATCCCTCACTCCCTCTATCTCTCTCTCTCTCTCTCTCTCTCTCTCTCTCTCTCACGCATCCCTCTAGCTCACCTACTCTAACCTTCTCTCTAGGGTTACTTCTAGGGAGAGGTTAGAGTAGTCTGTCTCTCTCACACTTACTCATACACTCACAATCCCACAGTTTTAAACCCGAAACGGAACTCCGTCATTTTCTAACCTAAAAAAGTACATTAAGTTTTTGAAATTCTACAAAAAGGCATTTATGGTTTTCAAGAAAATATAGTTAAAATGTAAAAAAAAATTTAAGACAAATAGTATTCTTGATATTTTCTAAATTTTACTTCCTTGTTGGCCTAAAAAATCGATAAACATGAATTTTCATATGAAATTCCAACCACTAATATAACCAACTTTAATGAATTTTTAACTCGACAAGGAAACAAAATTTCAAAAAAAGACAAGAATACTTTTTTTCTTATAATTTTTTTACAATTTAAATATTTTTTTTAAAGCTGTAAAGGCCTTTTTCTAGAATTTCAATAACTTAATACATTTTTTAGGTTAGAAAATGACGGAGTTGCGTTTCGGGAATAATACAAATACTTTTATACTAAAAAAAATCTATCTTTGTGAATTTTTTAGCGTCGATGCCGTGGATCGAACCTTTACAAAACTCGATTTTAAATTTTAAATAGCTTATAAGATGGTTAAGCTTCAGAACTATTTTTTAAAAAATTGAGAAAATTTTTGAAAAAAAATGTTGCTTATGTTTTTAGCGAAAAATGCTCCCATGATGAGCTATGAATTATTGAAAATAAGTAAAAAATGCAAAAAATGGTAAAACCGGCAACTTTGAGCCTCTATAACTTGAAAAGGGGTAGTGCAAAAAATCTAAAAGAATTCAAAACATCCTTTTACAACCTTTAGAACATATCCCCGAAGTTTAGAGAAAAAATAAAATTTAAAGCTTTGATTTGACAGAGAATCACGATATATATGAGGAAATCTACGGTCAGGTGGCAATTTTTGGGCCAAAAACTGGAAAGTGAGCAATTTTGAGGGCACACTAATCGGACTAGGTTTTTTTTACTCTTTAGAGCATGCAATACAAGAAAATTGACCGAAATACATCGACGCCCTATGCCAATAAAAAGTTATGGGCCAAAAACTGAAAAAATACGTTATTTTTCTTCGCGTTTTTTTTCATTCTCCTAAAAGTTCTAATGAATTAAAATAAAGTACTTGAAAAGACCTTTCATTTGGATATAAATTTGTCTAAATCGGATGCACTGATCAAAAGTTTCGCATTTTAGAATACAATGAACTTGGATTGAAGCTTTCACGGAAATCACCGCTCTTACCTTTTTTTTCTTAAAATCCTTGTAACTTTTGATCCAAACATCCGTTTGCAACGTTCAATATGTCAAATTAAAGATCTGTTTTTGTACTTTTTAATTACTGGACGGGGTTTTTTTCTTTTCGCTCATGATGAGCTATATATATGCTTTTCAAAAAGATCGTTCGTTGAAAGCATATATATAGCACACTAGAAAATAAATAAAAATTTTAGACTAAATAGCACAAAAGTTGAAGAAAAGAGCTTTAATTTAAGCTATTAAACTTTAAAAACGCATAAGTGGATCAAAAGTAAATAGCATTTGAAGAAAGGCAAAAATCTCTGGATTTTCCAAAATTCAGTGATTTCATGGAAAAAAACAAAATTTGCCTTTTTTCAATTACTCGTACCTTCCGTTCCAACTGACCGTTTTCAAAGTTTAATAGCTCAAATTAAATATCTCAAATTAAATCTCATCTTCTACTTTTCTCTTAATCGTCTAAAGTTTAGGTTTCTCATCCGTCTTTATCATATATATATGAATGATTCTCTGTCAAATAAAAACGTCAAATTTTGACTCCAATTTTCAAAAACATGTTTTAAAGATTGTAAAAGGATGTTAGATTATAAAAGGATTTTAGATTTTTTCCGCCACTGCTGTTCGAGTTTTCTTTATGACCAAATAGAAAAAAATAATGGTTTAAAAGTATTTTTTGAGAAAGCCGAAAAATTGTGCGATCGATTTGTATTTTATAGATATTTTAACAATTAGTAGAACCCAAAGGCTATAGCCGGGTAAGATGGGTGAAATTGCCCCCTCCTAAAATGGCTACTTGCGCTTAGCCATTCGAAAGATAACCCGAAAGCACCCCGATTGCCAAATTTTCAGCCCTTTAGCTGTTATACAGGGCTCACATAACCTAAAAACGTCTTTTTTCGACTTTATTTTTTTTCTGAGGCCCCTATGTGACCAAAAATTCTGAAAAAATTCACAGTGGTGGTTTTCTACACCACAAACAACTACGTATTTTCTGCAGCCAACGTAACCTCAAAAATGGCCCGTAAAAAAATTATTTTAGTTTTCAATCGCTACTTTCAGGCTCTTCCTACTGAAGTGCCACATTTTAAATAGACTTTTTTTGTATTTTTTTCCGCTCTTTACTATCCCGGTATTCATTGAATTGATTTTTGTCTCTGTGTGGTGGCACACCTGATTTCAGGCAAAAACCCGATTTTTTTCGACTTTTTAGACACTTTTAGTGTGTTATAACACATGCGAAGGCTTAAAATTAATATTTTTTTCAATATTTTTAATTGTGCTATGCAATACTACAGACAGGATAATAATATTGATCATAAAAATGTCAAATATCTCCAAAAAGTCCATTTTTTGACCATTTTTTGACGATTTTTGACGATATTTCGCGATTTTCAGCGTAATAAGTACATTATTTAGGACCAAAGTAATTATTTTAAGGAGATTTCTACCCTTTCTTCATAATAGTACAGTTGCAACGATGACATCATGCATTAAGTATTCAAATATCTTTAAAAAGTCCAGTTTTTAATCATTTTTGACGATTTTTAGTGTTCAAAGTACATCAGGACGCACGAAAAAGACTTAAATCAGAATTTTTTCCTTTTCAATCTGTAAAAGGTTATATTTATTGTTATGCTATTGACAGCACGTGCTAGTTTATATATTTATACATATTCACATAATAACAAGATAGCTGCAAAAGAATATACAGCATATAAGATACAAAATATATAAGTTTTATGAAATGTGAGATACTTCATATTACATTTTACAATTATATACAACTATACAAATATACAACTATTTTTCTATTTTTTTTTTTTTAGATTAAAATACAAGTCAATTTCATTGTTTTTAACTAAAAAAAATAAATGTTCGTTAGAAAAATATGATTATTTATTCATCATTATCACTATCTTCGTCAATGCAAACTTCTATTTTATCTTTGAGAAATATTTTAGAAAGAATTAAAGCTGGTCTAATAATTTTTAACAAATATCTTCCATGTGATAGGTAGAAAATAATTGCAGCAATATGGGCGCAACACCCAATAGTTCGGTTGCCATTTGCACAGTCACAACAGTATCTAAGAATCCTTGAGTAGCCAATGCCATGTGGTTTATACTCAAGAAAACACGTATATTGTTTTCTGTTCATGTGGCGAGACTGAACTTCAAGTTTGAGAATATTCCCTTTTTCTTTACTATATCTAATTTTCAACTTATCATTTTCGTCCAACATTTCAGCCAAGTATGATATTGTCTGCTTTAGCTGGTATGTTCTTGTAAATAGAATTTTCAGGTCCTTTTCAGTCAATTCAGGAAAATCGTTCAAATCTTCGGAAGTGATTATTTTAAAAGGTAATTTTCTCCGAGACCATCTTTTCGTTGTAACTTCATCTGCTAAGGTATTTGTTACATTTTTTCTAGCTTGCATTGCACTGTATATATCTTCTTGCATGTCTTTATCAGAATCTAAGCGCTTTCCAAATTTATTATTTAAATAGCAGGCAATTCAACAATAAAATCCAGTGTCTTTTACCATTTTGTTGTCCAGTTTGCGATCTAACAATTTATTTATTTTTTTTACAATACCATGGACTTAAAATCGAATTTGTATACATCGAAAGGATGAGGTGATGCGTGACGTCATATGTAAACAAACCGCGCGAAAGACTTTTCGCACTATATAAGCGACGATTGCCGGCTACTTCCTCACTTCCGAGACAGTAGCTGACAAAGTGTATAAATAATAGCTGTGTCGTTCGGTCTCTCTCTTCCCCCGCTGTTAACTAGCCGGGGGAAAGGATTATCGAGATGTACACAAATCAAATGTGCTCCAATATGTAAGTTTCAAAAATATCGCCTTTTCTATGTAATACTCTGTTCATTTTAAAGTCTGTATGTTTATTGTAATAAAAATTTTTTTGACAGTTTCCTGATGAGGGCGACAATGATCGCCGAAACGTCGTTTCTTAAAAGAAAGGAGTTTTAATTTTTTAAACCCTTTCAAAACCATTGCCTCGGAGAGATCGATAATAACAACAAAAGAATTATAACAAACTACCAAGGGATAAAATCATACTAGATAGTGTATACACACTCATCTAAATACATTAAATATTTATTTCAATATTTTATTTTGTCTTTGTAGTTTTAAGTTTAAAAGCCGTGAACAGTTATTACTTATTACTTGTGCTATAGTTATTACTTGCGTTCGTGTAGAGTGAATACATCAAAAATTTGTGTAGGGTGAATTCTTCAGTGCCAATTAATTCAGATGTTATTCAAATTCTCTTTGCTGGTAGTAATGAAAAAGGACATTGGAATTTATTTGGTAGAATAACCGGACTATTCATGTTTATGATAATTGCAATAGTAAGATATTGTCAGATGATTGCAAAATTTAAATAAATAGATTATTTCCTTATAATACAAACATTAAAATTACGTTTGAAGAAGTACAACATCCACAAAATGCATATGATTGTGGAGTTTTCGCCATTGCATTTGCAACTGCAATTATTTTCAATACTTGTCCTTGTGGGTCGAGCTTTGACATGAATAAAATGAGAAAACATTTATTAAAAATTTATCAGACAAAATCTTTAGAAATGTTTTCTTTAGCATGTAGCCATTACAATTTTATTTCAAGTACTGTTCCATTAAATCGTAACGTGCATCATGCAAAAAATTTTAATTTGTTTGATTTTACTTGTCAAAAAATTAATATACAATTACTCGAGTCAGAAAAATTAGATTGTTTCATAAACCAACAAAGTCAATTACTGGAATCATTTAGTGAACAAAAAAAAACAGTCAATTAAGGAAAATGTTAAAATAACAGTACAAGAAAGTAATGTAAAATATTATCAGAAGAATAAAAAGAAAATTTTAGAAAAAGCTAAGCAGTCTTATATACATCATTTTGTAAAGAAAAATGATAACATGATTAAACAAGAAAAAAATAAAAAATATAACAAAAATAAAAAACAACTTTTAGACAACGCTAATAAATCTTACATACATAGATTTACTCAGAAAGACAATAAATTAATAATGCAAGAAAAAAATTCAAAATATTATGAAAAACAAAAATGAATATCTGTTAATAACGGCAAAATTAAAGGTAAATCAAATTATAATATAAGATTATTGCAAGAAGAAAATAATATTGTATGTAATGACATCGCCAATCAATTTCAAAATCTTCAACTTAAAGAAATGTATGTGAAATGCCCAAAATTAACAATTGAACAACTTCTACATTATAATATAACAAATTTTGAAAATCAATCGTAAAAAAAACGAAAAAGTAAACATTTAGATAAAGAAATTATTAAAACAAAAAGAAAGAAACTTGAAACATGTAAAAATGGAAATCTAAAATGTAATATAAACAATAAAAATAATAAATGTGCATTTATAGCCACTGAAATTGATGAAGCTTTAATACCAGAAAATGACGTTGTCAATTTAATCTTAAAATGTGAATATTGTGAAGCAAAAAATATATATATGGGTGGTTCTCTGACAAATCGAGCGGTCGATTTTTTGACCCTATCGAAAAAAATTTTTAAAATGTTCCTAAGAGACACATGAGTATCCCTGAATTTTTTCAGATTTTTTTCATCAAGTATCTTCGAGTTACAGAGGGTCAAAGTTGATGAAATCACGTTTTTTTGCTTTTTCTGGCTACTTTCATTAATTTGTAGATCCTCAGGGAAGCATTTTTCACTATAGAGATATATAATATTTTTTTCTGCAAATTTTCTAAACTATTCAAAAAAAATATTTTTGATGTCGTATATATATGTTTTAAGAAAGTTATAAGTTATTTAAGTCTTAAAATCAAGTTTTAGGAAAGTTCGATCACCCGGATCATAACCAAAAAATTCATGAAGATACCTTATTTCAATTCAAAAAAGTCTGCGAAAGACCCAGAATGTCAGAGGCCTTGGTTTCTCTGTAAAAAATCATTATATCCGTTCATATATGAAAAAAATTTAGTTTTATTGCTATATAGAAGAATTTAACCAATTTTATCAATTACGTAAATTTTTTTATAATAATTTCAGTCATTAAAAAAATGATAAGGTTAGTGAAATGCTTCGATATAGCAATAAAACTAAATTTTTTTCATATATGAACGGATATAATGATTTTTTACAGAGAAACCAAGGCCTCTGACATTCTGGGTCTTTCGCAGACTTTTTTGAATTGAAATAAGGTATCTTCATGAATTTTTTGGTTATGATCCGGATGATCGAACTTTCCTAAGATTTGATTTTAAGACTTAAATGACTTATAACTTTCTTAAAACATATATATACGACATCAAAAATATTTTTTTTGAATAGTTTAGAAAATTTGCAGAAAAAAATGTTATATATCTCTATAGTGAAAAATGCTTCCCTGAGGATCTACAAATTAATGAAAGTAGCCAGAAAAAGCAAAAAAACGTGATTTCATCAACTTTGACCCTCCGTAACTCGAAGATACTTGATGCAAAAAATCTGAAAAAATTCAGGGATACTCATGTGTCTCTTAGGAACATTTTAAAAATTTTTTTCGATAGGGTCAAAAAATCGACCGCTCGATTTGTTAGAGAACCACCCATATATATGTATATAAACTTATTTGACGAAAAGAACGCATAAGAACAGAGTTTACCCGTAAACTAATTTATATAAGGTACATGATAGTTACAAAAATATTAAGTTATAGAGCGAAATGAAAGAATAAACCCGAATTTTCGTGTAGCAAACAAACCCTTCCGCTTTTACCTTCAGAAAGCGTAAGAAGAGGGTGAGAAAGGAATTTCATTCCTCAAGTCTTCCGTAAAGATCGGTAATGCAGCACAAACAGCACGCGCGACCGACCCGAGCAAAAATTTTTTCACCATAGTTTTTGATGACAATTTTTTTCTACCCACACTTTCAGGATCGTGCATTTCACCGGGGGTATACGTAGGTAGCCATTGCGTTGCAAACGGTACTACGTTCTTAGTAAAAGGTGGTGACAACTTGATACACGTGTTCACCACCTGGTACCAAACGAACGTTGCTTAGACCACTCGGCAGTTTATACTTCTTGGCCTGTGGGTAGGCCGGGGTCGCCCGCCGTCGTATTCTTTTTTGAGGGCTCATTTTGATCTTTGAAATTATATTTGAATTAAATTAGTTAGTTAATAGAAAAGTTCATGTTTATAAACGATGTGTAAATAGAAAAGGCTGTTAGAATTTGAATGACGAAAATCGAATGGTAATTACTTGTGATAATCAAACTAGTTTAAT
Source organism: Philotrypesis tridentata (assembly GCA_018906965.1). Lineage (NCBI taxonomy): Eukaryota > Metazoa > Arthropoda > Insecta > Hymenoptera > Pteromalidae > Philotrypesis > Philotrypesis tridentata. The sequence continues at coordinate 132,140 of JACCIB010000106.1, forward strand.
AATCATCACTTACAGTATTACCTTTATGCATGAACGTGTGCACGCCAAAAATTACAATATTTAAATATTGTTTATTTGAAAATTGAGAGAGCAAATTTGTTTTCCAATGTCCCCTGCAAAGGTACCCCTACCGAGAGGACTTAGCCATTTATGACAACGGTGGACAGACCCTTGGCTAGAGCGCTCTAATGATGATCACACCGAAGATCACAACCTCCATAAACACAATTTTTCCGTAACAATTTTCAATTTTTATGTTATGGATTTTTGTATAAATTATTAATCGTGTTTAAAGTTCATTGAGAATAGCAAAACTTAAATTGTGAAAATCGGATGTTTTTTACATACACTTCACTAGAATTTCACGAATTTTGCTCTCAGTTTTGTTGTTATATGTAAACTTTAAACATGATCAATAATTTATACAAAAATCCATAACAATGAAAAATTGAAAAATGTTAAGGAAAAATTTGGTTAATGGAGGGTGTGATCTTTATAGGCCAAGCAATAGAGATTGTTGGAGTGGTGGAAAATTAGTGAGGTTGTTTTTAAAAATAAGTAACTTTATTACAATGTGTGAAGTGTCGTCGGACACGACTGTCTCCTTCCGAGACTTACAAGCGAGAGAGAGAATGAGCGCGAGTACAGTATATGCGAGCGCTCTTCTCTATAGTGTGTATCTATATATGTGTGTTTACATACTCGCGTATTCGCGTTTTCGGAGTCGCGCTTGTCTCGATGTACAAAATCATATATATACAAGAGATGGCGCGACCAGTATTAATTCATAGAACAACAAGCAAAGAGTATAATATTTATACAATATTCAACACGCCTCCTTAAATTTATATTCTTTGCTTTTACATTCAGTCTTGTCGCTTTTGCAATTTTCAAGTATATTTAATGCTTTTCTGTGTTTTGTGAACTTTTCTCTATTCAAACTTTTTGTTAATATATCAGCTAGATTTAACTCTGAATTTATTTTTATAATATCGATTATTCCATTTTCATAATATTCATTAATGTAGTAATATTGTATATTCTTATTGTATATGTTTATTCTTTCATTGAATTTTTCTTTAAACATTTCACTTAGCAGATTTCTTACAAATATTACTTCGGTTATTGCATCTGACATAGCCGTATATTCTGCAAAGGTTGAACATTTCGTTACATTTTTTTGTTTATTTGTTTTCCAATAAATCAGATTTCCATAATATCTTATAATATATCCAGTTGTGGATTTTCTATCTATATTGTCTCCGGCAAAATCTGAGTCTACCATGCAATCTAGTGTATCACATTTTAAATTATTAAAATACGTTAATTTTAGATCTTTGGTATTCACTAGATATTTTAATACTCTCATAGCATATTTGAAATGAGTTTCATTATAACAACTTTGGAATCTACTCAAGTAGTTTACACTATATGAGATATCTGGTCTCGTACCAGTACTTATATAAAGTAATTCTCCTATTAAGTTTCTGTACTTTATTGACTCATTTTGTTCAGTTGCTTTTTCTAATTTTAGACTCGTCTCCATAGGAGTGTTATACAATTTTGCATTTTCTAGATTATACTTTGCAGCTAAAGATTCAATGTATTTTGTTTGGCTTAGTGTTATTTTGCCTTCATTCTTATTATAATCAATGTTTATTCCCATGTATTGGTTGACTTTTCCTAAGTCTTTCATTTCAAAATTTTCCATTAATTTTGATTTTATTTCATTTATTTTATTTCTATTTTTACAACAGATTAATAAATCATCTACGAAAACTAGTATATATATTGAATCTCTGCTTGCATTATTTACATATAAACAATAATCATGTTTGCTTCTCACGAAATTTAATTTTTCCATGTACTTATGAAAACAATTATACCAAGCTCTTGGGCTTTCTCGTAAACCATATAATGCTTTTTGCAATTTACAGACGTTGTTATTTCCTACTTCATAGCCTTCTGGTTGATTTACATAAACCTTTGATATTACTTCACCGTTCAGAAAAGCTGTTTCTACATCCATTTGATCAATAAACAAATCATTTTTACAACAATATGATAATAATATTTTAAGTGTTTGCATTTTTCCTACGGGTGAGTAAACGTTTTCTATATGTTCTCGTTGTTGAAAGCCGCGAACTACCAATCTGGCTTTATAGGTATTATCGTTTTTTCGTCTAAATACCCATTTGACATCAATGATTTTTTTGTTTAATGGCTTCTCTACTAATTTCCAAGTTTTATTTTTCTTTAAACTTTCGATTTCTGAATTCATTGCAATTTTCCACTGTTTTTTATCGCCTCCTCGAATTTATGAGGTACATTTGCATCGATGTTATTAATATAAATAAAATGCGCTATAGGATCACCGTATCTATTTACAGGACTTTTCTTTCTTTTTGACCTTTTCGGTTCTTTCAAATTAATTTCGTTTTCATTTTCACTATTTATATCATTTTCATTGATTTCTGTAATTAAATTATCTCTACTTTTCTCGAGAGAAGAAGTAGGGATAAATAAATTTTTGTTTGTGTTGCTGACAACACTATCATATTCTTCTGAATCGCTTTCAGAATTTTCCGATTCACAACTTTCATGCTTTTCATCTGATTCGTTAAGACAAATTATTTTTGTGTCTTCTTCGACAACCTGTACATGTCTCGTGTTAATAACTTTGTTATTTACTAAAACTCTGTAACCGTTTTCTGTATAACCTACTAATATTCCTACTGTTGCCTTGTCATCCCATTTACTTTGTCTTTTGACCTCTGGGATTCGGACAAAAACTTTACTACCATAAATTTTGAAATGATTAACGTTTGGCTTTGTGCCAAAGAATATTTCGTAAGGAGTTTTATTTTCTACAGTATTTGCTATAGTGCGGTTTTTCAAGTAAGCTACCGTTTTAATAATTTCAGGCCAATATTGCCTATTTATATTTGCTTCTCTTTGTAAGCATCTGCCTATGTCCATTGCTGATCTATTGTATCTTTCCACTACACCATTCAATTCATGCGTGTACGATGGACATGGTAATAATTCTATTCCCTTATACTTAATAAAATTGTAAATCTCCTTATTCAAATATTCCTTGCCATTATCGCACTGTATTTTCTTAACCCTTTTGTTAAACTTATTTTCAACTAAATTTACAAATTCTATAAAACAACTTGCAGTTTCAGACTTATGTTTAATACAAAATATTCGCGTGCATTTACTGTAATCATCGACAAAAGTTAAGAAATATTTTTCTCCACCATAACCAGTCGTTTGATGCGGTCCATTTAAATCAGTATGAATTAATTCTAAAATTTCAGAAGTTTTTGTTCGATTATTTTGAAATGGTACATTTGCCATTTTACTTTGAATGCAATTTGCACATTTCATATCAGTGTTTTCAATTTTATCTGGCAATCCCTCAACTAATTTTTCTTTAACTAATTTATTTAAGTATTGAAAATTAACATGACCTAATGCTCTGTGCCATTTTTCTTTCGCGGTTATTTTTACTGCATTTATACATTTTTCTTTCTATTCATTCACTAGAAAACCTTTTATATAATATAAATTATTTACTTTATTTGCAACTACAATTAATTCTCTATTATTGTTATAAATTTTCACGCTATCATTTCTAGCTACTATCGTATTACTTCCAGTTATTTTTGAAAAACTTAATATGTTCTGCTTTATGTCTTTTGCAAAATAAACATTTTTTAGATTTACATATTTTTTACTATAATAATTTTCAAAATAAATTTGTATATTTCCTACTTTTGTAGCTTTGAGCGTTTTACCGTTAGGTAATTTGACATCTATCGGTTTTTTCAAAATAACAGAATTTTCAAAATAATTATCATCGCGTACAATGTGATCGGTACAACCGCTGTCTAATAACCAAAAGATTTTCTTTCGATTTTCGCTACCGTTACAATCACTTTCTAAATTTACCTTATTTGTCTCTGGTGTATATACTTGCGTTGACCATGAATCGCTCGCGTAATCTTCGTGTTGCTCTTTCGTGCTGTGCGATGAATGTTGTCCTCTGCCTCGACCTCTGCCTCTGAAGCCTCTGTTGCTGCCCCTGTGACTACCTCTTCCTCGCTGATTTCGACTTGGTTGAGTGCTGCTGCTTTGACCTTGCTGTTGTCCAGTCCAACAGTCTTTTTGCGCGTGGCCATATTTTCCGCAATTATAGCAATTTCCCTTTATTTTCGTGTTGAAAGTGCTTACATTGCTTTTGCTATCACTTTTGTTATTGTCTATGTTATGTAAATTTTTTTCTTTTATTTTCGATTTAACATAATCGACCGTATGTTGTTCTTTGGGTATCACATCAAGAAAATCACCAATATAACTGTAAGTTGATGGTAGTGCTCGAAGTAAATAGTTTATCTTTTCTGCTTCTGTTATCTTACCGCCAGCACTTTTAAAATCATTTACGGCTTTTTCGAAGTCTACAAAAAATTCTTCGATTTCTCTATAACTTTTAAGTTTGATTTCTTCTATTTTATTTCTTCGCAACATTTGTAGGGCTGTTGACTGTGTTATATACATTTTGTCAAACCTTTTTATCATCTCACACGCTGTTATGCATTCACTTACATATTCAAGCTGCTTATCTGAGATAGCACTTGTTATAATTGCACGTGCTTTGAGATCTTTTTTCTTCCAATCAACTTCTGTGTCTGAGGCAATTCTTTCTCTTTTTATTTGCTCTTGACATTCTTTATATTCAAGCAAGATCTTTAATCTTGTTTTCCAACTGGTATAATTTATACCGTCAATAATTGGTATAATTATATCTTCAACTTTTGCTTGAGCCATTTCGTATTCACTTATTTTTGTGTAAATTTCGTTTCTCAAAATACAAACTTCTTTGGTTATTTTTATAACTTTTCTCAAAATTGTTTTTCTAATTTTTTCACTTAGTGTTTCCTTATTTTCTTCGATCATTAATTATTTGTGCAAATTCATAAAATTTTCCATGTGCTCTATCACGTCACTTAAACACGTTTTATGTGTGCCGACCGTAATCTCTTCGCATCACACTTTTTTCTTCAATTTTTCACAAAAATGTTTTTATCAGTCTCTTCTAGACTACTTTTATTTGTTATTTTCGCTTATATTTCTTTTTGAACTCTTCTTAGTTCAATTATTTTTCACTGGAACACTTTTGTATTTTCCACGTGGCTCTCACACCTCACTAGCACATTTTAATATGTCTTACTGCACTTTTTTTAAAAAAAAGTCACAGTACGGCATAAAAAATTTCCAACCACGGACTGCTACCATGTTGGAGTGGTGGAAAATTAGTGAGGTTGTTTTTAATAATAAGTAACTTTATTACAATGTGTGATATGTCGTCGAATACGACTGTCTCCTTCCGAGACTTACAAGCGAGAGAGAGAATGAGCGCGAGTACAGTATATGCGAGCGCTCTTCTCTATAGTGTGTATCTATATATGTGTGTTTACATACTCGCGTATTCGCGTTTTCGGAGTCGCGCTTGTCTCGATGTACAAAAACATATATATACAAGAGATGGCGCGACCAGTATTAATTCATAGAACAACAAACAAAGAGTATAATATTTATACAATATTCAACAGAGATACTTTTGTACATTAAAAATTACACATAGAGAACGATACTAATCGATAGATAATGAAATATAAATAATAAAAAACCAGTTTTGGTCAAAAAATTCCCCACAATTAATTTTATTTATAACAAAAACTGCAAAAAAATTGTTTGATTTTTTGTCTATAATTAAAAAGGTAATAGATTTATGTGAACAGTATCAACGGCCAAATTGTAGGTGAGAAAATTCTACAGAGTTTGTGATGTTAAACGACTCGATAGGACTATTAGAAATCGAGAAAACTCGGAAAAACGCGAAAAGGTCCACAGTTTTTCAAATTTAAGATCCGAAATTCTGAAATTCGTCGAATTTTCTCATTTTTCTGAGTTTTCTCAGTTCCTAATAGTCCTGTTGAGACGTTTAGCATTTCAAACTGTGAAGAATTTTTTCACCTACAATTTTGCTATTAGTACTATTCACATTAATCTATAACTTTTTTAATTATAGACAAAAGACAAAACAAAATTTTTTTGCTGTTTTTGTTATAAATAAAATTAGCTCTTGAAAATTTTTTGACTCAATAATTGTTTAATGAATCTGTCGATCTCTCCGAGGCTCTCTTTACTTTGGTAAGTAAAGTAGAATCAATTATGTTGCGGGAAGGTTACGTAACCAGCTGGCCACGGTCAGACAACATTGCTGCGAAGTAGAATGTCCGTTTTAATATTACATCGATTCGATCGGTATTCCGTACCCATCCGTGGAAAGTAATATTACAGTAACATAGTAGTAAGCTTATTCAACATTTCCAGAACATTCATATATTACAATTTTTTTTTCGATTTTTTCAAAAAATTTCTTCCCTATTGAAATAATACAGCAATGTTATGGTAACATTTCACAATGTTATCACAACATTACTAGAATATAATATCTTACAAAGGGATCAAAGAAAAATGTTTAAAAAAAATTTCTCCGGTCGGGATTTGAACCCAACTCCTTTTGCTCAGTAGACCCGCTTGTTAACCACTGAGCTATTGTTTTGTTGTTGTCAAATAATTTTGAACCTAGGTTATATCTTAAAGGCCCTCGTTTATCTTTCATTTTACCCTATACATTAACTTCAATGACAACAACAAAACAATAGCTCAGTGGATAACCAGCGAGTCTACTGAGCGAAAGGAGTTGGGTTCAAATCCCGACCGGAGACATTTTTTTTAATTATTTTTCTTTGATCCCTTTGTAAGATAGTATATTCTAGTAATATTGTGATAACATTGTGTAATGTTACCATAACATTGCTGTATTATTTCAATAGGGAAGAAATTTTTTCGAAAAAATCGAAAAAAAATGTATAATATATTAATGTTCTGGGAACGTAGAATAAGCTTCCTACAATATTTCTGTAATATTACTTTCCACGGATGGGTACGGAATACCGATCGAATCGATGTAATATTAAAACGGACATTCTACTTCGCAGCAATGTTGCCTGACCGTGGCCAGCTGGTTACATAACCTTCCCGCAACATAATTGATCCTACTTTACTTACCAAAGTAACATTCCAGCCAATAAAGCCGAGATTTTAAAAGTTAATAACCGTGAGTGTCAAGTGGTTAATTACATAAATTCCTTTGCTGCCTCACCGTCATAGAGAATTCTCCTATCGCCGGCCAAGAGAGTGTCCGTGCGCGCACAAGAACGATGAATATAATTTTTGTCAATGCTTACCTATTACTTAACAGCTTCTTTAAGACCATCTAACACACAGGCATCTTCTCACGCACATGATATTCATAGCCTGCATACCTAAAAATAAAGAATTCTCTCACAAAGAACAAATTCTTCACAAATAGTATGTTATTTATAGTCCAAATACTTATCTAAATTTGAAGACTAGTAGACTCAGAAGTTATCACAACAGCACAACATCCAGCTTACACTAAACTACAGACAGCAGACGAAACGGCTAATGTCTCAATGCAAACTTGACTAAGTTGGTAAAACAGGGATTTCCTTTTCCATATGATGCAAGGTACCATTTTTCAAGTGGTAATTTAAATTTGCACGTATATTTTTTTATCCTTTTATAAGTTTAATTAAAAAATAACAAGACTAAATTTAAATCCTAAATTTATTTTATTTTGAACATTGAAAATCAAAATAAAATCTATGATTTTATAAAAATTAGTTATTTACAGTATGTAATGTTCAGTAAATAATATGTTATTTCTTTTTAATCAAATTGCCTTTTCAAAAGGAGTTTGTAAACACATTTAATGTTACCTTTTCTATGAAAAGGCAATTGTTTTGAATAATCAAAAGTGCTATAAGACAAAATATCAATAATACGCAATTTTGAAAAATTACATTTTTTTAGTATTTTGCCTATAACTTTGTAGCGGAATTTTTTCGGGCAAAAAGGACTTCAGCAGCGTATTCTATAGAAAATTTGCCTTAAAAAGATCAAATAAAAAAATTTTTGATTTTTTTGAATTTTAACTCAGGCATAACCCCTTAAGATTAAATTTAATCTTTTGGATATCAAAAAACTCGTTACACGTCGGAAGAGATGGTGCGAGTGAGAAGGATAAAGGGGAAAGAATCTGCAGGATGCCTTCAGCAACTGTAAGTGTTGTATTGTAAATTATAAATGTACTGTATTTCCGAGGTACCGAGAACCCGAAGACAGGATCGAGTAGGTCAAGGGATAAGGTGAACTACAGAGAAGACAAAGCAGACGAGAAGAGAGCGCACACCGATGCATGTGTGTATAATTATATATATATATTGCAACAAGGCGCCCGTACACAAGCAAGTACGAACGCCTAGCCCAACGCCGTGTACACACACAAGCGTGCAAGCGCACGGCAATGCGAGGATCGAGGCGGCAGGAGCCGCACACGAAACCGCGAGTGGGGCAGGGGAAAGAATTAGGAGAGAGAGAGACTCGAAGAGATTCGAGTCAGCACTGAACACAGAGCTAGAGAGAGAGAGCGTTCCAGCAGAAGAGCTCGAAAGAAAGAGTGAGAAAGCAAGAAACGCGACAGCACGTTAGAAGACGCTGCCGCGCAAGAAGGAGTGGGGACAGTTTTCGGACTAATTCATGTCCGAAAACTAGACGAGCGCAACTGTGCTCGCCAGATTATCTCCTGGCTATCGACCCGGTCAGATGCGCCGCACATACTTAACGCGCAGAGACGCCTCGCGCCGACAACCCGCTGGCTGCGCTGATCTCGATCCGCGCAGCACTCAGCGCGAAAACTCCACAGCACGAGCGCGCGTCTTTTGTAAATAACTACGCGGAATAAATGCACGGGTGAGCGTGATTTGCCCATCCGCTCTCTCATACGAATTGAGTATACGTCATTCCGCGCACACCTACTTGCTAGCACCCGAGAACCCCTCCAAAGTCCGCCGAAGGAGCTGAGCAGCCGAGCAGGACTAGGAGGCCGGGTAAGATACGATCTCTTTTGTGTACGAGCCTCGTCATAATATATACATATATGGGTGGTTCTCTGACAAATCAAGCGGTCGATTTTTTGACCCTATCGAAAAAAATTTTTAAAATGTTCCTAAGAGACATATGAGTATCCCTGAATTTTTTTCAGATTTTTGCATCAAGTATCTTCGAGTTACAGAGGGTCAAAGTTGATGAAATCATGTTTTTTTGCTTTTTCTGGCTACTTTCATTAATTTGTAGATCCTCAGGGAAGCATTTTTCACTATAGAGATATATAACATTTTTTTCTGCAAATTTTCTAAACTATTCAAAAAAAATATTTTTGATGTCGTATATATATGTTTTAAGAAAGTTATAAGTCATTTAAGTCTTAAAATCAAGTTTTAGGAAAGCTCGATTATCCGGATCATAACCAAAAAATTCATGAAGTTACCTTATTTATCGTAAGTAAGATTCTTACTGTTCGTCGATCAGGAAGACGGCGTTCGTTTCTAATTTTTGGTAAATTTTGAATTATATACCTTGTCTTTTATAATTATGTTTATATTTGTAACTATCATATTAATTTTGTAAAATTTAATAATTTTTTGTAATTTTTATACTAATTTCAATTTTTGTACGTTTTTAATTTAGCCACTGATGAGGGGACTAATACGTCCCGAAACGTTTGGCATAAATAAAGTTACTTGGCTCGAAGAGACGCATAGTTGTTTCCATTTTTCAAAAATATTATATTATACATAAATATTATATATAAACATATATTATAAGTATATTAAAAATTTTTTGAGATTGTTGATTACACTGACATTTAGTAGTTCATCGGTTATCTATGATAGGACGGGACGGCAAGTTTTTCCATAAAAAAATTGCGTTCTACATGCTAGAATTTGTTACTGTTTTTTTTAAATGTGGGATCGATTTTTTGTATGAATTAAATCTTATATTTAATTGCAAATGATCGTCTTGGACATAGATTTTTCATGAAATAAGGATAGTAATTTACTGAATTACTAAGTAGAGTAGATTGTACATCCGCTCGTTGCTTCCATAAATAATCGAAAAAGTTTTCATAATGCGAAACAATCCTGTAATATATTATGGGCACATTTTTCATGTGATAATGTCATGTAAGAACATCATTCCTATATGTACACTCGGATACTATTGAACTTTGAATAATATCGAATTAGTGCTATGCTTTGCGCATGTTTGTGACCGGTCACGGAACGCTCTATTTACCGGAAGTACGGTGACCTAACCTCCCACACTAAATACGGCGTAAGAGTGATCAGTCATTAAACGTCAGCTGGAATGCGCAGGACGTGGCGGCAATCGCAGTTATTCCGACAATTCTACCGACAGTATCTTTTCACAGGCTATCCACCTTTTCACATGTCACAATTTGGTCGAGTGTTTATAACGATGAATACATATATATTTATAATCCTTCTCCGATATAAACAATGATTTATTTATATCAACTCAATTGCTTCTTATAACAAAAACTTGCCAATTTCTTCATTGATATCATAACTTTCTTTTGCTATATTAAAATTGAAATTTATGTAAAATCGAAGGTATAGAGAAGAAACACTAAAGAAATGGTAGTCTGTCCAACAGATCCTTCAAGCAAAGATGTTTACCCATTCATATTGATATAGATAGATGAAAATTTCTAGTTATTCAGCTTCATGTATAAGCATCATGTTCTTTCAGTGTCTGTGATTCACTCATTTACGAGGTAAAAGAAGACACATATATTAACATAATTATTTGTTGAACTAATTAGAAATACCTTTTTAATCATTGCATTATAATCACATTTCTTATCAACCTTTACTAAGGGAAAAGTAATAAACGTACACAATAAACCTGCTAGAATATTATTTACATTATTATTGAAAGTTTAACTTTAATTTACATATAATGAAAATAGACTTTTAGAATAAGCACTCTGAATTTTCACCACATAAGGGATATCGAGAGTTTAAAAATTAACTTTGATTAATATAATGAAATAACTGTATAGATAGAGAAAACACTTAGAATTTTTGTGACATTGAGATATCAAGAGTTGCAAAATTAATCTTCAAGTTTTACATGAAGAAACGACCTTATACTTGCCAGCCTTTTACCTTGAAAAGGTTTTTTTTTGGGGGGGGGGAGATTTCACTACTTTTAAAAAGTATGTAATACCTAAATTACAAAGAATAGTTAACATCAACTGAATAAGTTATAAATTTAAAAATTAATGTGTACATGCTCACTGAAGATGGCCGCGGCAGTGTCACTAGCGCCCTAGTTCTAAAAGTGTGCGCGCGTGCTCAGTCTGTGGCGTCGGTAAGTCGCTCTGTAGTCCTGGGGTTATCGACGTTACGTCTGCTATACCGTCAGTATTTAACCTCTCGCGTGATTAACTTTGTCGCTGCTAAAGTATTTTAAAATTGTTGCTACGGGATCGAAACTCGTACTCAGGAGCAACTATGGATGGTCAGCTACTCCGAGGAGTGATTTCTTTTGGGACTTGTACACTGTGGTGATGGGAAACTTGTGCTTTCCCGTGGTCGATCATTGCTGTTTGGAGTCAGATAAGTTTTTTTTTTTATTTAAATTATTGAGACTTTTTGTTGATTTAAAGCACCGGTGCTTTGTTAAAAGAATTTTGTCTTTTTGTTTTCAGGTCACTGGGTCAATGCTGCTTCGAAATTTGTGTGTTACGTCTTAAGAAGATTTTGACGCCTCCCCTGGAATGGCATGCCGAAGCTAGTGCACAAGTTTTCGCTAAAGTTTTTTGTAGTGAGAAGTACAACAGTGTTGTAGAGTGTTTTAGTAAACATATTTAATTAATTTACATGACTTGACCAGTGCTTTTGACTTTTTGTAGTTTTTAAATTATGTATATGTGTGAATAAGTGTAAATCACTATGGTGTTTTTCAATAATTATTGTGTGAATTTGTGGATCTCAATTGTGATTTGTCGAGAACAAGCAAAAAATGGTATAATTATTTTCACTTTTTTTCCTACACATAATCATTTAATAATAATTCACATGATAATATAATTCACATAATATATATGATGAACTTATATAATAATTATAAATCTTGAAAAAACATTTTTTACATCACTAGCTTCTCACAGGAATTCCTTCCCTTTATAACATTACAGTTGCGTAACCTCCCAATAGAAATTGTGTAAAAACTTTCTTGATACTTAAACGATGAAAATACAACACTTTCACTAGCTTGTCACATCACAAGAAAATTATTTCCTTATATAATCTGAAAATTCTATAAAACTTTTCTTCGATTCTTGATCGATGAAAATAGAACACTCACTAGCTGGTCATAAGGATCCCTTTCGATTCACAGCCTCAGAGTCTACCTCCCAGGAGACGAAAGGAAAAGTTAACAATTATTCACAAGAAGATCAGCAATCGAGGAATATTGTCAACGCACTTAACCAGCTTGTCACATCACAAAATAGCTATTTCCTTATATAATCTGAAGATTCAGTAAAAATTTTCTTCGATTCTGGACAAATGATAATTAAACACTTTCACTAGCTTGTCATAAGGACTTATAAACTGAGAATTCTTTCTTGGATTCTTGAACGATGAAAATAAAACACTTTCACTAGCTGGTCATAAGGAAATAATTAATAATAAACAAGCACTTCAACAATTGTATAGAAACTTTCTTGCATAGAAGATGAATATAGATCTTCTTAACACTTCACTAGCTTGTCATCACAAAAAATTTATTTCCTTTATAATCTGAAGCAAGAATATTCTCTATTATATAAACTGAATAATCTCTAAAATCCAACAAAATAAAACACTTTCACTAGCTATTCATAAGAATCCCTTTCGGTGAACAGCCTGAGAGTCTACCTCCCAGGAGACGATAGGAATAGTTATAAACTATTCATATACACTTAAACAACTTAGAATCTTTCATGTATGAGCGATGCATATTCTTGACACTTCACTAGCTTCTCACAATAGAAAATAATTTTTTCCTTATATAAACTGAATATTCTCTGAACCAAGAAAATAAAACACTTTTACTATCTATTCATAAGAATTCTTTTCGACGTACAGCCTCAGATTCTATCTCCCAGGAGACGATAGGAAAAGTTAACATAAGCATTTCCACAATTGTAGAAACTTTCTTGCGTGGAGGATTGAATATAATCGTAACTATCAACCAACTTGTCACATCACAAGAAAATTATATAAACAGGAAATTCTGTATAAATTTTCTTTGATTCTTGGACGATGAAAATACAACACTTTCACTAGCTTCTCATCAGGATCCCTTTCGACGAATAGCCTGAGAGTCTACCTCCCAGGAGACGATAGGAAAAGTTATGAATTATTCATATACACTTAAACAACTTAGAAACTTTCATGCATGAGCGATGCATATTCTTGACACTTCACTAGCTTCTCACAATACAAGACAATTTTTTCCTTATACTGAATATTCTCTATGTTAAAACTTTCTTCGATTCTTGAACCAAGAAAATAAAACACACTAGCTATTTGTAAGGATCCCTTTCGATGTATAGCCTGAGAGTCTATGTCCCAGGACACGATAGGAAAATTTAATAATTGTTCATAAGCACTTCCACAATTGTAGAAACTTTCTTGCGTGGAAGATTGAATATAATCCTAACACTTAACCAACTTGTCACATCACAAGAAAATTATATAAACTGGAAATTCTGTATAAATTTTCTTTGATTCTTGGATGATGAAAATACAAGACTTTCACTAGCTTCTCATCAGGATCCCTTTCGATGAATAGCCTGAGAGTCTACCTCCCAGGAGACGATAGAAAAAATTACACATCCACTTCAAGAATGTAGAAACTTGCTTGAAAGGTGAACCCAGGAGACGATAGAAAAAGTTACATATTCACTTCAACAACGTAAACTTTCTTGAAAGATGAATTCTTAACACTTTACTAGCTGCCAGATCACAGAACAGTTATTTCTTTATATAATCTAATAGTAAAAAAACCTGAAAAATAAAAGGATATATTTTAACAAAGAATCAGTTCATGAATCTTTCATGTATTGTATATTTAAAAAAAAAGTACAACTAAATACTTATCTAATTTGAGGCTATTAGTCTTGTTTGTGAAAATTTTTCATAATTATATCTGTCAGTTTTTAAATATTTCATCAAACCCAGCTTTATAAATTGCATATTATGTTGAAAATAAAATCACTTTGGTACTTTATTTTGTACAATACTTATTTTTCTTTAACACTACATATGTGTTATTATATTCAAAAATAAAAAAATGTGAATACACCATCGTCTCCTCTTCTGCACACTTGATGAACTGTATAGATGCAAGCAATAGTATACGTAGTACCTACGTCACGATGACGTACTTCCGCGGAGAACATTTTTCCGTCGGGAGAATTATTTTCGCGTTGAAGAATTTGTGACCCCGAACCTTCACTTCATAATATCTTTTGATAGAAGCCATTTCACAATATATGATTCTGAAGTGATTTTGCTAGTTTTATTCCAAGCTTTCATTTGAGTGCTCATAAGTGAGAAACAAAGCTCTTAATGCGAAGAAAACCGAATGTCACATCTCCAACAGGGCCTATGAGACGTATATAGGGTCTGGCTATAGCGCCCGACGGCGGCGTATGTACTGTCGTACCTTATACTTGCCATCGAGGCGCTACCGTGCCCCTTGATATGTTTTAAGAAAGTTATAAGTCATTTAAGTCTTAAAATCAAGTTTTAGGAAAGTTCGATCATCCGGATCATAACCAAAAAATTCATGAAGATAACTTATTTCAATTCAAAAAAGTCTGCGAAAGACCCAGAATGTCAGAGGCCTTGATTTCTCTGTAAAAAATCATTATATCCGTTCATATATGAAAAAAATTTAGTTTTATTGCTATATCGAAGCATTTCACTAACCTTATCATATTTTTAATGATTGAAATTATTATAAAAAAATTTATGTAATTGATAAAATTGGTTAAATTCTTCTATATAGCAAAAAAACTAAATTTTTTTCATATATGAACGGATATAATGATTTTTTACAGAGAAACCAAGGCCTCTGACATTCTGGGTATTTCGCAGACTTTTTTGAATTGAAATAAGGTATCTTCATGTATTTTTTGGTTATGATCCGGATGATCGAACTTTCCTAAAACTTGATTTTAAGACTTAAATGACTTATAACTTTCTTAAAACATATATATACGAAATCAAAACTATTTTTTTTTAAAAGTTTAGAAAATTTGCAGAAAAAAATGTTATATATCTCTATAGTGAAAAATGCTTCCCTGAGGCTCTATTAATTAATGAGAGTAGTCAGAAAAAGCAAAAAACATGATTTCATCAACTTTGACCCTCTGTAACTCGAAGATACTTGATGCAAAAAATCTGAAAAAATTCAGGGATACTCATGTGTCTTAGAAACATTTTAAAAATTTTTTTCGATAGGGTCAAAAAATGGACCGCTCGATTTGTCAGAGAACCACCCATATATATATCCTCGTCATAATATCTACCTATATTATATAGTTGTTTTGATTTTTGTTTTGATTTCTCTCATAGGCATTAATAAGGGTCTTGCACGGGCCCCGCACGGGCCACGCATTTATTGTGGTTTCTAAGCGTTTTTTTCAATATGGGCCCCGCATAGGCCCCCGCACGGGCCCCGCATAGGTCCCCGCACAGGCCCCCGTACGGGCCCCGCATTTTACCAAGGTTTTCTGTCTTTATTTTGATTTAGGAGAGGTGCAGGTCACGCATAGGCATCCGCATAGGTCCCCCAATCGAACTAGGTTTTATTTTCTTTTATGAGTAATATATGACTTATGAATTATGTTTGTCTTCCGCTAATACTTAGAATGTGTATAAGGGTTTGTATATATAGTTTATTGACTATAGAAATGTCATTGATGGAGGTTGACATAAACGAGACTCTGTGGGTGGGGAGTCGACAGGGGGGCGCTCGGAGCGCGTCGACGCAGAGAGACGCGCGTCGACGGTCCTCGCTCAATTTGGTCTAGAAGACGGCGGGCGTAGAAACGCCGTAGAAGGAGAGAAGCTGCTCGTAGAGCAGGGTCTGGAGTCGCCTCGCTACTCCAGAAGACTCGTCTGTTCGCTTATAGCAGTGACAGGGCGAGGGGCTGCTCGTGGAGCAGGCTTCGAAGTCCCATGATGCAGTCACGTCCGACTGGAGCATCTATGTTGCGTGTAGAGCGGACACAGCTCAGCCTTTACACGTTGACTCTTGAAACGAGTCTGGACGATAGCAAGAGCCCGCTCAACTTCTCCTTAGTCCCTGCAAGAGAGAAAGAGAGAATCTCTGAGGAAGTCTGGAACGTCCGGAGTCCAGTTGGCCGGATGCTGGTAGCTGCTCCTCTGCGAGTCTGTGAGCGGTGATTGGCCTCAGCAGAGGCGCGATGACTTCCTAGGCGTTAACTCCTTCTGCTGGCTGCAGTGATGGAGCGGTGCGTCGGCTCCGTTAGTGTCGCCTCCGATGTTCAGCGTCTGAATAGTTGACGCTGAGAGGGTGGCGGTTGGCCTGGCTCCTATAGGGGCCGATTGGGGGGAGGGGTTTAGAAAATAGCCCAGGAAATAATCTGTTTAATTATTTCCTTGCTTATATCAAGTCTCGTTTATATCAACGTGAAGTGATAGGTAGAGTTAATCATAGATTGTTATAGATATAGTTTTTAGGTTGTGGTGGTGTTGTGTGTTTTTAGGTTAGATGTTGTTTCTAGGAAGATGGTGGAAGTGATATGTATAGGTAATAAATGTAGATAAAATTATTTCTATTTTTTCCACATCACCATAACAATAACAATTTAAAACTATAACAATTTGAATAATTAATAAATATAATAATTAATATAATATAATATATTAATATATAACTAAATTTTAACAACAAAATTTACTCTTGACGATTTTGTCTTCTTCTATTTAATTCCTCTTCTGTCTCCTTATTCAAAGAAGTAATCAATTTCGAAAAGAATACCGCAGCATTCACTCTTATATCTGAAACGTACAAATAAACATAATAAATTTCGTAACGAAGCGATAATATTAACGTATATGTACATGCAGATGCGCCGTCGATAAATATAACACACAATGGATGTACGAATGGATGGATGTACGAATTGATAAAGCGCGTGTATTACATATCGTCTCTCTCTCTCTCTCTCTCTCTCTCTCTCTCTCTCTCTCTCTCTCTCTCGGTAGGATCACGTACATGTACATACGTACGATTGAGAGAAAAAAGAGAGAGAACGAGAGGAAGACAGGCGACGCGCGCGGACTCTTTTCGCACTTGAGCAACGATAAGAGGCGGAGGCCTTTGGCTATCAGCAGATGCGGGCGTTAAATGCGTTTCCGGCACGAGTGAGCCCGAGAGATGATGGATGACGATGATGACGACCATGTCGCCGGTCGTCCTGCGATGAGTTCCTGCATATAGTAATACGTACAATATATACGCGCGCGCACCAAATCATTCCTGCAGCCCCACCGCGTCGCGACTTTTTATAAATTTAAGAGTATTTACACACACCACGCGCAACTACTCGCACAAAAAGAAATAATAAAAATCCTTACCTCTTCGTGGATTCCGAACTCCTCGCTGGTTTCCTGGATTTCCGTCCGGTGCTGGCGCTGGTTGCGGAGCGGGATCCCTAGCTGGCGCAGGTGGAACTGGATGTGGAGGACCTTGATCCTCTCCGCCAACGGCGCCTTCGTCAACTTGGAAATCGTTCTCCATTTCGTGTTTCGTTTCCGTACGTTCCTCACTGACTCAAAGACGGATTCAGACTGACAGTTGATTGATTTTTTTTACCACGTTGTTTTTATTTATAATGAAGTTAACTGCATTTGATAAAACAAACAATTATTCGAAATTATTCTTATACAAAAATTCGAATAGTTTTATAACTTAATAAAAAAATCAATTTATAAATGATATATAATTAACTCTTATAATATATCATATAAGTTATAAAACCCTCTTTATAAGTTATAAAGAATTTTTGTATAATCATAATTTCAAATAATTATATGTTTTGTAAAATACAGTTTACTTCATTATAAATATAAAACAAAGTATTAAAAAAAATCAATCATTAAATATTACATTTTACCGTTCATACTTAGGGGGTTGGCAAGCGGAGCGAGCAGGGAGGTACCCCCTAGTGTGTGTGTGTGTGTGTGTATATATATATATATTTTTTTTCTGTAGTTTTCTGGAGATTTCTGTAAAAGGAGATTATTTCTTTATTCATAGTTATTAAATAATAGATTATTTTACATATTGGCAATGCTTACCTGTAAAACGAGAAAATAACATTCAATGTTATTTATTCGTCCCTTGGTAATTACAAGCTTTACTTATACCGGATTTATTACAACTTACTTCTTTGAGCATGTGCGAATTATATCTTTATCTCTCGCCACGTGCTCTCTCTCGCCTGTTCGCCCGTTTTTTCATTCCCTACAACTACTTGTCTCATATACCGACCACAATGTTGTCCACTTAAAAGACAGCAGGAGCGGACAAATTAGCCTGTCGTATTTTACTTAATCTTCGTCCCACTTTTCATGCCCATCACCAAAATTCTGCGATGAGCATTCTATCACTACACTCCTATAATAGCATGCGCTATTGTCGACAGAGCATAATCTGAAAGAGATCAATAATTGTTCCTTAACGATAAGTCTCCAGATAAGGCTAGGTCCCAGAAATAAAAACAAATGTTAGTAACCTGCCCGTCCTTACTTACTAACACGTAAATTCGGGGAGTATTCGTGGACGATAGAGGTCTGGAGACACCATAGACCATTTTAGACGTATTTTGGCCTGGTGACCACGAATTTTGAGGGTATCTTCGCGAAAGTTGTGAAATAAAAAAGTTATTAACAATTAAAGTGTTTAAAAAAATTAAACAAAACGAATGTAAAATGAAGACCTTACTCAAACATGGCATTTTGTTTAATTTTTATTTATATTTCCTTTGCTCCAACGGACCCGCGTATGGACCTTTTCAGTCATTCTCGCAAGAACCCTTAGCTCCTCTATGTTATAGTGCTCCTAATCTTGTATACCCATTTTTGCTCAGCCGTTTTTTCGGTCATTACTAGCTAATTTTTTTTCCCATCCCCGAGAACCATTCAGACTACCGCCTTACACCAGAATAGTCATGTGTTGCTTCTACGGTGCCCCCCTTCTCTCGGTACAGCAGGGTTCAATGGGTTTTATTTCCAGTGGGGTCCGAATAAAGCCGGGGGGCTTTAAAAAAAACCCCCACATACATCCGCCCTCACCGGGAATCGAACCCATGACCCGTGGAACGACATTGTATGAGTGGCTAGCACGTTAACCACACAGTCAACACCGCTCCCAAACATGGCATTCTAACTAAATAAATATATAACGTATTTATTTACCAGTCTTCTCATTTTTGTGCGATCAAAAAATATTCATTAGAATATTAATTTTAGAATAGAAGTTCACTTCTACTGAGTGATAGAGTCTTCCTTAAATAAATTTATTGCATTTATGTCACGAAAATTTCTTTCTTTTTTTCTAGAAAATAACTCCATAGATTAAAACATTAGGAGTTGTAGAAATTTATGAGTTAATATTTTTTAATTCTGCAACCAGAAACTAGAGGGACTACAGTTTTGATTACCCTCTGGTTCAAGTTACCATTTGTATCCATAAGTATTACCTCTCTAACTTACCATATCGCATCTAAGATAGAACCACTGGTCATCTTACTGATGAGCCCAGCGAGTGTCCTAGGGCGAAATGCATTAATATACTATTTTTTGAAATTTAAAACTTAACATAACCTTTTATATTTATATAATTTTGGCTCGAAAAATATATCTAGCCTTTGAATAGAAATTCACTTCTACCGAACGATAGAGTCTTTCTGAAATAAAGATACATTAAGTACCAATTTATAGATTCAAAAAATACATAATAAAAATCTGAAATCTGTATACGATAAAAGATTACTTTCTGAAAGTAGTGTAGATAATTTTGGTCATTGTAATACGATTGTAATTTAAAATTTTTTAAATCTATTAAGTTTAAAGGACCTTCAAATAAAAGCATTACAAAGGACTACAATTTAAAAGTTAGCAATAATTAAAAGTATGAATACATATATAATGTTCTCGCTCTCTCTCTCGCTCTCTCTCTCTCTTTCTCTCTTATTAGGAAGGAAATACTTTTGTTTGGACTTAAATCAACATGAAGAGTTTTCTGTAAGAGGAGAGTATTTCTTTATTCATAGTTATTAAGTAATAGATTATTTTACATATTGCCAATGCTTACCTGTAAAACGAGAAAACAACATTCAATGTTATTTATTCGTCCCTTGGTAATTACAAGCTTTACTTATACCGGATTTATTAAAACTTACTCCTTTGAACATGTGCGCATTATATCTTTATCTCTCGCCACGTGCTTTCTCTCACCTGTCCGCCGATACCTATTTTATCGACGGATAAGGTGTCGTAAGAGTTTATGCGGCAATTATAAATTCCACTAACTTAGGTTTCCTTACGCATATAGAACATACCTGAGTACATGGAAATATCAAATATAAAATTTGATGTTGATATGTGGCAAAAAGCAAGTGAACCGTATTAAATATAATCAATAAACCTATATAATACGTGACTATTAAAAGTATTTTTTTTGTATAAATAGAATTAAATTAATTTTCTTTGAGTTCATTCTATTTGAGAGATTTATAATAATATAAGTATTTAATAATAAAGTAATATTTTATTGTATACAGATTACAAATTATTTACAATGCATATTTTGAATCAATAAAGTGGCAGTTAACGTATCTGATGATAATAATGCATAATCTAAATCCAACAGAATTATGCAATTGACCGTAGAATACAAAATTTTTATTCATAACGGAATCCACTTAATAAACATTGATTGTTTCTAAAAACAGTTGTTCATTAAGAATTATTAAGAATTATGAAGTAACTATGATAACAAGGTATAAGGGATCAATAAGGAAGTATATACATCATTTTTACATTGGGAACAGCAAACAAAAGATTGCTATTGAGATTCAGTTTAAATGTAGATGAAAGATACTAAATATTGAATATTGTTAATAATAGTAAATTTTTAAGAACTGCTAGCATGTTTTAGATGGGAAGGAAATGTTTTGGATTTCTTATTTTTATAGTAAAAGAAGCCACCAAAAAAAATTTTCAGCAAGAAGGCCTTGGGGTTCTCTCGTTAGTGCTGAGATGGGATGATTCGTATAGAGGTAGGTATGCTCATGCACAAGGTCCAAAAAAACCGCACTATTATTTATTTCACGATCTCGCACCTCTGCTCCTCTGAATCGCAAATGTCCACAACAATACACTACGACGCACTCAGCTTCTCGCAGCTCTCCGCGATCTCCCGATTACGTACTTCGCAACGGCGTCCTTTAGTAATTTACACCGTCTACGCAGCCTGTCGTACTCCCTAAATCGTCCAAGATCCACGCGGGTGGATGCATAGACAGAAACCTCGTCCTCTGGACGCCTCGGTCGACCATTGAGCACCTCTGGGAAACCATCCTTCCTTCTCGACGTCTCCTGAGTCGTCCTCTCGTCTCGCTTCTCGTCCTCCTTGTGGCTCGTACTCTCGTCTCGATTTTCCTTGGTCATACGATCCCCGCTACTCTATCCCAACGATAATAATCCAGCTCACAAAGACGATACGGTTAACTTTCGATGCATGTGCATTACCCGTCGTCAGCACAAAAATGCCCCCTCGTTAGCAGTGCCACGTATGCGAACTCTCCTGCTAGGCGGCTCTGGACAGCCCCGCCTGCATGCGCGTCTCTCCAATCCATTCCGCATCGTCGCTTCGGCTCTCTCTCTCTCTGGCGCGTTCATTGGTTCTCGCTTTTCTCTTTCTCTCTTAGACTCACACTGGATCCTGCTGCTGTATCTATATATGTATACAGGCACTGACACGACAGTGTATGCATATATATTGTGACGCGGTGATTTAGCCGTCCTGTAGGAGGTCGCTCACCTCGCAATGACATCTAAAAGGTAGACCGCGAAATCCTATTTAAATATAATAATGGAAACCCAAGATTGCGATCGTTGTTTCGCTTAGTTTGTCTTCGTAGGAGAACTTCTGGTATTCTGGGTAGCAGACTAGATGTAAAGAGGGGAATATACTAAATAAGAACACGCTCGATTTAAGAAGACTCAACTCAATTGCTTATTGAATGCAAAGTAGAGTTATATATTCCGGGATTGTTCTGTCGCGGACGTGCGGTTCATCCTCGAGCGAGCTCGCGGACTGGCTCTATCGTGGGCCTTAACTTGAAGATGGAATAAAGTTCACTCTACCTGTCTCTTTCGTTTTGGTATACCTCGAACCCTGTGGGAGTGCACGCGAAAAGAAATATCACTATTAAAGTTCGGTAAAGCACAGGGGGGGGGGGATTTTCTCAGCTTTTGTCTATTGCTCAGCACTCGTTGATTGCCCAATGCATACTAATTGCTCATCGCCGTTCGGTGTCTCGACTGGTTCGCGGCGTCTGTCTCTATCTCGCTTGCACTCATACATTTTCCGTTGGATCGCTCGCATCATCCAATCAAAGTATCGTACGCAACCACACAATATAGCACACTGACGCTCTCGCGCTCTCTCTTGAAAGCGCGCGAAATGCAAATATGTCATTCACTTATGTCTAGCTTTACACTCATTACATTCGCAGTTTTACTGCTGATTACATTTCGGCATGCTTACACTATTTCATGTCGTTCGCACGCGCGCTGTGGATCGAGCTGTAACCCTCCACTTTTTCACAATAGCATGCACTCTGCGGCACGGTGCCTTTACTCTCCTCTGTCTGTCTATAAGCGCGCAATCTCGTACATGCTATTGCCGTCTCTCTCTCACGCATTCGCCGGTCGCTAGCTTGCTAACATGGCGACGATCGCTCGTCCGCGTTTGCCTCGTATCTCGCATGCTTCAGTCTTGTATCTCCCTCTCTCTCTCGCTCACGCTGACTCGACACTGCGCGCTGTATTTCCCCCCCTCTCTCTCACAGGTTGGGAGAGAACATACACGTTTGCTTCTATCTAACATTAGTTTGTCTTTACTATCGTTTTCGGGGAGACCCCCCGCCGACCATAGAATCGCACATAGTAGATTTTCTTGGTTACAGTTCAGAATAATAATTGCAGTGGGTGTTCGTGCCGTTTACAGTGTTTTCTTGGTTTTAAATATTACTTAAAACTAACCTATAATTTGCACGTGCCTCGGTCCTCGCGGAATTTATGCGAGATCGAGGCCAGCGGCATCTATTGAGTGCACCCCCACTCCCTCACCGCCTTGATCCGCCAGAATCATCGATCGATAATCGATGTCGGCTAACGTTAGAAAGAGGCACAAGAGTGCGCATACTGAGGAGCTAGAAAAGTCCATGGAAGTGGAGGGGGAAAACGGCGATCACTCACCACTACTACTTTCGGAGCAGGACATTGACACATTCAACCGAAATGTCGAGGCCAACTGCGAGAAGTTTATAGAGCTGCTGAGCACCGAGAAAGAAGCTCCGCGTCGAACTCAGATGATTGCCGCACTAACTACAGTCAGCAAGGCCTACCGCTCCGTCGCAAATGCCTACATATTAAAACTGGGTATGGAGAGTTCCGCTAATCGATTCGAAGAGCAAATGAGCGAAATTGACCGCGCATGTAGGCTACTATCGTCAGCGCACGACAGGTTTGTTACGCGCTCCGCTGCGGACGCGGTTGCTTTTCCGTCCCTCCCTCAATCTTACGCTAGCGCCGCTAAGTGCGCTAACGCGTCTCGTAAAATTATGCTCGACCGCGGCAAGCCCATTCAGATCAAGAGCGATAAGCGAGTTATCATCGCGCCGCGCGAGGATCACACAGCCGACTTTCCTAATTCCGAAGCCACGCGCACTGCGTTATGCAATGCGGTAAATCCCAATGCTCTCAACATTAAGTTCAGCCGTGTCATTCTCTCTGAGAATTCTTCCTCGATTGTCATCGCAGGCGACTCTTTGGACCCGCTTATCGACTCGCAGGCTTTAGCTGATGCTAGACTTGAAGTCAAGCATGATGCCAAACTTGACCCGCGCATTATCGTTCACGATGTGCCAGTAGAGTTGACAAAGGAGGAAATTTTGCCTTTAATACGTGAAAATTTCCGTACAAAGCCCCCTGATCGACTTAAGATCGTCTATCTATATCCGACCCTCAAGAAAAAATACCGTTCTTGCGTCATCGAAGTCGATCCGGCTTCGCGGCAAGCGCTGTTCGATAAAGGCACAATTTATTATTAATATTTCGCTACTGCAGTGTTTTAAATGTCTTCAATTTGGGCACAAAGCTGACGATTGCAAATCTAATGCAACTTGCGGCAATTGCTCTCTAGCGCATGAGACTAGCAAGTGCAAGCGGAAAAATGTATTACCTTGCGCGAATTGTAAACGTGAAAAACTAAGTGACGCTCACTCTGCATTCGACAAAATCAAATGCCCCATCTTACGTGCGAAGTTAGAAAAAAATCCGTTCGTATCAATTACGATGGCTAGCCACGCAACTAGTGAAAATCCCACCGTTACTTTCGGTCACATAAACGCGCACTCTCTTCCCGCGCATCGCTTCGAAATCTGTGAGCTTGTAACTCGTCAAAAACCGCTGATATTCGGTATAAGCGAAACCTTCCTTAAACCGTATGACCCTTCGTCGCTTGAGCATATTGCGGAGTATACTTTTTACCGCCACGACCGACTCAGTCTGGGATGCGGAGGTGTAGCTTTATACGTACACGACGCGGCCCGCTGCAGGATTGTTGACGTCTCACCGCGACCTTCTGTCTACCTGAAGGCGCCCGAGTTTATCTTGGCTCTTGTCTCTTATAACAGTGCTAAATTTCTGTGCATTGTAGTATACAACCCCCCTAAAGCGGGCCATTGGAGGTATGTAGAGCAGGCGATTATGGATGCCAACGAATCATACGACTACCTCGTGCTCATGGGCGACCTCAACATCGACGTTCAAGCGGCTAGCGCGGCTCACAATATTTTGTTGCAGTCCCTCGATGTCTTGGGACTCAAAACGCATCACCTTGAGCAATCTGAGTCGACAATTGACTATATTTGCCTCTCTACGCACTGCACCGGATTCACGCACAGGCAGTTGCAATGGCCTTGGATTTCAGCACACGATGCGCTGTTCGTCACGCTTTCCCTCCAATTTTCGCCCCGTATTAGCCCGAAAACCATCAGTGGAGTCATTATAGACGTAACAAAACTGGCGAAAATAAAGAAAAATATACCTCGCTTTGCAAGCATTATTATATTAACTTTGACGCTTAATAGGTGAAATGGGTGCACATGGCAGCGATAGACGCAACGCACAGCTCCCCGTCTCCTTAGACGAGCTAAATCAGGCCTTTGTCAGCGCTACGTCGCCGACCCCGCTGCATGACCTTCGCCCTACGGCGAGGATCGCACCAGACGAACGTTTTTATTTCAGGCATATCGCGGGGGAGGAAATCCTACGTGCGCTCAGCCGGGCGCGCTCTAACGCTATTGGCCCAGACGGACTCCAGCTTCGTATGCTTAAAGAATGCTCAGCTTCTCTCTTGCTTGTGCTCTTGAATATTTTCGACTCCTCGCTGCAGGTCGGTGTATTTCCGGAGAGTTGGAAGGTAGCGTCAGTTAGACCTATCCCGAAAATAGCTAACCCCACCTGCTCCGATCACTTGCGACCAATCAGCATCCTTTCCCCTGCATCGAAGCTACTTGAGGCGGTTGCGCTTGAGCAAATCGCTCAGTACGTCGAGAGTCGAAATATCTTGAACTGTGCGCAATAGAGGCTTCCGAAGGGGTCATAGTACCCAAACGGCACTTATATCCGTGTTAGACGCCGTACGGCAAGCAATTGATGAAGGGAAAGTCACCCTCTTGGTTTCAATAGACCAATCAAAAGCGTTTGATCTGGTCAATATTCAACTTCTTGCTGAGAAGTTCAGTGCTCTCGGATTTTCCGATACTGCTTGCGCCTGGGTGCATTCCTTCCTTTCGGGCCGCACCCAATATGTCACCTCAGGCTCCGGCGAGACATCTGGCGTCCTCAGGCGAGAATCGGGAGTCCCCCAAGGATCCCTGCCTGGCCCGCTGCTTTTCTTGCTCTACGCGAACGATATGCCCGATGTATGTGGCGACTGCGCATATCACATGTACGCAGATGATTTCTGCGTCTATGCTCACGGGTACCTACATGACGCCCCCTCCATCATTGCGCAAATAAATCGCGCACTCTCCAACATTGCCTCGTGGGCCCTTAGAAATGGCCTACGCATTAATGCCACTAAAACCAAAGCCATTTGGCTAGGCTCGCGGGGCATTGAAAAGCGTCTTTCTAACGTACCGCGGCCGCCTATCCTGGTCGAAGGGCAAATCATCACCCCAGGTAGCTCCCTCAAACTATTAGGGATCTCCCTCGATGCCTGTCTCACCATGGATGAGCAGTGCACTGTCTCTGCCGCCAAGTGCTTCTCTGCCCTTGCACGGCTAAGGAGAAATGCCTTTTTTCTGCCGCAGGCCACTAAGCTTATGCTCGTTAATGCGTTAGTATTTCCGTATCTAGAGTATTGCCCGGCCCTTTTTCTCGGACTCACTGGCGAGCGTGCGGACAGACTCGACCGTTGCAAGAACGCGGCTATGCGATACGTCGACGGCGTGAGGAAGTGGCAACGCATCACTCCTACGTATCGCAAGTATGGTACCCTTTCTTACCGCAGCCGCCTAATAACTCTCACACTGCAACTGCTTGCTACCGTCCTCTGCACAGGCGTCCCGCAATACCTGCGGAAAAATCTTAAATTTAGACCTTCTGAAGGGCCCGGCTCTAAGAGAGCTAGTAAGCTAGACTTAGCTATTCCCCGCTTCAGGACGGACAGCTACGCGTCTTTTTTTAGAATCGCGGCTGCCCGTGCCTGGAATGACCTGCTCCACGATACAAGAGCGCTTCATACATCTGGGATCCCTTATACGGCATTTAAAACGCGTCTTCATCGTGTCATTGCGTCGAACGACGCCAGACCATCTTAAGCTCGGCGGTCAGCTCCGCGTTAATTTTATAATCTTATAATTTCATAGCGTGTCCTAATTATTGTGATAGTGCGTACGCACCATGCGCCCGATGTACCGCGGATGTTGTTATACTATGTTAGCCTATAATGTGCGATTATGTTATGTATAACCTTATCATGTATTTTATGTATTTTATTTTATTCTATCCAATGAACAGTTATATTATGTAATTATTTAGTACTCGAGTATTCTGCGTCACATGCACTTATTTATTTACTTATGTATTACGTTATTTTTCTTACAATTGTTGTATTTTATATTATTTTATTTTATTTTATTTTATTTTATTATTTAGGTTATTTAAGTCTAGTAACGTTGCTTTTATACTTAAAGTTTTTTTTACCTGCGATTCCTTTGGTCAAGGCATGTAAAGCTGCAGCGGCAGCTCCTTATTTTGCGCATAATATTATCAACAGTAACTATGTAATGACTACGAAGGGCCATGAGCCTTTAGTCTTTAATGGAATAAATCTAAAATCTAAAAAAAAAAAAAATCTCTCGTGTTGCTGCACGCTGCTTCGCGCTGTTCATTATCTCTCTCGCTTTCACCAAGTGTTGCTACTGCTCAGCGACGGGCTGTTGATGACGCTTCCAGGCAAACAAGCCCTTGACGGGATCCCCGTCACAATATATATGTTAGGGTGCCACAGCAACACTCCTATCAAACATATTTATTTTCCGAAGGTCTCATATGATAGGTATCAAGCCAAGGAATGCAATGGATTTTACCGTTTTTATTTTGAATAATTATTCGCGCTGCTCAAGAGCTCCAAAGTTTCGTGACCTAGTGAATAAGGACGACTGAAAAACTTGGTGGGGAGTCAAACAAGTCAATAAGCACTGCTCATTGCCACTGAATGTCCCTGTCATAAACATCCCCAATAGTAGACTCATATTTATGGCAGGGTCGGCTCACGCGGACACTTTCCCTTTCCGGCTCTCTTCTTCGACCTCTTCGAACTGTTTCGGTTCTGCTTACTGTGGCATCTCTCTCACTCGCTCGACTCATTCTGGCTACTCTATCTATAGCTATACGTACTGCAGAGACAAACAAAATTTTCCTCTCCCCCTCTCTTTCAATGTACGACGGATGCGTAGTACGTACTGCAGGCGCGCCTCTACCTCTCGCTCTGCTCTCTCTCCGCCCTCTCGCCTCTCTCTCCGCTCTCTCACCTCTCTCTCTCGCTCTCTCTCCGCTCTCTCGCTATCTCTCCCTCTCTCTCTATTCTGTACGTAGAGATGGGATGCACGAAATTTTCAGTCCAGGTAATAAGCAGAGAAGCTTATGGTGGGCCTAATTTCACAATTTATTATCTCTCACTCCTCTTGTTTCTCAACAACTTTCGCGTTCCCTTAAATTCCGCAAAGATTTTCGACTGAAGTAAACAGCGGACAGAGATGACTGCAACGTGAAGTGAATCATAATTTTGCTTTCGAGAGCGATTGAGTGCGTTTCGCAGATCCTTAGTACTATTTACATCAATAGCGTATATTTTTGGTATCCAATATGCCAAATTTACGGATAGACACCGAAATTCCTCTGATTGGGCACATCAAAGAGGAACTTCAAGGCTCGAAGCTGCCATCGAATCGAGAAGTGCTATTGTCTTATTTTTACCAGAAAAAATATTATAAACAAACTCCTCGAAAGTCCACAACTATCGCGATAAAAAAAACAATTACATTTTGGGAGAGTGCGGGCATACCCATAAAAAAGGAATGCGACTGTATAGTTAAATTAGAAAAACTGTTTGAAGAATACAGATCAGTGATCAGAAATCGGAGCCGTACTACGATTGTACAGCAAGTGAAGCAGAGCAATTTTATGTGCAAATTGGATGAATTATTCGACATCGCCCACGCAACGAAAATTGATGATGCTGATAAAGAGGCAGTTGCCTTCTTGAAAGCTCAGCGAGAAAATAGGAATGGCAACTTGAAATATATTGTTGACACTTCTGTATCCAATGAATCACAAAAGAAACCAGAACGTAAGTAAATTAATTTTCAATTTAATGTGCTAAAATGTAGTCAATTTATATTATTAACAACTCGAATCGCACTTTTTACGCGCCGTGGATAGCAGCGGTGGTGGCCGTACCGCTCGGAACTGTTGCGCTTTCACGACTCGGCTGAAAATTTTACTTCAAATCATAGGGCTCGGAAAAAAATGTCGTAAATTTGTCAAATTTCATCGTTTTTGGCTCCTTTTTTTTTTAAACTGCAGTAGAGCGAGCAAAAAATGCCATTCATTGGGTCTGATTTCCAGATGGAATGAATTAA
This sequence comes from Philotrypesis tridentata, assembly GCA_018906965.1. Taxonomy (NCBI): domain Eukaryota; kingdom Metazoa; phylum Arthropoda; class Insecta; order Hymenoptera; family Pteromalidae; genus Philotrypesis; species Philotrypesis tridentata. The sequence continues at coordinate 161,700 of JACCIB010000106.1, forward strand.
TTCTTTGTAAATTAAAATTTTTTAATCTAATTATAATATATGACAAAATTGATGTTTTCACATATAAGTTTTATGTAATCTTGAAATTGAACAGAACAAATCGCATTTTTTACTCGTTCCACCCCGAATCAAAAAAAGAAAGAGCGCGATTCGATAAAAATTGACTGATTGACGGCATTTTTTTCCGGCGGCTACGATTTGAAGCATCATGTTTGGATCTCAATAGTGAACGTGCATCAGTGCGGTCAGCGCCGTGGATAGAAGTGATAGTAGTAATTTTAATTTCAATATTATTACAAGGTCAAGAAAAATATCAACGATAATAATAATAATAATAATAATAATAATAATAATAAAACTATATAATGAATATTGTTATTATTATTATTATTATTATTATTATTATTATTATTATTGTTGTTGTTGTTGTTGTTATTATAAACAATTGAAGGCGTTGATTTTCATCAACACCATAATGCATTTGTAAGATCAAAAAAATGAAATTCTTTGAAAATAATTAAATTGAAAAAATTTTTAATAGTTAAAAAATAATTTACTTTTAATTTGGTTACTACAGCAACAACAATAATAGCGACGATTATAATAATATTAATAATAAATTTAATGTTTATTCTTAATTATTATTGTTATTGTTATTATTATTGTTGTTTTTATTAGTACAATTATTAACAATTAACCGTATTAATATTTTTTCAACACCAAAAATATTTTGTTGTATGTTGGGAAATAATAAAAATATAATTATAAATCACAGATGCACAAGTATTACTAGACATAAGGAGGTTATGCATGCAAGTGAGAAAGATATGAAAATAGTCCGGTAAAGGAAATAATATGGAAGAACATAGGGAAGCAGCAGAGTCGCAGGGAGAAAGTAACTGCCTCGCTTCGAATTTTTTTTTGCTGGAATTCCCAGTTTCTTACTCGTGAGCATGGAGCCAAGAGCATCGGTCGGAGCGAAACATGTGTTGCACTTTGGTGTATAGCTAGACGGGCTAGGAAACTATTGTGGCCGCCAATCCCCAAAAAAATTTACAGCTTTCACCTACTTTTTCGATTTGAAGTCCTCAGTTTCATTTCATTTTCTACGCGAATCTAAACATGATATGTGAAAAATTTTTACTGGAATCACTTCTTCATGAGTGTAGGAGTGTTAGGTTAAAATTACAGACGTCTAGAAGCAGTGGAAGGGACCTTAAATCGACTTCGAAAACCAGCATTTTCGACCAAATTTTGCACCTGTCAACTTTCTTAATTATTATTATTTTTTGATCAAACTTTTCCAAAACGATAGTTATCCCCACTGTAATGAGACTGGAAACAAAAAATTCCCGAAAAAGTAGACACTTTTGTACTTATTTAAGAGAAAGTACAAAATTCTGCCTGCTCCATGTCATTTACTATTTCAAAAGTAAACTGCTCGAGCAGCGCGAAAAATTATTTAAAATAAAAACGGTAAAATCCATTGCATTCCTTGGCTTAATACCTATCATATGAGACTTTCGGGAAATAAATATGTTCGATAGGAGCGTTGCTGTATCACCCTAATATATATATATAATACGAAGCGAATACGGATGAGTGATCGCCGCCATGTTGGCGAGCTAGTGGTCCTGCGAGAATGATTGAAAAAGTCCATACGCGGGTCCATTAGAGCAAAGGAAATATAAATAAAAATTAAACAAAGTCCATGTTTGAGTAATGTCTTCATTTTACATTCGTTTTGTTTAATTTTTTTAAACACTTTAATTGTTAATAACTTTTTCATTTCACAACTTTTGCGAAGATACCCTCAAAATTTGTGGTCACCAGGCCAAAATACGTCTAAAATGGTCTATGGTGTCTCCAAACCTCTATCGTCCACGAAAACTCCCCGAATTTACGTGTTAGTAAATAAGGATGGGCAGGTTAATAACATTTGTTTTTATTTTTGGGACCTAGCCTTGATCTGGAGATTTTTCATTAAGAAACAATTATTGATCTCTTTCAGATTACGCTCTGTCGACAATAACGCACGCTATTGTAGGAGTGTAGCCATAGATTGATTATCGCAAAATTTTGGTGATGGGCATGAGAAGTGGGACAAAGATTAAGTAAAGTACGACAGGCTAATTTGTCCGCTCTTGCTGTCTTTTAAGTGGACAACATTGTGGTCGGTATGAGACAAGTAGTTGAAGGGAATGAAACAACTTGCGTAACTCGATAGGACTGCTATGTCCCAAGGGGACAACTTTGCTGTGGCAGAAGTAGATTTTCTCCCATGTCCGATTTAGTTGGTTCATGTTAGGACAAGTTATGTCCTGACTCCGTCCTATCAATCTACTAGTGGAGCACTTTGTCCCCTACTGTTTTATCTCTTGTCCCCTACTCTCTGTCCTGTCTTCAATTGTGTGGGACAAATGTGCTTGTCCCTCTCCTTCTTACCCTATGTGTCCCGTCTAGACTCCCTTAATTCTTCTCGGCTTCTTTATAATGTGTAATAAGCTTATGTTAAGGGCTTCTTTTAAATAATTTACTGATTCAAAGGATTACTATTGAATTTCTTTTTGTTGTGTTTTATTTCGGACCAGCCAGCAGTATTCCTTGTATACAATTCTTCGATTTTACAGGTAATTTCGTTCGTCTTGTATTTAAATATAGTCTTAATTAACTTAATCCGATGCTAGTCTAATATTGTGTACAAAGAAGAGTTCTAAGTTTCTCTATATATTACAATCTTAATTGGACTTAGAATACACGAATTTTTGTGACAAGTAAGTTTGTAATTTAACTAAGCTGTGATACAGGTGACTAACGATAGATTTATTGGCGGTCCTTTTTGAATAACTGCCTTTGTCATTTAAACCCTCGTAGCCAAACGTTCAAATAACAGGTTAACAACAAGTTTGTACTCACGAACAAGTTTGTACTTTATTTAGAGATACTACTCAACATTCTATAATCGAGCCCTCGTATTCAAATGTTTCAAGTTACAAGTAGTGGTCAGTTATATCTTCTACGCATTTACTAACACAGCGAGACTACTTTACCGACTAATTGCTCGATTGTTCTTGACAAAGACCACGTGTGGAGCATCACCTAGGCTTATAAAGCCTCAGATACGACATGTTTAATTCAGCCGATTAACTAATTGGGGATATTTACATCCAATAACTATTTGCCACCAAAAGTATTGTTTCTTCACACTCTGGATCAGTAGGTCGTAAGAAGTGCTGCCATCCGAGTCAGCAACACGCTCGCCGCGTATTACCGATGTCGCGATAAACTTACCGTATTGCAGCAATCAGCCACTATCCAATGCTTCCATGTATATTGCAAAGCTACAGCTGAATGCTCAATATGACACTAGATTTAAAATTACATGTTTTATTCATTCAGGAATTTAAAAATAAGAAAATAAAAGCTAAGAAAAATACCATTAATTTAGTGTACTTTATTACCAAGTCTATTTGCTTAAATTTTACGAATGATTAATGTTCAATCTCAGAAAGAAGTAAAATTTAACATGATTAAAAACTATTAAATTTCATGCCTAAAATTTGAATAGATCGTAAAACTTCAACAAATGAATATTTCTTAGTAATATACGATATATCGTGTGACGGTCAGCCGCCAGCCCCAGCTCGCCTGGACACCACCGGAGCCGTGCTAATGAAAAAAGCATATACTAAGACCCGGTGGTGTTTACAGGAGAACCGGGCAGAAATGAGAGCGAGAAAGAGAGAGAAAATACGGCCGGAGCAGCAGAGAGAAGCGGCGCCACACGACACAGCTGAGAAGGAGCCACGCTCAGCGAGAAGCATGCGCGGCGCCGCACGAGACAGAGAGAGAGAGGGAAGCACTACGAGCGCCACAGCGAGAGAGCGGCAGAGAGAGGGAAGCCGCGCGAGAGCGAGCGAGAGCGAAGATAGCGGCGACAGCTGAGAGCGCAGCACGGTGAGCGAAGCCACGAGGCGTACGCGCGCGAGCGACCGTTGCCATGTTGGCGAGCACGGAAAAGAGAATGAGAGCGAGCGAGAGCGAGATAGACAGAGACAGAGAACATTTAATGTGAGCGTAGAGAGTGGAGGCACGCGACGAGCCTCGGACGTTATTGGCGACGAGCGGAGGACTGCGGCTTGGTTCACAGCGGTACGCGAGCGAAATATTGTAGCGAAACATTGTAAGAGGAATAACAGGCGGAAAATGTACAGTCGAATACGGCTACAGCCACACAAGGCGAATTAATGAGTTTGAATTTCGCGCGCGAGGATACTTATTAGTTGAGAGGGCGCTAGGACAAAAATATGCTATATGAGGCTATCACGTGATATCGCGTGAGCAGGAAAGGATAGTTAGGAAATACATGTGTAAGAAAGAGACAGAGAGACGCCGCGGTCGCAACGGCCGTGCAACAGGTAGGACAGCCAGTATCCAGTGAGCAGCAGGTTAAACTGGACGCACTCCAGGACAGCTATTTCCCTCCGCATTTTCACGATATAACCTCCAGCGTTTAAACTGTCGAGGTTCGCTCCGCGAAGTATTTCTGCGCTGCGCGATTTTCAGAGAACGAGGCATCATCCGAACGAGAGGACGAGCAGTCAGCCGGATTCACAGCCAGGTAGACGCTTACCTTATTCTAAGTGCGCGTTTCCCGCGTCGGCCGGACATTACCGCCAGAGCGTGCCTCCCGCACGCGAGCCCTCCAACATTTCTTATTTATTTTATTAATAAATGCCAGACCGTCCAATCTGATATAGTGCGTGTGTTTATTTATCGAGCCACCCCGCCTATCCTTCTTCCCAAAAATTCGCGGCCGCGAGATACCAGTCTGTGTACCGCTGAGCAGCCGGCAAAGCGGTTGATGAACCGGGCGCCCACATCAAACTTAAAGTTACAATTTCAAATACGGTTCATCCGGCAGCCCGATAATAGGGTGCGACCACGTTGTGGAGCTCTCGACGGCCTCCCCGAGAGAGCATAAAAACCACAACGTCACAATCGAATTAAAGTAATTGAATAAGAGATATACTATAAAATATCCAAAATAATCCTTTTGATATTAGGATAAAATAAATTAAATCATCTCTTTGAGCTATTAATGGAGTTTATTATTGATAAACAACGTTTCGAGCCGATACAGGGCTCCTCATCAAGGCTATAACACGATCAATTTATATAAAAATCAAATGTTTTCAAAACAATTTTTACCAGCTTACAATATAAATATAAACGCACTAATGTAATAAAAAAATGTAAATTTACAATAGCCGTACTTAAACCGAGTCGCTAAAATAATAAAAAAATATCTTTGAACTGGTAAAATCGATCCATCCACCGAAATATATAGTTTTTAAATGCTTTATAAATTCCTTAATTAAATTGGATTAATAAAGTATTTAGAAACTATACTTCGACGGCCGCATCGATTTGACCTATCCATTGATATTACTCCCGAAAGATAGAGTCGACAACTACATACAACAATATTTTATAAACTAAATATATCAATATTAAAACGACAAGAAATGAACATGCTTATAGTACTGACGAAAACTTAGATTAAAACTCAAAAGCTTCACGATGTCACAAAATGGTAATGCGACACCGGATGACGACTAACGACTGACCGCTTAAAAATGCAATCGATAGTGCGAAGAGCGATTTTCACTTTATCTTATTGAGGAAGACGTGGATGTTAAGATGGGTTGCGTTGGATTAGTGCTCGAAGGTATGATGAGAAGAAAAATTAACTTACACGGATAAAAATTAATCTAAATCTAACAAATTCAAAGAAATGTATGAATGAGATAATGAGTGGAAATTAAATGACATTGTACATTGTACATACACAGTTGTTGATGTATAATAGAATAAGTGCAAGCTTATTTCTTCTTGGTCGAATAAACGAGTAAATGATGCTGTTTCAAAATAAAATATGAAATGAATAGAGGATGTACGGTGGTAGTGAATTCCAGATTAACGAAGATCAGACATGAAATGAATTCCTAAGTTGTTCTGTCATAAAATGCCTGAGTGAAACGTGAGGATCGAAGTACGCAGCAATGTAACTGGGGTAAAGGTGTAGATAGTTTTATAAGCTAAGTATTTACGGTTGTAAAATACTTATAAGACTCAAAGATGATAAACGAGTTAAGCTTGCGTCTGAGTGAAATCATGTGTTTATCCTTCCTCACATCATCGCTGTAACATATGCCTGACTGGGCAAGTTTCTGTAGTTTGGTGTTCAGAGCATCATCAATGGTCACAAAATGATAATGAAGCGTAATCCAAGATGAGAAGGAGAATCGTTTAGATTCAATGTTTCCTCTGCCCGAAGTTAGTTATTTCTGAAAAAAATTTAACGTACACAAAACAGTATCAACTAAATAAAGCTAGGTGTTGACCACAACTCCAAGGTTTCGAACTTCACATTCAAAGGCCATAAGAACACCTCTCACATCAATGAAACTATTAGCGCAATTGCTAAGATTCTTGAAATAGTAGAAAGTACCAAAAGCCATGGCCTTAGTCTTACTAATATTCAATCTACCGGCCTCATGCAACTTAAATAGAACCCCGTGTGACTGTCGTAGACATAACTGGTCTACCTTTCCATGAGATTACGTTTTAATAGTACCACCTAGGTCCATTTGTGATTCATTCTAATTCTAATAATGTTAATCAGCTATATGAGAATTGACTGAGTATAGTGGCCAGTACAAAAACCATTCTAGCATCTTCGAAAGGAAGTAGAGTAAAGAGATAGGACGATAGTCCGACAAAGCCATAATTTTAGAGACTTTGAGCAATTCACGCATAATAAATTCGTTCCAAGCAGGCCATGCTCAAGGACTGAGTAAATATAAATACTAGAAAAAAAACGAATGAAGGCCAGAGCGTTATGCACTACTATTTGTGAAATATCATCACATCCCACCGACTGCTTAAAAAATTAACTCAAACAAAAATGCTCAATAAAGTTCATGGCCTCAATGTTACTGAATAACTCACTAAAGATGGATAAGGCATCATTATAGGCGAATAAGGCATCATGATAGATGAATAAGGCATCATTACAGATGTATAAGGTATCATTATAACGGATACGAAGTTACGAGATGTTCTGTCTTTTGGCAGTGACAGTACCAAGGTTTTCAATTCCTTAACATCTTGAGAAGATCAGTTAAAGAAGCAACGAGAGCATATGAGAGTAATCATACTCGTTTCTTGCCTTCGAAATTTTCCTGCGGGCGTAGTCACGAGCAACCCTGTTTACACGAAGGTCTTCAGGGAGTTTCGACCTAAGGAAATGTCTGCATAGCCTATTCCAATCAGCTGCTTGCCGGCGGAACATCCTTATATACCAAGAGTGTATGTTATATCTAAGAGTTACGGTGATAGATGGGACGAGTTTGTCAACAGCATTAGTGAAGATGAGTATTGAGTATATTGATTTTTTCGTCGAGTTTTGCGTATGTGAATGCGCTTAAGTGGACGAAACAACCCTATTGGTTAAAAATAAAACTATACATAAAATAAATATTCAGTAATTATAATAAATAATTCATGATGTTGGTATTTTTATATTGAACGTTGGTAGTATTACCTTTAATTTAAGTCATCATAGTCTGCATTTGGACTTTCGTAACTATACTTTGGACTTTGGACAAATTGGTAAATGCTTCAAACGTCTGTCATTCTCACGTGACAGCAGAGATTTTCATTTAAATACTTAGAATATTTTTGAATGAAAAAGAATTTAGTATTCCCTTTAATTCAAGTCATCATAGTCTATATTTGGATTTCCGTAGCCATTCTTAGTATTCGTTGACTTCGTCATAAACTTTTTCACTTACCGCAGGACTTCAGAATAACAAATAAGTCTAGAGATCTAAGATAAATTGGAAAACGTTTCAAGCATCTCCCATTCTCATGTGAATATAGCGATTTAAATATAGATACATAGAACAGTTTTGACAACAAAAATATTAAATTTTTCAATTTTGTTAACTTAAGTTTCATATATTTTCATATCAAACAAATTTTCTTAGCTTCGAAATAAAATTTGCTGAGCTCACATGAGAACAACAGCTTCTACAAACAATTCCTATTTTGTTCCATATGTCCGTAAACCCATTTGTTGGCCTGAAATTTTACGATAACTGAGCTGAAATCAATGAAAATCAAAATAATAGAAATTCGATATTAAAGTTCAAAATAAGATTATGTCAATAACTTAAATTTATATTTAATAAAGCTGCTCAAATCTATTTCCTAGTTTTGAACACATATTTGCTCATATCCTGAGCTAATCCAAGACAAAATTAAATGTGTTGACTAGCATTGACACAGCTTCAATCACCTGAGAAGAAAATATTATTTACAATACTTTGTACATTTTACATGTTATATTAATTTTCTCATCTAAAATCGTAAAAAATATGAGTGGTTCTCTGTGTAATTGAGAGGTCGAAAAGTGGTTTTTCCCTGATTCATATTCTATCTCTTCCCCCATCATATTAATTCTCATCTCCCTGATTTTTTTCAGATTTCTTGCATCCATTTTCTCTGTGTCACATGGAGTCACAGTTGGTAAAATCAGGTTTTTTGCATTTTTTGCTGACTTTCAAAAATTCATAGTTTCTTAGGGAAGCATTTTTCACTATAGTCATGGATAGGAGTTTTTTTAAGAAAATGTTGTCCAGTTTTTAAAAAGAAAATACTTTAAAAGTTATAACACATTTAGCCTTAATAGTAGCAAAAGTGAAATTTCGTTCCGGACTATGACAACCAATAGTTCCTGAAGATACTTTGTTTCAGTACAAAAATGCCTGCGAAACTACTAGAACAAGATGGAGCTACTCTGATAAGCTAAAAACGAAAAAATCTCTTGTCAAAACAAAAAAATTGGATTTCCTATCTCAAAACAATATATTTAAATAGCAAAAAGAATTATTCTAAAAATTCGAGATTTTCATCGATTTTTAGCTTAAAAATGAAGCGAAATTAAGAAAAATCTCAAGAATACTTGTTCTCTTAGATTTTTTTACTATTTAAATATATTTTTTCAGACAGGAAATCTAATTTTACATTACATTCATAATTGAATTTTACAAGTGATTTTTTCATTTTTAGCACATCGGAGTAGCTCAGACCCATTCTAGAAGTTTCGTAGACAATTTTGTACTGAAAAAAGGTATATTTATAAATTTTTTGGTAGTCGCAGTCCGGAGCAAATTTCCACGTTTGCTACTGTTAAGGCATAAATATATTATAGGTGACTCTATGAGGTTGACTCTATCGATGGACAGGCTCATGACGAGTACAGTCGATTTTGAATTTTTGAAATCGATGAATATTTGAGGATAGCTTCGCGATTTATTTTTTTTTATAGGATTTTATACAGGAAAAAAAATATGCGCTTATAACTATGAAACTATGGACATTTCTAAAAATTTTTTGTTCTCATGAGAATCAGTGCGCAAAAATCAGTCGATACCGTCAAGTTTGGTATTCATAAGTTAATATTTTAACTAGTAAACAGGTGCATATTTCGACCAAAACTGCTCATCTTTGGAGTTCATTTAAGGTACCTTCCACTGCTTCTACGACTTTGTAATTTTGACATGGCCTTCTTAAGCTCATGGAAAAACGATTTCAGAAAGAATTTCCCCAAAAAAATGTTTAGAACAGTGTTAAAATTCGATTCAAAGTTTTGGCTTTCCTTCCAAAAAGTAGGTAAAATGTCAAATTTTTTTCAGAGGTAAGCAGCTATAATACTTGAACAGCCCTAGCTCCTTCCCGCAGACTGCCCAATACATGGTACAAACATGTATTGGGCAGAACACAATAACAAAACGTGCTGTTTTCAGCTACATTCTTTTTTGTTTTTATCACGAAATTAGTAAATTCAAGAATATTTTCAAAATGCTTGTAGTAAAAAATTTTCGATTACAATAAATATAAGTCATTTTAGATTATTGAAAAAAGTTTATTACAACAACATATATAACAATATGTTATTTATATAAAAAATCTATTAGGTCCGTTATGTAAAATATTAAAAAATAATCGATACGTATTTTTTCTTTTATCAATCAAACGATTTTTAACAATGTTATAGCGCATTGAAAATTTCGTGACGTCACGATACGTACCTATATAGATATACTAACGCCCACGCCGTAACTTTCGTCGTAACGTCACGAAATTTTAAATGCTCTGTATCGTTGTTAATAATCGTTTCATTAAAAAAACTAAACAATACGTATCAATTATTTTTAAATATTCTACATTTCGGACCAAATAGATTTTTTCATGTAAACAACATAATGTATTGCCAAGATATTTTCTAAAATCTGCTCTGCGATGTGTTATTTTGTATTCAATTACTTTGTTGTAAAAATCAGAATTTTATTATAATATTAAATTATTAAAATACGAAAATTCATTATTGTGCTGAGAAGAAAATTCGGAGGAAAACAGAAATAGAAAGTTTTTCAGAGTTCGGAGCATCTGGCAAGTATCCAGGGAGAAAGTCCTAATGCCGAAGATTCCAAGTACCTGACCCTATCGGAGAGATGTTCTATTCTCCTGCTCATCACTTGTATCAGTCACGTCGCTATACTAGATAACGGAACTTTGCAGACGCTAACTATCCTTAAATATTGATCAATTTCAAAAATTGAAAATCGACTGTACTCGTCATGAGCCTGTCCATAGAGTCAACCTCATTGGCACTTTTTTAGATACCGTACAAAACTTAGCAGCCTAATATATATATATTATATATATTATAAAGGTGTGGCTATTTCCACTAAAATCGGAGACCGGTGTTACCGTTTCCACCTGGAAGAATAGCTCGTGGCAGCAGCGTGGAGTTCGGAGCTGGAGGGTAGCCGTAGGCGTAAGGAGAAATGAATGAAACACTTTAAGTAATAGGAAAAGTTGCAACGTACATTGAATGAAGATGAAAGAGTACTGTTGCGGACGCGTAGAATGTAGAGACGGGGAGTAGGTGCGAGAAGCCCAAGCGACGGCCAGTGAGAGCGGGTACGAGGAAAAACAGCCGGCACTTATGTTGGCGGCAGGTGATGTTGGCGGCAGCTGGGGCTGAAGCAACGGCGATGAGCAGTTTGGTAGCGACGGCAAAAGCAGCAAGGTCTCCGCGAAGACGCAGAGACGTCGATAGCAACGGCGCTCAAGAGGGGCCTCGGGGTGGAAGCAAGGACGCCGATCACAGCGGCAGCGGGATCTCGAAGTAGCAGCTCACTCGTCGCGTACCAGGCACGGCGGGTAGGTACCGTGGGCTTTAACGCAGTGAGAGACAGACGACACGCAGTTCAAGCAAAGCCCAAATGGAATAATGCCATCGTGCATTTCGCGAAGACGTGCCAGTAGCGCTTCCCCCGCCCGCCCCCCCCCCCTTTACTCACCTATTCGGCAGTTCTCTGCACTGTTTGACTGCTCGACGTTGCTCCTATAACATGTTTATGGTCATGAGTACACGTGCATTACGCTGAAAGACATATTAGGCATGGCGGTTGCAAACCGTCATTTCCCAGACACTGGGTAGCGGGACGTGAACCAGCAAAAAAACATAAAGAATTTAAGTAATTTAGTAAAAGAGTTCAATTTCATACCAAACATAGAAGATAGTGGTAAAAAATAAAAATAAATTTTCAGTATTTCCTTTGGGGAAGTCATACAGCGAAAACGTAAGAATAGTGCTGAGAAGTAACAAAGTCATCTGGGCTTCTTTGCGAAATTAGACATTTATTTTCTATTACAGGGGATTACCCTACTCTAGCTATTTCGAACATTAACCTATTTCGGCTTCGCATGTGTACATCGCAGTAATATTTTAACATGCGGAGACTCCTTATTTTTGAAGCCTTTCGGCCTACCGCGTTTCGTACCCTTCTCAAGAGATGAAGAGCCAACTATATTATAAGCATTCATTCGGATAACTACAGTCTTAGTTTTTCGCGGTCCTCCTCGAGGCGCAGCGTTTCCACGCGTACAGCTCTGACGGTGTTCGAGGGTATCGCTGCTCTCTCACCGCCTTCCATTGGGATCTCTTCTTTTTCGTGCTCCGAGCAGTTGAAGTCGTCAATGAAGTTTCCTCTTGTACGTACGATGTTAGTTTCGCGTTAGTGGTTTGGGTAACGGAGAACCAATTCCGCTTTCAAAGTTTGTCTCCAAGATATTTGTATGAGAAGACTCTATCGATCTCTCCGAGGTAGTTTATAGGGAAAAATTATTACACAATTTTTCCCGTTTTCAACGTTTCGGTGAAGATTGTCTCCCTCATTAGGAAACTGTCAAATTTTATTAAAAAGTCATTTAATACAAGATTTTAAAATTGTTAGAAAATAAGACAATATCAACAAATGTATCGAATGATTTAATCCTTCCCCAGTCGTTCGCGGGCGGGGAAGGTGACAACAAGCACGGCTGTTATTATTCCGGCTTAGTCGACTACTGTTTCGGCAATACGGAAGTAATAAACAGTCCTCGCTTTTATATGCCTTCGAGAATCGCACACTGTAGAAAAGTTTTGTTTACATATAGTCGATCAGTCCCTAGCGTTCGCATGTCTACATCTTATGTCCCTCTATCCTTAGTTTTATTTCTCAAACGATATAATAGGTGTGTATACACGTTACTGACTTTCTGTGTGTCCTCTCTCTTATTTATACTATTTTCCTACATATGAATGTGTAGCATTTCAGAAATCAGCCGTTTATTTAAATTACTTTCTCTGTCCTTTATATGTAATTTATTGAAATGAAATCTATGGTTTATTACTCTCAGGTTTATTATTCTCACACAAATACCAAAGAATACCGAGGGATAAATTCACGATAGATAGTGTATACACTAATCTATACACATTTTGTCTCCAAGGTTATAACCAACTTTGTAAAGATTGCTTCTATCGCTCGAATGTTTCTTAAGGTGTAAGCAGAACAACTATGCATCTCTAAGAGCAAACGTATTTTATTTTCCGCAAACATTTCGAGCTATCTAGAGCTCCTCAACAGGGTTAAAACGCCAAAATCAAGTTAAAATTTATAAAAATTTACAATAATTATACAATACAAAAATTTAATAATAACTAAATTAATACCTTCAAAATTACGTCCGATACTTATTATATATAGCCGAAAAGTAGGAAAATCAGCTAAATACAAAATAACCATAAAAATCAAACGCAAATAATTAATTAAAATTAAGAAACAAACCATACTTTTTTGCCAATGACGGCCAACACTCAACAATGCCGGTGACGCCAGATGGTAGTGCGACACCGGCGGAGGACAATGATCGACTGAACAGTTTTTCTGGAGCGCACAATTCCATGCCAATCACAACCACACACACTCTCAATAAATACATCAATACAATATAAATTTTCTAATAAGAATCAAAGTCCCACGCAAAGACCAAACGTACACGGCTCGCATATACTCAAGAAAGTGGCACTAATCTCTTACCATGTGGCAAAGCTGAAAGCCCGGGAAGCAAATTCAAACGCTTCTTCCATAACCATATTGGCCTGCAATGCAGTATGGCCGGAGCGTCGCCTAGCAATCCAGCCTCTCAGCCGTCCCACTGGGATGTGCCGCTCCGTCTCGCCAGCCAATCATCATAACACACATGTTGGCTATAGAAGAGAGCACGAAGCGGTGTGCCATCTCCTCTCACACGCTGCTAACCGCACACTGCCCGACCGTCATCCGACCTCCGTACTCTACCAGTAAAAATAAATAAAAACTAAAATAATCATTTTCCCCCACGAGGACTAGACTTTAAATTCGATATAAAATTTTTTTTTGTATTAAATCGCCAACGTTTCAAACCGTTACGGTTCCTCTTCAGGGCTAAAAACCCATAAATTGTAAATTTACAAAATTTCAATTAATAATTAAAACTTAATAATAAACTATATATTTACCTAATTCTAAATTTGATTAGTCATTTGCTGCCAATAATATGCTCGGTCAGCAATGTAAGTTAATATTCTAGTCAAAGTTTACAATAATTATTCTAGTCAAAATTTAAAATAAATATTCCAGCCTAACAAGACAAATAGACGTGTTTTACAAACAATTGCCAGCGCCGCTGGGTGTTAATGCGGCACCGGAGGAGAACAACGCTTGACTAATTTACATCTAAACGACTTGCCCTTTTATATCTAAGAAAATTCAACACAAACGTAAATTATATAAACAAATACATTGTTGCTATTGGCTTTATCCTACCATGCGGTAAGGCTGAAATCCCGCGCGGCGAGTTCAAACGCTTCTCCATCACACATCTATATGATGTGTATGTCCGAAGCATTGCCTAGCAACTCGGGCTCCCGGGCTTCCCACCGGGATGTGCCGCTCCGGCCCGCCAGCCAATCATTATTGAACACATGTTGGCTACGTTAGAGAGCACGGAGCATTATGCCACCTCTCTTCGCATGCTGTGAACCGCATATCTCGCGACCGACGCAAAGCCTCCGTATTTATTCGAAAAATTCTAACACTTTATACATTATTACTTGCGAGGACTAGATTTAAATTTGGAAATGATATTTTTGTAACTCGCCTTAAGGTGGCAAGTGTCCTCCGCTCTATTAATTGTGCTGTCGAAATAATGAATATGCAGCATCTCAGAGAACCGTCTACGGAAGGTAGGTGGTTCTTTATCAATAATTTGGATATCATCAAATTTGAAAGTATGTCCAGTCTCCAATGCATGGACCACAATCGGAGAGGACAGATCACAACGTTGGCGATTTAATAAATAAATTTTGAAATTGGCTCGAAGAGATGCATACATTCATTCACCTACACAAAAATCGATGTAACATTCTTATAGCTAGTTTTAAGGTGGCACGTATCCTCCGCTCTATTAAGCGTGACATCAAAATGTCGAATGTGCAGCATTTCCGAAAAAGGTCTACGGAAAGTAGACGGTTCTTCATCAATAATCTTATTGTTATTAAAATCAAAAGAGTACCCAGTTTCCATCGCATGGACGGCAATCGGAGAAGTAATATCTCCTTTCGCAATATAGCGCTTATGCTCCGATTTCCTGTTTTTCAGAGGTCGATAGGTTTCCCCTATATACGTAGATTCGCAGTCGGCACAGTCGATTTTATAAACAACATTTCTCACGTTGCCAACAGCAGTCGGGTCCTTAGCTAACTTAATGAATTTGTTAAACGTATCATTGATTCTATTAACTAACAATCTATTGTTACGATGTAATACTGTTTTCAATTTACAATTAAAACCTTCATAATAGAGAAAAACAGCCATTGTATTTCTAAATTGAAGATCCGCATCGTTTCCACTTTTATTGTCACCTCGAATTGTCCGAATCTATGCCCTCCGAATTGTCATATAAGATTACGCATAATACGCCTCTTGCAGAATTTTTTAACAAAACTATATGGATAATCGTTCGCTACAAGAATCTTTTTTGAGTGTTCGATATTTCGCGAATTAAATCTCTGGTCCGACAGTAACAACGCTCTATCGAGGAGATTATATAAGATTGCAACTTTTTGACTCCGAGGATGGTGAAAATAAAAATTTATATATTTATCAGAGGCTGTGCTCTTTTTAAACCAATTGGTAAAAATGTCACCACTCTGTTCGTAAAATATGGAAATATCCAGAAAATTAATACTATTGTTAATTTCAGTTTCCGAGGTAAACTGAAGCGAACTATTATAACCGTTAAAAATAGCGAAAACAAATTCTAACTTCTCCCTCTCGACAATCAATTTATAACCAACTTGTCGGCGTCTTGCGTTATAATATTTGGCTGGACGAGCCGACACACTTTCATATTGACCCGGAGTTAGCGTTAGCATGTCTAGTAGTTTGCACTGCAGGAGAGCTAGCTTGGCCACCTTTTCTCTCCTAGTTTTTCTCTCTTTGGCATGTCGAGAACTATGTAGCGGATAAAGGTTGCGTCCCATGTTTAAAACTGCGGGACTGACTTTCGTATAGTCCTGCATTGCGTTTTTATATGCGACGGGTCTGAGATCCGGCACCGTATAAGTAGTGAGGTGTACATCCTCTGGCTTCCGGGAGACTGGATAGTACCTCTTCTCGATCGGCTTCGCGGTGCTATCATCTATAGCATGCTGAATGAGCTTAGTACAACCAAGCGTTGCATCTTTAGCTGGGAGCCATTTTCTCAAGAGTACTTATCGCCGACTTCACTGGGCATGTGAGACGTCGACCGATCCCACAGTAGCTAGCGCTTCCGCCTCAAACGGTACTGTCTCCGCAGTACCCTCTGTCCGTAAAACATTCTATCTAGGAAGGAGGATAGCGCAGAACGCTCTCAGGAAGTCCATTCCTAGAACACATTCAGCATCTATCGAACTCACAATCATGACCCTAAGAATACGGGTCTGTCCAAAACGGTGAAAGGCAAGCTGGCGTAACTATAAATATGTATCAGTTGACCGTTCGCGAGTTTCGTTCCTATGCCTGCGTAGGGAGTAATAGTAGCTCCAACTGAGGCGACTATGTGGACGCCTCCAGGGCCAATGGTGTTGCGGGTGGTTCCGGAGTCGCAAAATGCTCTCAGATGGCAGTCACCTACTTCAATTTGCATCCACCAGCGGTCCCAGTCAATATCGTCCGGCGAAGTCGCATGCAAGGGCATTATTGTCGACAGTTCGGCGCATTAAGTTGCGAGGAGGCCTCATTAAGCTTAGGGACCGTAGTTTCTCTGTTCGATTTTCGAACACTTGGGACAGATCCTTGCCATCTGCTTCTCACGATACGCTAACTGTGGCAACAAACACATTTTTGGAGTCGGGAGGGGGGTGTAGTTATCTCGCTCGTATATAAGCTTCTCTGCTTTCTTCGTAAGCGTGAGTAAGGCCTCTAAATCCTGAACCTGCTGCCGTGGTAAGAGTATTTTAATCTCGGCTACTAAGTTTTCATGTAGCATGATAATTTTTAAGATTGCTGATGGCTGAGCTTGTAGCCGGTTCAGAATCGTCAGTACAGCCATAACGTAATATCGGGCCTTTTTCTTTTTCCCTTGCACGGATCTGCGCTTCTGCTAACAGTTTAAGCTGGATATCTTCATCAACGCCATGGCTTCTTTTAGTAGCTAAGACAAAATCTTCCTATCTTGTTCATTTGGGGCACATCAGTTGGCACCATATCAGGATTGAGCCTGTCATAACAAACAGCAGGACGTTTAACGAGTCTACCTCATCTAGGTGGGGCGACCTTCTGTTCTCTTCTATTTTCTGAAGGAAGTCTTCAATACAGCTAGATTCTTCCCATCGAACGTGATTCTCCACTCACGAGAGATTTTTCCCACGTCATGTGTGTTTGTCGGTTTCCAATTCGCCAGACGTACAAGCATTCGTCATTGCGATCTCCGGGTACACCGTGCTGTTCAGTTACTGCGTATATCGTCATCCCCCCCTCCGTAAACGGGAAGTGCGGGTGGAAAGGTTGCTGATTAGTGCCGAACACAGGCACTTGGTTCGGGTGCGCCGTGAAGGGGTTCGCTTGGACTTACTACATTTCTGTACTGCTAGCCCTAGGCTGGGTAACATCAATGAGGTTGGGGGGGGGGGTGGTTTGTTATACCTTGATTCGTTGGTTGCATTTGTCTGTTACTTCCGACCGAAGAATCATCTCGATTATACACTTGTGCTGTCGTTTTGCTCAAACGTATCGGTGAGCTTGATGACAGTAGTTGTTTTATTACGCCTGACAAGCTAAAGTCATATTACGTTACACCTTCTGGATGTAGATATCTTCAGATTGCCAGTTTCGCTTTGTGTGACAGTCTTTCGTCTCTAAGGACTGTTTGTTGCACGCGGGAATCTTGTAATCGCCGCAGAAATGTTTATCTAACCTATCTATGTTTCTTCATTTTGCTGTCTTTAGTCGTAATTCGAGCGCATTTATTGTGTGGTGCAGCTCCGGTGCAAGCATATTCCATGCCCACTCTGCAATTTCGTTTTCGATTTTCGATTTGTCTACTTCTAAATTGAATGCCATGCTTACTCTGAGCATGTCGGTCAATCGAAAGAAATACTAATATACGGGCAGTTACGTAGCTAGTTGAAGCAAAATTTTATTTATTCTCAATATTGAGTTGAAAAAAAACCGTAATTAAGCGATCGTAAAATGCGGTCGCTTGTAGTTTATTTCTACCTGGAAATGCGTATGCGCTTCTATACCGGAAAGCTATTTGCAGTTCGGAATATTCAAAATTTCAAGAAATAGAAAAAAAAATCTGACATTAATTTTAAATTAGAAAGAAAATGAATTAATTAGTCTGAGCAGGTACAAAACTGAAGGTTTACTTTTTGAGAAAAAGTTTTGAAACATTTAGCTTCAAGCTTATCAAACTTTGTTGTACGAAAGGATGTCTGAAACGAAGATAAACAAATCACCTCGAAGTATAGTAGGTAACTATGTACTAATACACGGAAGCGGCACTGTAGTGGCGCGCTGCATACGCGGTGTTTAACTATAGCTAAGCCCTAGCTCGGCGATACACAGTACGCTACAAGATTTGACGACGCAATAAATTTCGCGATCCTAAACCACTAGGATTTATTACTATGCAGAGAATAATTGTATAATTTCTAAAAAAACTGAAATTACTATGGCGTATATTACGTAGGGAAAAACTTATTCGCCCGCAGGTACTTGATGAAAAAAATATGAAAAAATGTATGAGATGTTTTGACACTCTATAGAAAAACATCCATATATTTTTGAATGGGTAAAAAACAATTTTTTCGATTTCACATCGAATCAGCTATATGTATACCCCCAGCATATATATATATATATATATATATATATATGCTGTGGATACCCCCTACTCGCTCCGGTCAATAATCGCCTATACTTCAAATTTGTAAGATTATATTTCGTTCGCACTCTTTTTGCTCCAACTATGCAAGAGCATAGATTTTAATTACCGCGTCGCTATACGACGCGATAAATTATGGCTCCGCAAGCGTACATTTAGAAAAAATTCTTTTAGCCAAGAAGTTAGTATAAGCGAAGCGAGAAGTATAATATATCTAGTAGTGCGTTATATCATTTTGCACTACAATATTGAAGAACAGCTTCAAAATATATTCGCTTTTTTTAACGATTTATTCAAACAATTTATAAATAATATGTATTATTTTTTCCAGTACATTCATTATAAAATTAATCTTCCTGATCTTCAAGAATTTACGCTTTGTATGTGGACAAAGTTTAAAAATCATACGAATGATCATCCATTGTTTTCTTACGCAGGTAAGCGAACAATATTATTATTCTAATTATTTTTTGCTTGTTCATAAAAATATTATAACCATACAATAACTGATTTTTATGTTATAAGAATTAATTTAGACACTGATTACGTTTTGATAAATTGGGGCACCGGATATTACCTAATAATTATATTTATTCGAAAACTTAATTTTGAACTCTAGAGTTAATTTATTAAAATACCTGTATGTGTATATGAATTGATAATACAAACTCGTTTATTTGTGATATTGCTGTACGTATAATCCCAGAATATATAACAATAAAAAAGTAAATGATGTGGACAATTTTTGTATGAAACAATTCCTGTTGAAAATATCGATATGATTTTAAAATGCCATAAAATGACTAAAATTATTACGTGAATTATTTACGCAATTAATTACATCAATTTGTGGTGTATCAATTTCCAATTGTTTATAACATGACATCATAACAATCTTAAATATTTATAAAACATTAGAATTGTTCTGTACATAATTTCATTATGTAACGATATTGAATGATGCGAATAAATCGCATAATATTATGGCATTATTAAGAATTTCATATGTTTTGAAATTATGCAATATGTAACTAAATTATGTTATAATTTGAAATGATGTAAATAAATTACATTATTTTATGAATACAATTATACATTCAGATGGACTTCTATCGCTCGATGATGGAATAGTGTGGAATAAAAATTGATGCGTCTCTTCGAGCCAAGTTGTTTATTTAAATGCCAAACGTTTCGGGATATTTTTATCCCCTCTTCAGTGTGTGAAGTTTAAAAATATTCAGAGTTCATAGGTTCAGTTTTAGTTCTATGCTTAATTAAAAAAAAATTCTAATTACCATTTGAGGACACAGTTTAACATTTATTTGAAGTAGTGCCATTTATATAAGATAATAGAAAGGTAAGGTGACTTATACTTTGATATTTTATAGTATGTTGTTGATTACAATGACATTTAGTAATTCATCGATTATCTATGACAGAACGGGACGGCAAGTTTTTCCATAAAAAACTATCAACATGGTCTCACGGTATCATGTTGTTTAATCTTTTACGATTCACTTATCCGAGAAGTGGAAGGCAATCCGCTTTTTATTTCGAAAATAAACTTGCCAATTTATTTATTGATATCACAACTTTGTTTTCTGAAAATTAAAATTGGAATTTTTGTAAAATCAAAGTTAGTGAAGTGATACTAAAAACAAATGGTTGTGAGTTCAATGGACCCTTAATGCGAGGCTGTTTACGAATATATATATTTTACTGATGAGAGTTCGAGATATTCCAAGTTGATGTATATAAAGCCCTCTTGTCAAGGGCTTATAAGTTTTATGTAGAATTTGAAAAGATTTAATTTACACGATAAACACTTAGACTTTTGGCTACATAAGGGTTGTGAATAGTTTCAAAATTAATCTTTAATTTAAGTAAAGAAACAACCGTAGACTTGCCAACCCTTTTACCTTGAAAAGGTTTTTCTTTGGGAGGGGAGGGGGGTAGCGATTTCACTACTTTTAAAAGGAATGCAAAATTTTTAACAAACCTGTTATTGTGAACATTGCGACGTAGCAATAATTATTGCTGCATCGTGATTATTTTCCATGGCAGCTGACTCGCTCGTAGTATACTGACAGCTCCTGGAGCGGAGCCACGGCAGACTCACCAATATATTACATCTACGTTATAATAGATTTATGCCTTAATAATATCAAAAGTGAAAGTTTACTCCTGACTACAACTGCCAAAAAATTCATGAAGATGCAAAATTGCAAAGTATCATTTAAGGATTTATTATTATACGGATTCGCTACATATCGACTTCAAAGCTAGAAACAACGGTGTTCAAAAAGTTAAGGGTCGATTCTCGATGAAAGTTGTTGAAATTATAAATTTATGCTTTGCACAGCAGTGCAACGAACTTAGGGAAATGCGGACAATGTTGAATTGTCAAATCAGCTTTTTATAAACGAGCGATTGACCACTAAGAGTGTCAGTTTGTAATGTGCTTTTGTATCGGGTAGTAGCAGTGCTAAGATGCACTGAGTAGGATATTATAAATAAATGTAATTATTGAATATATTAAATCTCTTCTCCAATACTTAATTTTTCACCATATTTTAACAAGATTAGTAGCGAATGATTACCCTTGTGAATTTATTGATAAGTTTTGTAAGAGGAGAATTATCCGTAATCTTGACCTCATACGTGAGCACTATGGAGACATAGATTCTGTTGACTTCAATTTGCAAAAGAAAATAATGTAGATAAATTTAGGAAGGATAATATTCTTAACTTAGGTAATATTGACAAAGAGGCGAAAGATAAAGTTGCGGTGTTCCCGTACTATGATAAATTTAATGTTCTTCGCAAACATAATAGGCAACTAGTTAACAAAATTGACGATTTTAGTAAATTTATTAAATTGGGAAAAGATCCTACTGTTGTGAGAGATACGAGGAATGTTGTTTATAAGATTGACTGTGGCGATTGCGATTCTACATATATTGGCGAAACGTTCCGTCCGCTAAAGAACAGAGAGTCGGAACACAGACGTTATATAAAAAAAGTTGATCTTTCTTCTCCAATTGCGGTCCATGCGTTGGAGACAGGACACTCTTTTAATTTTGATGACATAAAAATTATTCATCAAGAATCGACCACCTTCCGTAGGCGATTTTCAGAGATGTTACATATCCATTATTATGTTAGCACGCTTAATAGGGTGAAGGACATGTGCTACCTCAAGTCGAGTTATAAGAACATTATTTCGAAGTTTAAATCTAGTCCTAATAGTTAATATATTGTTCTATTATTTTTTGAATTAATAGTGAGAATGTGCGGCGAGCGTGTGATATGTGGGGATAGAATGCGAGAAGAGGTGGCACACCGCTTCGCGTTCTCTGACATAGCGAACATCTTAATAATTAATCCTACTTTATCAAAAATTTACAAGTTCTTCAAACTTGGTAGGAAACCCTTATTTGTTATGAAAGGTTAATTATCCCTTTCACAACAATAATAACACATCTAATACTTTTTGGAAACGTTTCGTCCTCTATTTTGGGACCTTGTCAAGCCATTAAACTAATTATAAATTACTAATACATTATAAATACAGAGGTTAAAAACCTCTTGTTACAACCATGTGCTCATCAGTAGGTATGTAAGTATTGCATGTAAGTACTGATGAGCACATGGTTGTGACAAGGGGTTTCCTCCCACGTTTGAAGAACTTGTAAATTTTGGATGTAAGAATGGCGAGGATTAACAATAATAACTGATCCTACTTTAGTTACCAAAGTAACATTCCAGCAATATTCCCAGAGTGTTGGGTGCAATATGGGATTACACAGTTTTGGCACTCACAGCACCTACTAATACTACTTTTTGGACACGTCATGTGGGTTCGGATTAGGGACGGGAGCATGGCCCAGGCGTTGCGGGATGTATTTCCGCAGGTCACTGATGTGGACCTTGGCTACCTTCCGCCCTTTCCCACCCTCCGTCTCTAACTCATATACAAGGGGTGATATTTTCTTCTCTATTTTAAAGGGGCCCTCGTACTTCGGCGCGAGTTTGGCTGCGAAGTATGCAGCTGCATTCGACAGCATGTGTGCCCTCCGTAGGTCTCCTTCCAAAATCTCTGCAAACTTACGCCCCTTGTTATACGCTCGGCCCTATCTCTCTATTTCTCTATCAATAAATTTGGCCACCAGTTCGCGTAGGGCATCTAGTCTCCTCATCTGACATGACCACTCCTTTGGATCCCCTTTCTCTACACTCGGATTTGCCTCTATCTCCCTTTTCTGGCGGAGGCTGTCCACGGAAGTAGGGTGGAGACTGAAATTAAGGAAAGCGGGGGAAGTTTTGAGCGTAGCTTGGGTGGCAGTGTTGATCGCATGCCTCAACTCATGCAAACGATTGTCTCGCAGTTTTGGTGATTCTCAACATACATTGCGATCATAGTTTTCAGGGTTCTGTTTATTCTCTTAACCGGATTAGCTTGGGCATGATATGGCGAAGTTGTTATGTGCACAACTCCGTATTCGGCTAAGGCGTAGGTTAGAGTTAGAGTTAGAGAAAGAGTATTAGCTCCTCGAACGCCTGCAGTACAGCTTTCCCATCGGCTTTCTTCAACGGTTTAATCTCGATCCACCTGTTGAAGAGATTTTTGAATACTAACAAGTATTTATTCTTGGTTTTGCTCCGGGGGAACTCCATCATGTCAGCTGCAACCACTGTCCATGGCTGTTCGACTACCAGCCTTTCCATAAGGCCCTGGGGCCCTTATTGGCTAACTTTGTATCGTTGGCACGACAGACATGAGTTTACGTACCGATACGTGTCTTGATACATCCAGGGCCAAAAATATACACGAGCTATGCGATCATAAGTTTTATCGATCCCGAGGTGTCCTGCGTTAGCGGCGTCATGAGCGGTGGAAAGTACGCTTCTTCTTTCTTCTTTCGGGATTACGAGTTTCCACCCGTCCTCCCCTCGCGTGACTGGTTCTAATATCGAGTCTACCTTGTATCGATACAGTTCTCCTCCCTCAATCCTCCACTCGGAAAATCACTTAGAATTTTCGAGGAAGTCGGCACGGCGACGCAAATACCAGTTATCCGCGGTTTCTCCTAGCGCGGCTATTTCTGCTTCGAACATACGCGAGAGTGCGTGGGGTGCGTGGTGGTTTTTCCCAGGGCGGTGCTCTATCGCGAAGTCCCACTGTTGTATTTCCGCGACTCACTGAGCTAATCTCCCCGTAGGTTCTTTGAGGTTTTTCAACCATTTTAGCGCACTCTGGTCAGTGATCACTGTAAAACGGTAACCTTCGACATACGGTCTTTCTTGATTGCCCAAATTAATCTTAAACACTCCCTCTCTGTCGTGGTGTACTTTCGCTCGGGCTTTGTTAACATCCGGCTGACGAACACGATTGGGTGCTCTCCGTCATCGAATTCTTGAGTGAGGACGGCTCCAATTGCAATGTTACTTGCATCGCACTGTATACAAAATGGCTTCATAATCCGGTCGTGCTAATACCGGGGCTGAGGCTAAGGCGTTTTTGATGCTCTAGAAAGTTTTCTGTTGCGCCTCTCCCCAAACCCACGCTCGCTCCTTATGGAGTAGGTACGTAAGGGGTGCTTTCAGATCTGACGCGTGTTTTACGAATTTATCTTACCAGCCAAACAGACGCAATAATCGCCGGATTTGAATAGGGTACGTGATATTGCAGTATGGGTGCTACCTTTTGGGTTCGGGGCGTAGCCCTTCCTTATCTAGAATATACTCCAGGTACTTAATTTCCCCCACGCAGAAGCTACATTTCTTGGGGTTGATCATCAATCCTACTTCTACAAGCACTTCCAGTACGTGTTTGATCCACTTTTTTTGTTCCTCTAAGTCCTCAGTGGCTACGACGACGTTATCGAGGTAGCCAAATACGTAGGGCCACACGGAAGGGCCAAATAGGGCGTCCATGAGACGCTGCAGAGTTGCGGGCACATTGCGAAAGATACGTAGAAATTGAAACATCCCCATCTCTGGCACGGCGAAGGGGTATACTTTTTATTATTTTCTTCCATTTTGATCTGAAAATACAGCGGGTGGACCCAAGCGTTTCTATGGTCGTTACCATCGACTGCATTTCCCCGATATTCTACGTAGTGTTCGTCTTCAGTTGGCAGCGTGTGGGGTAAACTTGTTGCTCATTCTTGTTTCTCCGTCCGTCGGTTATCTTTCAAGCGTGAAAACTCGAATGAAACTTCTATTTGCCGGAGTGGGGGTCTGCTTAGATGTTCTGTGGGTGAATTCCACTGGTAGATACTGGGTTCAACCTCCTCGTCTGACGTGTGTTCTTCGCACTCCCGGTCGTTACTCTGTGTTCGGATTCTTGGAGTTGTGCCTGTTTTCCGTGAACTGGTATTGGCTATGGCTTCAGCAGGTGGTGTTGGTTTCTTGCCATGGTTTTCGTGAAACTCTGTTAGGATCCGGTCTGATTCGTTTTTATTGGTACATCTACAAATTGTTGTAGCTCGAGAGAATGTTGTACTCTGTATGGAATTCCATGTTCGTTGCCTTGCATCAAATTGGTTACCCTGTGTATTTTACGTACAGTGACATTTTGAACCTGGTCCGTGTTTCTGCAAGTGGTAGATGGGTGAGCAGTAATATGTTCAGATGCTATTTTTCTCCATGACGATCCTCTTGGCTTCGACTGGCTTTTTGATAATAGTCTTGTTTCTATGGTTTTTGGTGGCATACGCCAATATTTGTCCTAGTCATACCATGGGACATCAGCTATTCCATCATTTTTAATCCACAGGCGAAGCAGGCGGTCTTTGAGAATTTCTAGTGATCCAATTCCGCTTGCTCGGTTTTCCAATAGCTCAATGTCTCTGTGGTGTTGTCTAACCGATCGTTTATTTCCCCTCAGTGTCTGCATTATTTCGGAGTGTCTCTGTTCGTCGTCCATAGTTAGCACCAGTATTTTACGCGAAATGGCCACTGGGCTATTGGTGCTCGTGGTTAGTTGGTTTACGTACTTCTGCGTTTGAGGGAGAATTTTCTCCACCTCCGGCTATTCTGGCTATACTACCCGTATCCTAACTAACTAGTCAATAATAAGGGAAAGTTGTGTTCTCGATTTTTGGCAGGGCGGTAAGGGAAAAGAGAAAACAAATTTAATTATCTGAATACTCATTGTATCGAGGGGATTCGTGACTAATGTGCAGGCAGTTAACCGTCAATATTCTTTTCCCGTGCCTCGTTGGGTAGGCTCCCTCGTAGATTATGTTAGGTAAGACGGTAGGGCTTAAATTATTAACGATGAAATAATTTCTTAGGAGAACGGAATTTGCACAGAAATTAGTTATAATATTATAATTAATAATGGGGTATTAATAATAAAATTAATGATATAATATAGTATGATTATAAACAGTAATATATGTAAAAAAATGGTTCCTTATTTTACTAAATTTCTTTTGAAATTCCGACTGAGAAGGAAATTCTTGCCTCTTCTGTCGGCTCGGCAGAATTATATCTTCTCGCGTAAGAAGAGTAAGAATTTTTAATTTTACGCAGTGCGTGGTTATCACAGAAGCAATTATGAATGCCTATTTTTGGGACAAATTTTGCGTATTCAGTGGTGACTTGCGGAAATAGTACATTCAACACTCGGGATTTCGCGTCCGACTAGTGAAATTTCCGATGTGCCACGTTTTACAAAAAGAAATAGGCAGGCAAGATTTTACCCTGGTCCGCACAATTCTCTTTCACGTGGTATTAGCGTTAATTATCGTCGATTCTGACACTTTTCACGAGGTTAGGTTACGGGCTCCGCATATCACATATACGCAAATTTTAATCTCAATGCACTCATGTGTGGAGAAGACAAAGCCTCGACTCGACTGGCTTGGCTGCGGCACAATGCATAAATTCTCAGTACTTCTTAGAAAAAAAGTTGGTTTTGTAGGTTAGCTAGCGGGGCAAAATTTCCTTGCGTATTGTGCACAGAAAAAAATTAATTCAATTTTTATTATTTTAATTTTTCGCGCGCGAGAAAAAAATGCCAAAGTGAGTTACCTTCGAAATAATCTCTATCAAGAGAAAGCACAAGTAATAAGGAAAAATTTAAATTATTTATTTTGCACCTTCCGACGAAAATTAAAGCTCTCGGATTTATATCTAAATTTTCAAGAGAATGTTATGGCTCTATACTCGCGCTGGCTCTCGGTAATCTTCCTCGTTGACGATCCAATAGGGCTGCCGCGGCGTACACGTCACTCGTTAACACACGCGAAATTCACCAAGTCAGCTGCGGGATTTTTAATTATTGTTTTTGGGCGCCAGTGTGACACGGCAGAACGTGTGTGCAAGGGGGCGACAGATCTGCTCGCCCGTCCTCCGTGTTCTTCCTGCGGCTCGCATCGCGACCAAATTTGTGTGTTTGGGGATTAATAGGGCGCCTTGACCGCGACGCGAAGCTAAGGAACAGGCTACTGACCCGGCTGAAACTCTTGGTTTATCTCTCGTGGTCGTTAGCCGCTCAGTATGTTTTCCGGTGAAAATTAAAATACACACGTTTACAATGAATGATTATTTATTACGCACTTTCTTCGAGAGTATACGACACTTATTTTCTCAGAGACTCAAGCTCCGACGCGCGGCACACGTGGCTACGGCGATTACAGGTTTTTTACTTTCTCTAATCTTTCATTCGCTTCCTTCCTCCCGTACGGCGCTGACTCGTGCTCTAAAAAGCGCGAATACTGCATATACACGGATGGTAAAGTTGATGGATTCCTGGACTCGACAAAGCTCACTGAACTCTCGAAAATTCGCTGGTGAAAACTCTAAGAAAAAATGCTCGTTGCTGCTGTGAGACGTGCTAACGTGCGACTGCTACTCGCGCTCGCTTCGCCGCTCTTCTCGGCTCTCACACACATTTCATCCGCGGTCCGTCACGTGACCGTTCGCATAATATTTTTCTCATCGCGGCAATTACAAATTCCCTTCCACGCAATTTCGTCTTTCTCATCTCGTGGCTTCGGCGGGTACATATAATTTTATTTCTAGCAATCATTGTGGACGGCGCTTGCGCATCCACTTCCCCCCTATTGTCCCTCCACGCTCATACAGTGGGGCTTTCAGGCCTCCATTCGGCAATTTACATTCTCTCTATCTCTCTCTTTCACGCTCTCTCGGTTGCGCACGCACAGACGCTCGCTCGCTCACTCATACATATGCGGCTCTGCTGCTCGATGCGCCGCTCACTGTGCGTCATACGTTCGCTGCGCTCGCTGTGGCCTCGTGCTTCTCAGTGGTGTCATGGCGGTGGCTGTTGCCCGTCGGAGCGTCTGCTGGTTCTGCGCGCCGCATGCGGCCGCGTGTGGTAGTCGGCGGCGCTCCTACTCCGTGCGCGCTCTCTCGCAGCTCAGCGGCCGTGAGGTCACAGCGGCGACTCAGTCAGCTGCTGCTCTCCTCACGCGTTCTCTCTCCTTCTTTCTCCTTCTTCTACGGTGCGGTTCGTTTTCGGTGCCTGGCTACGGCTCGGTACTCTCCCCTGTAAACACCCGTGGGTTAGAGCATGTTCATTCTCCTCGATCTCGGGTGTCTGCAGGGAAGCTATCCGGCTTTCACGACGGAATCTCCGTCGCGAAATTATTTATTTAATTGAATGAATCTATCGCTCGATGTATAATTTTAAGAAAAAATAAATAATTTATTGGTTCGAGCCAAGAGGAAAAAAAATTTTTTATATTATACTGAAAAAATGTTAAAGAAATTTAAAAATACGTTTTGATAGATGGACTTCGGTTTTTCTGGTCCACTATCAGAATTTATCATGTTTCTCTATATATACACCCTACAACCAGGTTGTAATCTTCGCGTATAAGATAGAATCACTCACCGTCTTACTGACGAGCCCAGCGTTGGTTCGGGGCGAAACGCATTTGTAAATTTCTCTAACATTGTTTTCAATATAATATAAAATTTTTTTTTTCTGATGGCTCGAAGAGACCAATGAATACTTTACTTTTTCTTAAAATTATACATCGAGCGATAGATTCATTCCATTAAATAATTAGGCTTTTGGTCACAGAGAAGCTGTCCTAGCTCACACTTATGACTTGAGGAGTATTGTCGGCTGACTATGTCAGTACTTTCTGTACAAGAGGTCAGCGAGCGTAGACAAGTCGACGTTGTCGACTAAGATCTTTATAATTTATTGCTACTTTTGTACGATAGATGGACTACGGTTTTTCTGGTCCACTATCAGAACATATCATGTTTCTCTATATATACACCCTACAACCGGCTTATGATCTTCGCATATAAGATATAATAATATAGAATATAATATAAAAAATTTTCTATTCCCTTGGCTCGAAGAGACCAGTAAATTGTTTATTTTTTCTCAAGTAAGTTTCTCCATCATGATATACTGTCAATGTACGGAACTGTCAATCATTTCTCTGTCTATCTTCGGGAAAAAATAACAATGTTAGGAAAAGTATAGAGATGGATAAAAAAAGGTTGAAAGATTAGGTAACACTCCCTCATAGGTACTGAGAAGCCCCCCTGCTGAACCGACAGGCTTCGAGTGTAATTAGTCTTTTTACTTATTTATGATCATAGGGTTATAGGATCATTATTCTTTTATTACATTGATATCTATCTTAGTTTATTTAATTTTATTTATTCAGCTATTCTGCTAGTATCGAATCATAATTATTTAATATATATGCGAGTGACGCATTTCTTCAAAAGTTTTTGTACAAGATCTATTTTCAATTACATAAACGCTATCAGAGATAGGATTGACACATTACATAGACACCTTGGATAGATAGACACGTGAGACATAGGATTGTTTGATTGGTTTATAATCACTTGATTATAAAAATTTCAGTTGACCAATTCGGTGCATAATCATTTTCAAAAATATTTTATTTTATTCATGTACACTAAATCTCCAATTTATAACTTTTACCTGGAAAAAGTTTCCTGAATTACCTTTTTTATTCATGTATGTGTTGTGACGGTCTACCGTCAGTGGAGGCTCGCCTGGACACCACCGGGTGGACACCACCTGGAGCCGGGTAGAATAAATAGCAAAAGAACTTTACTCATACCCGGTGGTGTTTACACGTACGAGCAAAATCCAGCAGCCAGGAGCCAGAGTGAGCGAGAGAGAAAGAGCCACGGACAGTAAGGCGAGAACGCGCCGTATTAAATATACGAAGAATATATGAGATGTAATGCACAGCCAGAATGCGAGTACAGCCAGACGAGACGAATTTGCTAATTCGAATCTCGCGCGCGCGAGAATTAATTATTAAGAGGGCGCTGAATGATTGATGACATACATGATATTTACGCGCGTCATCACGTGATTGGCGTAAACGAGCAATCTAGGAGAAATTGTAATGCGTGCAAGTGAGATAGGTAGAGACGCCGCAGCCGCGAGAAAGCCGGTCGCAACAGGCGACAGTCAGACAGTATTCCTTGGGATAGCAGCGAATCGAAAAGCCACAGCAGAGACACCAACGTTATCAAGGATTTCCCTCCGTCACGAATTGTCGATCATCTTCTGACTCTCCGCTGATTCTGTAGTCTTGAGAGGTAGTTTCGCGTTAGTTTACGTCGCGCGCAATTACAGAGCACAAGACATCGCCGTACGAGAGGACAAGTCGTGCACAAGTTTCAGCCAGGTAGACAGTCGTGTTAACCTTACAAGTGCGCGGTCGCGAGAAACCGCCGGTCGACGGCCATCAGTCGGACGATAGCACACACGGGCTTTCAATTCCCATAATTCTATTAATTCTAATAAACGCCCGACAGTTTTTACATTATCGGTGTTGTTGTTTATTTGCGAGAATTCCTATTCCCCTTTTTGTGATCTACAACCCCGGGCGAAGAAATCTCATACACAGCTGAGCAGCCGGCACAGTGGTCGACGAACCGGGCATCCAACTTCACATGCAGTGTAAAATTAAATACGGTTCGTTGATAGGTAGCCTGATCACAGGGTGAGTCCACGTTCGCGATTGTAGCATATTTTCCGTTTACAAATCCACAACGTCACAGTGTATAGAAAAGTGTGTTACAAGTCTATTTTGAAATTCATGAAGAATTTATCAATCTTCCGGAGGCAGTGGATAAGGAAGGTGAAATAATTTAGATCATCCTTCCTTTTTTCGATGTTTCGGCGAACGTTTTCCCCCTAATCAGGAAACTGTTTATTTTTATTGAACAAACTTTTTATTGAAAAAATGAAAATATAGAATAAAATTACATGCAAGACAATTTATCGTGAGACTTTCATGGAGCAACTGTTTACAAGTGACGTCACACGGGATTTGTATTTGTCTATATATTACATAGGTCTATCGTTCACTTTTACTTTACAGCTCGAATATCAAGTGTGTATACACGTTATTCAGCTTATATCTATCCTCTCTCTTATTAATGCCCTTTTCGTACATATGTATGTATAGCATTTCAGAGATTAGTCTTTTATTCACATTCTTTTTTCTGTCCTTTATTTTAAATTTATGAAAGCTGCACGTATTGTTCTTTGATATTTTTTATGCTCTTTAATACCTACAGACACACTCCTTTTAGTTTGTCCAACGTATTTGGCGGTGCAGTCATTGCATTTCAACTTATATTTAACTTATATATTACATATAATTACTAATTGAAACACAAAAACTACATTCTCTGGCAGAATTTTCAACTTTCAATCACAACATCCAAAGTGCCAAAGATATATGGGGTCGAAATAACTTATAATTTATATGAAATGATATATTATAATATTAATACGATTAACAAAACATAGTTATTGTGCTGCAGTGTATAAGTAACTGAGTGTAACAAAACCGTAATGTACGTTGAAAGATGACTTATATGACGTATATAGCATACGATACGTATATCATAAGTCATCCTCATACAATCCATTGCTTCGGCTATTTTTATTATTAGTAGTTTATTTTTGACCGGGAAGTTAGTAAATTATGGTAGTGAGTACAATAAGAACGAAGACAGTGTCAAAACTTGAAGTGGTAAGACTTTAATTTATGCCCCGCAATGTTATAAAACTTATCAAAATTGAAATAATTTACCATTATAACAATATTTAAAGCAGATATTAGTACCTAATAAAACTAAAACTTAAATCTATTAAAATTCATTTTTAATAAAGATTTTATATTTTTGATATTGTTATTAGTAGGAAAAGAGCAACGGGCAATTCTATCATGGATAGCTAATACTCCTCGAAGCTCTTATTATATGATGAATATAGATGGACATAATCTTTATCGCTTAAATTACCCGTTACGGATAAACAGATGGTATCATTCCTGTCAAAGCTGGAACGGCCGTACAGGAGAGTGGCAAATTTGGGTCAATGACGAACGAGTAGGCCGAGGATTTAATAATAGGGTAATTATAATTTTGTATAATCTATCAAACAGTACAAGATATTTTAATAAAACCGAATATACATATACTGAAAAATCCGAATTAATTATGTATATATGTAAAAAATTTCGAATTTAATGAGCACGCTTTTAATAACCAAATTGCGCATCACTAGATATAGTTGGTACAAAAGTATTTTGGTTAATAGTTTTATTGTTATCCTTACGATTAAAACGATTAGACATACATCATGTATATTAGGGTGGCGCTTATTTCCAAAAGTTCTTGAATACTCGAAACTATGAATACAGCAAACACTCTGAATCAAAAATGAATCAAAAATGAATTTAACAAAGCCTACTTTCAAAAAACTACTTTTTTCAATTTCCGTTCAAAATTTTCTTGTCTGGAAGTTACCACTTCTCTCTACATAGATTCCAAACATGTTTCTATCTACATAGAATATTATAGTAACTACGGACAAAGTATCTAGAAGTAGTCAAATAAATTTTTTTTGGCCTAGAGATAGGTCTGGATTTTATTACAATAAAAAAATCACAGAAAGTACTTTTTTTCGTGATTTTCCACATTTATTGATGGGTTTCGATCCATGAAGGTTGAAATAAATTACATAATATATGTAGCTTACAGGAAAAACTACTTAAATAACGTTATCGTGTTTTCGAGAAAAAGCGGTGTCAATGTTTTGAGAAATACGTGACATCAAAATGTCAGAGAAAAGATATTGGCTCAGTTTATTAGGTACCTAATACGAATAAAACCGTAGTACTCAATTAGCAAATACTTACTGATAAGCACATGGTTGTGACAAGAGCTTTTTTAGCCTCTTTATGCATAATGTTTTAGTGATTTATAATTATTTGAATGACTTGAGAAGGTCTCGCATTGGAGGACGAAACGTTGCCGAAAAGTATTAGATGGTTGTTATTATTGTTGTGATATGGATAATTAGCCTTTCACAACAAATATTTTTTGGAGTTTAGTTAGTGGTTCTACAGAAACTTGTAACGTTTGATTTTTCATACGCTACTTACCGGCCTTATTCTATGAATCTTCCGTAGATTCCCGGTAGGCGCCAGACGCTCCGCGTGAGCGTCAGAGTCTCGCGACTCTTTTTCTTAAGACTCTAAGGATACGAGGCGGGGTTGCCGACTAACTCAGCCTCAACACGAATGGAAATGGAGAGAGGGTGGCTTGGGCAGTGAATTACTCGTGGGTTTGACAAAAATATACTCGTTTATTGAAGTAAAACTTAGATAAGGTATCCGATATTCCGCAAGGTAATCAAAATGACGCTATTCCGCAAAGCCAAAATCTCTATCCGCATGCTATTCAACTCAATGATTCTCGCGATGATAAAATCTCTAACAATAGACGCTTGATACTATTTCCGCAAATAACCACTAGATAACTGAAC
This sequence comes from Philotrypesis tridentata, assembly GCA_018906965.1. Classification (NCBI taxonomy): domain Eukaryota; kingdom Metazoa; phylum Arthropoda; class Insecta; order Hymenoptera; family Pteromalidae; genus Philotrypesis; species Philotrypesis tridentata. Next base: position 195,409 of record JACCIB010000106.1, read on the forward strand.
CACACGCGATATTCGGACTCTCGCACGTCTCAGGGTATTTCAATCACTCACTCGGCCCCACAGGCCCACTCGTACATAAAACTAAGGATCGCGCTCGTCACACATAGTCGAGATGCGATCTGCGTAACCTACGGCGGAGTCTCTGGCACGATTGTGTCCGACGGCTTACGGTGTCCAGAACCCTCCTCGACATGTGCGCAATACACAAAATTTCCCTAAACCTCGAGATATCCCGTTGACAACCTTTGCACGAGATATCTCGAATAAACACTCGCGAACTAATTGCACTTCAGTAAGAAAGCCGAAGAAAACCGCTAAGCAGCCGTGCGCACGCGTGTGACTCTAACAAAGGAAAGTTCAAGCGCGATATACGCGTGGAGCTATGGACTTCGCGAAGTAGACTAAAGAAAACTGACAGAGACAATAAACCCACTGACCTTCTCGTCGTTGGAGCTAGGTAACCAGGAACCCGCTTCCGTCCGGAGAAATCCAATAATCGCACTGATTAAATCAAACTACAAAGTCCCTCGGGCAGGCGATGTTGAAGAAGCGTCCAGTTCTCTCGCTCTACGCTCGCCTCGGCGCTCTCTATAACTCCTGAGCCGCCGAACTCCGCGCTCTCTCATTGGTCGCACGCTGCAACTCGCTAAGACTGTTTGCTTCGCTGCATGCGCACAGACATCCCTATAGGCTTCTTCGTTGAGCCAAATAACCGTGAGATTTGAACGCTCGAGAAGGCAACAGACAGTCAGCTTAAAATAGAGGACATTACCGGCGTTAATTAATTAACGCCGCTACAGAACTTCACGGAACCCTCAACTAACTCCGAGAATAATTCTTGTTAGGTCTTTAACTTGAATTATTCCTGTTAGGAAAGAACGCGTTCACCCTGTAATTTTTGTCCCTAACACCAACATGAAGTTGTGTGAGTGAAATGTCATCGCGTGGGTCTAGTGCACCTGACCTCTCGTAGACAGACCTCACCCAGCCTAGCACCTGCGAACTCTCGCCTTACCGTCGGACTAGACTGTCACAGGCATTCTATTCCAAACTGGGCTGTTGTTGTTCCGCCAGCTTAGATAAGGCTCCTTCCTCGGAGTCTCCTTCCTCCTCGTCGTCTCTGGGGCTCGAGGCTTATCGCCGTATTTTTCTTGTCTCGATTTTACCTCTTCGTCTCTCGCGTAAATATAAAAAGATATAAACTATATTAGTCATACATTCATCGCCATTCGCACTACCTTGAGACGCTCTGCCCCGTAACTCCGAACCTCATGTAACATGGCAAATTTGCCACGTTACAAACTTTACAAATATGTCGTTATGCGGTCACACTCTTTGAGGGCTCGTAAATAATGCAATTCGCTCATGAAAAATGCGGGCAAAACATATTTTTAAAGTTTGACTCAGGCCCTTTCCAATGGTGTAAACGAAATTACGACTATCCAGTAGTACTATCTACTTCTAGTATCGAGTACTACTATGAAACGCTCCCGCCTCTGCGCAACAGAGACTAAAAATGGGTGGAAAATAGAAAAGAGAATTATTTAAAAAATTATTTAAATTCTACATGGTCCGCGTGATGTTTGTGAGATGGCCGGGAATGTTAAATAAAGGATGCTCTTGTTAACTATCAATATGCTAACTCTTTATTAGTGTTAAGACTATAAGAGTGCATAAGACTATATAGAGCACGTGTTGCTCGCTGAGCCGTCCTGGCTTATCTGCTGACTATACTATCGTCTCTCGCGTCGCTCTGACACTCTACACTACACACCATATAGTGTATACACTCATACCTATGCGCGCACCGCTGTGCCGCTTACAGTGTGTCTCGCGCTCACTCATACATCGCCCTTACACATACTCTACAACTCCCCTCCGCTTAGTTTGGGACTTGGGTCGTTGCGTTTTTTGCAGCTAATCTAGCTGATCGTCTTATCACAGGATTTTTATTTTTTTCTTCAGTTCGCTTTGGTTTTGTTAAGCTATTATTTATTACAATATCTTTTTCGTTTGAACTATCGGATTTTACTTCTGTCTCCCCTCCGCTTAGAGTGAAACCCAATCCAGTTCTTACAATTTGATTTAAATGTCATTTTATTACATATCCATCGTCGAATTTTATTTTATACATACTTGGTGATAGTTTTTCTATAATTTCAGCTTTCGCTTTATCTTTCGAATTTTTTCGATAATCATTTACGTATACTATTTCATGTTTTTTTAATTCACATTTTCTTACGCCTGCTTTATGATGTTTTTACTCGAATTGATGTTGTTCGACTGTACCTAGAGTATCTGATTACAGTAAGTCACATCGCGTTCGAATTTCGCGTTTAAACATTAAATACGCTGGTGTTTTTTCAGTTATACAATGTTCAGTAGTTCTGTAGTCGCGTAAAAATCTACTTACAGAAAAATCCAAGCTATGTCCATCTCATATCATTTTATGTACTTTGTCTTTTACAGTTCGTGCAAAATTTTCTGCTGCACCATTCGTGGCTGGATGGTACGGAGCTGAAAATACATGTTTTATTTTATTTTGTTTCAAGAATGCTCGAAAATCAGCGCTTGCCAGCTGTGGATTAATCAGGCCATTTTGAATGAGCGTCAATAACTATTAAAAACTATTAGTTATGAAATGGTCCCAAAAATCTATGTGAATTCGTGAACATGGTATACTTAGCCATTGCCAGGGTGTAAGTGATAATTTTTGAGGTTCTGGTCATGCCTCTAAACATATTTTATGTGTTCGCCATCGCTTTGATATCGGCGTCTATGTTAGGCCACCAAAAATAATTTCTCGCTTTTTGTTTCATTTTCACAATACCTAGATGTGAAGTGTGTAAGTCATTTAACATTTTTGCTTTAAGTTTTTCTGGAATAACTAATCTGTAACCCCATGTAATATATCCATTTTCAATTTCAAGTTCATTTCGTTTGTTGTGAAATTTAATTTCTATTACAGATAAATCCATAATTCTTGGCCATTTATTTTGTACATAAAATATTACTTTTTTCAAAATTTTATCTTGTTCGGTCGCTTTTGCTACAGTAGCGAAATCAATAATCGGGTTGTTATCCCCGATGTAATTTACATTTGAAAATTCGGTTTCGAATACTGGTGTTTTGTCTGAAATTGGTAAATATGACAACGCATCGCAGTCACCATTTGCTTTATATTTTACAACTTCAATTGTGTATTTGTATCCTGACAAAAATAAGCCCATCGTTGTAATCTACTGTGTAACGTTGTGGATATAATTTGCTACCAAAAATAAATTTCAATGGTTCATGATCCGTTTTTAATATAATTTTATTACGGTAAATATATTGATAAAACTTTTTGAATCCAAAAATAATTGCACCTGCTTCGTTATCAATTATGACTTTGTGTCTTTCGCTTTTTGGAATGATTTTAGACGCGTATGCTATCAGTCTTTCTACGCCGTTTGGGAATCTATGAGATAAAATTGCTCACAAACCTTTGTCGCTCGCATCACACGCTAATACTAATTCTACGTTCGGATCGAATAATGCTAGTACTCTATCTGAGGTAATTTGTTTTTTTACCCAGTCATATGCTATTTAACATTGTTTTGTCTAAATAAATGTTTTACTTTTATTTAGTTCATATAACGTTTCTAAGTGATCTGCTCTGTTTTCAAGAAAACACTCGTAGCAATTTGTCAAACCTATAAATGCTGTTAATTCTTTTTGATTTTGTGGTACCGGAGCTGCATTAATTTCTATAATTTTTGATTCACTCGGTTTTAAACCATCTTTATCTATAGTATAACCTAAAATTTCAATTTGTTCTTTGAAAATATCGCATTTATCTAGATTCACGCGTAATCCTGCTTATTCTAAGCATGAAAAAATCTCTATAAGAATTTCAACGTGTTCGTCGTCTGTTTCTGTAGTACAGCAAATATTGTCAATATAAATTTCTGTATTTTTTATAACTTTCAAAGTATCCTCTAAAATATCTTGACATTCTGCCGAACTTAATGCTACTCCTTCACCGAGTTTAGTGTATCTAAATAATCCGTCGTGCGTAATAATTGTTAATGCGTCTTTGGATTCGTCATCCAATTCAAATTGCATGAATGCGTATTTTAAATCTATTTGTGACTTCCGTTTACCTACCCTCAACGTATTAAAAATTTTTCTTTTTTCGGTATAGGATGCAATTGAATAATTAATTGTGGATTGACCGTAAGCTTAAAGTTACCGCAAATTCTAATTTCACCGTTGCTTTTCAATACTGGAATAATCGGTGTTGCCTATGGGCTGCATGAAACTGGTTCCAAATTTCCGAGTTTAATTAAACGTTGTATTTCGTTAGAAATTTTTGGTTCTAATGCAAAAGCTGCATGATGTGGTATCAATTGAATTGGATTGGCTTTGCACCGTCTTTAAAAAACTAAATGTATTTTTCTACCCGTGTAGCATCCTTGCGTGTTTGAAAAAAGCATAGGAAATTTTTCTAACATTAATTTTCGAATTTCATTACTTTCGATTTTATAAATTTCGCTCGTTTGCGCGTTCGCGTTCTGTGCTATCGTTATTGGCCATAAATCAAAAGCCTTTAACCATTGTCTACCTAGTAGTGTCGGTCCTTGTCCTTCGATTATGTATATGTCAAGTCATTTTTTTTTTGTTTACAAAATTTACTTTAAAATTTTTCAACATTTCTTTCTGATTCAATGGTGGGCTACCATATGTATTTAATCGTAAATCGCTTTTTTCAAGTGTGACGTTTGGAAAAAATTTTTGCATATCTCGCTCTGACATAATTGTTACGTATGTGCCAGCATCTATTTCCATTTTAATTTCAGCATTGTTAATTATTAAAGTTTCAAATAATGGATTAGCTGTTATTTTGTTACAATCGTGCTCTGCTAAAATCGAGTAAAATTCGCGATCTGTATCAGCCTGTTCGCTGTCATTGTTTTCATCATCCCGTGAATTTCCGTGATGCAATTTTTTTTCTGATTCTTTATTTTTTAAATCATTGTTTTTAAACGGATGCCCTTTACCATGTTTTTTAATGCATGCTTTTTCCAATTGTCCTACTTTATCACAAAAATTGCAGTTTTTTTTTCGCATTTTACAGTCTTTTGTATCATACCCATTTTTGATACCGCAACAGAAATATATTGTTATGACCAGCGTGATTCGAGATGTTCGAATCACGCATAGCAACCGCTGAAACTTCGCGGTTGTTATTGTATTTGTTTACCAGTCTAGTCCTGACAGCTGTTCAGCATAGACGTGTTATATTCGTGCGAGTTAATAAAGTCTTTAAGTAGTTCCTTTTCCTAATAAGGCGTGTATTTATTAATTCCCCGGCCTGATCATAACAATATTTTAATACATTTATGTGAATCATTCGCATTAGATTTATTTACATTCTTTTGAATGTTACCCTGTCGTTGCTTGCCATAGTCCTTGTTGCCCGGCGTTGCTGTGCGGCTTGCCCTTACCGTGCTTCTGCTGATCCATGTATTGTACCGATGTGTTGTGCTGTCTGCTTTGCTCGGTTTTGTCCGCGTTTATCAAAGCTGCTTCTCTTGTTGTAGCTATATCTATATCTTTCTCGTTCGTAAGGTCCTTTTCACTGAATAGAGCTCGTGTTTCGTGGTTTGAAATTCCACAAATAAATTGAGCCTTCAGTACATCTTTTAAATCTGCGAAGTTGCACTTTATCGATAACTCCTTCAATCTTGCTACGTAGTTTTTAATCGATTCACCTCTGTTTTGCGTGGTTTGACGAAATATGTGTCTCTCCATTGCCTCACTCTTTTTAGGACACAAGTGGTTTTCCATTATTTCATTCAATAAGTTGATGTTCTTGTCCTTTTGCATTTCGAGTGCACATAACTCGCGAAAATTTGTATGTTTCTAGTCCGCATTTTGTTAATAAAATTTCTACTTGTTTCTTCTCATCTGTGATGTCGTGTGCTAGGAAGTACAATTCTAGTCTCTCCATGTACTCTTCCCAGTCGTGTTTGTTTTTATTAAATTCAAGACCGTTGGTATTTGCCATTTCGTCATCTTCGTCTATTCATTGTACGTGTGGGGCTAAAGCTTCTTCGATCTCGCTGTCTTCGCTCGTGTTGCTATCGTCGACCTCTGTATCTGATTTGGTCGCATTGCTCGCCTTGTTTGCTGGTATAAGCTGTCGCGCTTGAATACCGCTTTCTGGAATATTCTCACTCTTTTCTTTTAAAACTAATTTTTCGATTTCACATATCACGTAATTTTCGCACTATTGCAGGTAATTGTTCTATACTCAATAATGTGATTATTTCTTGTATAGGAAAATGTAGCACAATATCGATCAATTCACTCTTTGATAAATTTTGCACTAGAACATTTTTTATATCCATTTAAATATTTGCACTTATTTGCACGTTTGCTAGATGCATTCTTCGTAAGGTATATCTATGGCTAAGATTAAAAGGCTGTTTATTCAGAGTCCGGTTGAAGAAGTTGCTTATTCAGAGTCCGGTTGAAGAAGCTGCTTATTCAGAGTCCGGTTGAAGAAGCTGCTTATTCAGAGTCCGTTTGAAGAAGCTGCTTATTCAGAGTCCGCTTCAAGAAGCTGCTTATTCAGAGTCCGGTTGAAGAAGCTACTTATTCAAAATGACATTATTTTTTTAATTTTGTAGTGGCAACCCTGCGAGAATTTAAAATCTGCTTTACGGCGGAAATGAGCAGTGAAAAAAATCGGAAAAATTCGGGAAAAATTCGTAAAAATCGAAAAAAATTAGAAAATTGGAGAAAATTCGTAAAAATCGTAAACAATTCGTAAAAATCGTAAAACATTCGGAAAAAACGTAAAAAAATTAAAAAATCGTAAAAATGCATTAAAAAATCGTAAAAATGCGTAAAAATCGGAGAAAATTCGTAAAAATCGTAAACAATTCGTAAAAGTCGGTAAAATTCGGAAAAAAATTCGGAAAAATCGTAAAAAATAGAAAAATTTGGAAAAAATCAGAAATAATAGGAGAACACACACACACACACACAATTATTATGGTAAAAATATTACATATAATTTAATGTATTTAGATGAGTGTGTATAAACTATCTAGTATGATTTTATCCCTCGGTAGTTTGTTATAATTCTTTTGTTGTTATTATCGATCTCTCCGAGGCAATGGTTTAGAAAGGGTTTAAAAAATTAAAACTCCTTTCTTTTAAGAAACGACGTTTCGGCGATCATTGTCGCCCTCATCAGGAAACTGTCAAAAAAATTTTTATTACAATAAACATAAAGACTTTAAAATGAACAGAGTATTACATAGAAAAGGCGATATTTTTGAAACTTACATATTGGAGCACATTTGATTTGTGTACATCTCGATAATCCTTTCCCCCGGCTAGTTAACAGCGGGGGAAGAGAGAGACCGAGTGATACAGCTATTATTTATACCGCTTTGTCAGCTACTGTCTCGGAAGTGAGGAAGTAGCCGGCAATCGTCGCTTATATAGTGCGAAAAGTCTTTCGCGCGGTTTGTTTACATATGACGTCACGCATCACCTCATCCTTTCGATGTATACAAATTTGATTTTAAATCTTAAGCTGGTATATTAAATGTGTGTACACGTTATTGAGTTTCTGGGTATCCTCTTTCTTATTGATACCATTATCTTGCAAATGTATATGCATCATTTCCGAGATCAATCTTTTATTTAAATTTTTTTCTTTGTCTTTTATTTTAAATCCTTCAAAATTAAAAGTATGATTGTACTTTTTACTATGCTCGGAAATGACACTGTCCTTAGATTTTCTATGTTCTTCAATACGTGTACACACATTTCTTTTTGTTTGGCCCACATATGTAGCCGTGCAATCGTTACATCCAAGTTTATAAACAACATTTTTCTCTAGGTGTTTCTCTTTTTTATCCTTTCCTTTCACAATAATATTGCACATATTACTGTGTATTTTTGGAATGGTCGTAATGTTGTTTTTCTTAAATGAATGTCGCACCCGCTCATAGAAACCATCGATGTACGGTATGCTAATGTGATTGTTATATGTATTGTTTTTCACACATTGCTCTGGTTTTTTAATCATTCTGATTGCAGATAATCGTTTTTTGACGTATTTTTCAACGAAAACAGAGGGGTAATCATTATCGAATAATAGACATTTTACAATATCAATGTTTTTCTGATGAAAACATTTATCCGATAACTTCACCGCCCTGTCAACTAGATTATACACCATGGCAATTTTTTGACTTATCGGGTGTTGCGAATTAAAGTGCAAAAATCTGCCAGAGAAAGTTGGTTTCGTGTACCAATCAGTTTTTATTTTATGTGTTTCATTAATCAATAATACGTCCAAAAAACCTGTGGATTTATTCACTTCCCGTATAACATTCCCGATAGTACTGCAAATAGAGTTCGAAACACATTAATAAATAATATCACACAACACCGTAATAAAACGAGACACATAACTATAGAAGAAAAGATTTTTGAAAATAAATTAACGGAAACTAAGTATTTCATTAAGACTCATAAAGATATTATGTTCACCTTTGCTGACAAAGGTAATGTAACAGTTGCGATGTATAAACACGATTATATTGATAAGATGGAAAATCTTTTAGCTGACACTAACACATACAGTATAATTAAAAAAATCCATTGACAAAATTGCATAAATCCATAAGTTTTTTGGACGTATTATTGATGAATGAAACATATAAAATAAAAACTGATTGGTAAACGAAACCAACTTTCTCTGGCAGATTTTTGCACTTTAGTTCGCAACACCCGATAAGTCAAAAAATTGCCATGGTGTATAATCTAGTTGACAGGGCGGTGAAGTTATCGGATAAATGTTTTCATCAGAAAAACATTGATATTGTAAAATGTCTATTATTCGATAATGATTACCCCTCTGTTTTCGTTGAAAAATACGTCAAAAAACGATTATCTGCAATCAGAATGATTAAAAAACCAGAGCAATGTGTGAAAAACAATACATATAACAATCACATTAGCATACCGTACATCGATGGTTTCTATGAGCGGGTGCGACATTCATTTAAGAAAAACAACATTACGACCATTCCAAAAATACACAGTAATATGTGCAATATTATTGTGAAAGGAAAGGATAAAAAAAGAGCAACACCTAGAGAAAAATGTTGTTTATAAACTTGGATGTAACGATTGCACGGCTACATATGTGGGCCAAACAAAAAGAAATGTGTGTACACGTATTGAAGAACATAGAAAAGCTAAGGACAGTGTCATTTCCGAGCATAGTAAAAAGTACAATCATACTTTTAATTTTGAAGGATTTAAAATAAAAGACAAAGAAAAAAATTTAAATAAAAGATTGATCTCGGAAATGATGCATATACATTTGCAAGATAATGGTATCAATAAGAAAGAGGATACCAAGAAACTCAATAACGTGTACACACATTTAATATACCAGCTTAAGATTTAAAATCAAAATTGTATAGATCGAAAGGATGAGGTGATGCGTGACGTCATATGTAAATAAACCACGCGAAAGACTTTTCGCACTATATAAGCGACGATTGCCGGCTACTTCCTCACTTCCGAGACAGTAGCTGACAAAGCGGTATAAATAATAGCTGTGTCACTCGGTCTCTCTCTTCCCCCGGTGGAAAGGATTATCGAGATGTACACAAATCAAATGTGCTCCAATATGTAAGTTTCAATAATATCGCCTTTTCTATGTAATACTCTGTTCATTTTAAAGTCTGTATGTTTATTGTAATAAAAAATTTTTTGACAGTTTCCTGATGAGGGCGACAATGATCGCCGAAACGTCGTTTCTTAAAAGAAAGGAGTTTTAATTTTTTAAACCCTTTCTAAACCATTGCCTCGGAGAGATCGATAATAACAACAAAAGAATTATTTGAAAATTGCACAATTTCTTGGAATACTAGAAAACAAAATTCAGTAGCAGCTTCGTCTACAGAAGCTGAATATATGGCTCTTTTTGAAACTGTACGAGAAGCACGTTGGTTAAGATCATTAGCAACCAGTATAAAGATAAATATTGCAAGACCAATAATAATTTATGAAGATAATAATGGTTCTATTAGTATAGCAAATAATCAAAGCAATCACAAAAGATCAAAACATAGATTTAAATTATCATTTCTGAAGAGATGAGATTGAGAAAAATATAGTAAAATTAATCTATATTCCTACAGGAAATCAACTGGCAGATGCACTGACCAAGCCATTACCATCAATCAAATTTCTGGACTTTAGAGCAGAGATGGGCTTAAACTAAAAAAAATTTAGTTTCTTTATTAAAAGTATATATATGTAAACACTGTAAATACGTAAATATTATAACTATAAGAATAGTTGAAATGGTCTGATTAGGTTTTTCTGGGTTTCCCTAATCCTTGCAATAAATGTTGGACCATATGTAGTCTCCCAGGAACTGAGTAAGCATAAGAAAGGAAAGCAAGCACTTAGAATTAAATTTATTTTAGAGTCATTGTAATAAAATAAGTTAATTATATCTTAGTATGTAACCGTCTATATATCCGTATATTTACCGTCTATATTTATTAGATGCTAATTCAATGTACAGAGATTTTTTTTTTTGAGGGGGCATGTTAGAAATATAGACTGTATAGTTGTAAATAGTTTCTTCAAAAACAAAATCCTGTCGAGACACAGATGTCTGTAGAGGGAAATAGAAATCTCTCTTTTATGGCTTTATGGCTGCTCTTCAGTTTTTCTCTCCGCGTACTGCGACACGTCGCCCGTCTTTGTTTTCGCTGCGTTTATTGCGGTAGGCATGGACATCTGGAGACCGCGTGTACTTAAGTAAAAGGGCCTATTGTTTCTTAGCTTAAGGAAACTGCGTTTTCTACGCTGTCGAATATTAAAGAATAGCTCCAGTCGTTCAGTTCTCGACTGCATCTCGTGGAGATCAGACGTGCACCTTGCTTGTGCTTGCTCAGAATAAATACTAAATTAGTAGTGAAATATTCTGAGTTTCTATTATTTATTTCCCATTTCCAATAGAAAGGAATTCCTGTGACAAACTAGCAAAGTGAAAAAAATATTTTTATTCGAGAAAAATTTATTCTTAAGTTTAGACAAACAACTGGTTTAGAGTGAGCTTAAGTTTTTGATTTTGATTCCATCTATTTAATGTATCCATTTAATAATGGGTCACTAAATATATGAACTTTGACCACTTTTATGCAGTGTAATAAAATTTTATATCTAAGAAGTGTTTTTGTCGTAACATTTATTATGGTTACGTATTATATAATTACACAATCACAAACACAATTACAATAAATTACAATTACAAGTGTTCATACTTTTATACACCACTAAGTTTGATACTTAGCTAGTAAGGTAACGTGATCGGTTGAATAAAATAGAGGGATTCCACCACAATTTTAAAAGGTTTATTTATTCGACAACTTTTGCAATAATCCAAGATTAAAGCTTGCAAAATTTAAAAACTCAAAGCTGGTCCAACGTATAAACCTAAAACTTGTTATGGAATCTCTGTGACTAATTTATTTAATCAAAAATTAGTTCTTTTTAATATCCAGGGAGTACGAAGTACAATCAGCTTCCAGAATATGGATGAGCGAGCATTTTTCTTAAGGGAAGAGTATCTTCTGCTATCTAAAAGGCAAAAAGAATGCACGATTTATCAAACCTATCTGCGAAAGAATAACATGAGAAATTTTAAGTTGATACCTTTGACCAGTTTTAAATATTCTAATTTTGAAACTTTTAATTATTAATATTTCAAAGTTCGTCAATGGTATCAACTTAAAATTTCTCATGGTATCATTTTGATTGATGGGCTTGATAACTCATATTTTCTTTTTATCTTTTAGATAGCAGAAGGTATACTTTCATTGAAAAAAGGCACTCCAATCTATATTCTGAAAGTTGGTTTTACTTTGAGCTCTCTAGAAATTGAAAGGGACTAATTTATCATTAAATAAATTAATCACAGGGACTCCATGACAACTTTCAAGTTACATAGATAAAAGTTTAATAGAAGTTATAGTATATAACTATACGCTTACTAAAAGATTTTCGAAGTTAATTCAAGGAGCCTGCGATCGTCTCTCACAGACTGACCGACGATCGAAATATTACCAACTGCGAGAATCGCCAGCAGCCAGCAACAACTCGCAGCCACTAGCAAATCCTCATCCAGCGTTCCAGCCACAAACCACCAGCATCCGAGCGAAGCGTCACTAGCTCTACTTCTAATCTTCATCGAACTGAAAGTCCGCCACATTTTATATATATGCGATTTGGCTGGTTGCGCGATATAGCGGCATAGTGTCAAAAGCTATTTCCGTCCTAAATTTCAAACCGCGCACGGAGCGCGAAGATAGAGAGCAAAGCCGCGAGAGACGAGGTCGGTTCATCGATCCGGAAACGAGAAAGCGCGTTAAGCACGAGAAACAAGTTTATCGCTCGTTCTATCGCCTATCGCCGATGTCACAGAGACTATTACGCGAATCTCTGCATCAGCGAACAGATTCGCCGCCGCCGCCCGGCCGTGCAAGCGGCCGCGACCACGTAGATATCCAGATGCGGATAACTCCATCACTATCCGCCGTCGGATCGGCACTGCGATACCCGAAGGAACCAGCGTCATCCGACGGAGACGATAAGAACAGAATGTTCGTCGTACCCCAGCGTTCCTCATCCACGAGAGTGCGGGGGCGATAAAAAGAACAGCTCTCAATTCGGAGCCGGCGAAGATGGCCCAATTGCGCAAGAAGCTAGACGGTTTGACCATGGAGCCGCGTGAGCGAGGCAAGCCGTCGGACATTTGGGGACATCTGAACACACCCCTGGTGAAGCCCACGCGAGTCGAGACCGGAGACAAATGCATGGCTGGAGTATCGAACGTCGTAGAGATAAAACAGCTAGCTTTGATCACCCGAATAATGTGTTCGAATCGGGAAGCGAGAAAAACGCGCGCGCGGCATGCGCAGGAGGCTAAATCCGCGAGGCGATAAAGATCCTGAAATCGGGGAAAAAATCGACCGCGAAACAGCTGTTCCAGGACACGCCGGCACCGACGAAGGCGTCATTCCCCACATGTCCCGAGGCGGACTGGCTGGCAACGAGCTCGGCCAACATTGCCACGAACACGCGAGCGGGAAACCCCTTCGCCGGCAACAAGCCCGGCCCTAGTACAGGAGGTAAACCCTGGGGCGAACACCGCCACACCCCACCGGCGGACGATCAGAGCTCCGGTCCGTCTAGCCAGTTGGACAACTCGGATGAGCCAAAAGAAGCGTGGCACGTTCGTCGCCGCAAGAGGAGGAAGGCTTGAGCCGGCGAATCGTCCGACGGCGGGCGAAGCGGCATGAGTGCCGTGAGTTACTACCGGGCCAAGTGGAATATTCGACCAAATGGGTCAGGCACCAGGTAAACAGGCGCGTATGTAGGCCGCGACGCCTTCTCGAGCGACGGCCGAAGATCGGAACCGGCAGCGCCCCTAGGCCACCGTGAAAGCCCGCGCAAGTCGCGCGATAGAGCTACGGGCGAGCAGCAGCGGAGTCAGGCCGCCACCCCAACGCGACGGCACGACAAAAATGCAAACGATATCGTCGAGCGAAACCGCGGATACGCTGAAAACGTGGCAAGACGGGATAGACGTGGCAAATCTTCCCCCAGTCCACGGCGGCGAGATGACGACACGCTGTCCGACGGGTGCCGCGATCAGCGCAACAGGGCATCTGTAGATATACCTGAAGATCCGGTAAACGTTAGCCCACTAGAGGACTTCGACGAGCAATGCATGCGAGACTATTCGACTCCACCTTGAGGGCCAACACTTCACGCCGTACATGCAAATTGATATACCTGGGGAGAGAGCGAGGGGCAGTCAACTCAATCGAAATAGGCCTCCATCGCCCGACGGCGAACGCAGCCCTTCACTTTCCCCGATCCTGAGCAGAGCGGAGCGAAAAAGACAAAAGCCCGAGGTTGCATCAAACCAGATCCCAAACTACGAAAGCCCAGAGCCAAGACAGAGCGAAGCAGAGGCAGAGATCGCCCTGCAGGCGAGTGAGTCACCTGCACCGCAACCGGGTTTGCCCGCCGTCGACTGGCATAGAGCCGCGATGACAGCCCTACCCAGCAACCACTCGTCAACCGGAGGTAGCAACGAAGGCGCAGCAGTGCATGGCGAACAGATGATACGCACCGCGTTCCAAGAGATGAGCAGTCGCTGGCGCAAACCGAACAAACTCGCCCGACGAGCAGCGACTCGGCAGCCGACGGCAATACGCCAGAGATCGCAAATGCTACCCTAAAAAAAGACGCCCTTAAACGCTACGTGGTAGCTTGTGCAAGGCCACCTAGAGAAAAGCCGCCATGAGCCATCCCCGACGGCGAAGCGCCGCCTCCGTTCGTACACCTCAGGCAGTTGAAGGAGCACCCGTTCACCTACAAGGAGAACCTGGTGTTCCTCATCGCCGCGGACATGACCTTGTCCACAGAGGTGCTTCAGGCACTAGTGGCAAGGGGCTATATAAACACTGATGCCCTGTCCAGACAGCAGCTCGCGGTCGGCGAAATTAGCACAGCTCGACGCGCAGGGATCACAGTATTCGGTCTGTGCGTAAAAAATTACGTAACAGTATATGGCATCCCTTGGTGCGGGAGATCGCTGGTTCAGAACCCGGCGAAAAAGATCTCCTAAGCGTCGAAACCACACAACAGATTCCTACATTACCCTGCACACCGCGACTCCGTTCCAAAGGCTCCGACTTCCCCGATGCCCCAGAGATCCATCTGCGCGGTAAAAAGCAGGCTTGCAACCCAGTGTCATGCAACACGTAAGCGGCACCGTAAGACAAGTTCTGCAATCGGCGAGGAAAGATCGGGGTGGTGTCACGAACGTAAGGCGCCTTCATAGGTGCAACATGTCGGGCTCAGTCATAAGATGAGTCGCGCTTCGATGCATCAAACTGCATCGTAGACGTTAGCTCCGTGGTTAGAGCACAGACCTCTGGCTCTCTGGTCCGCGAGTTCGAGTCCCGTCGTCTATCTTTTTCTTACGCTTTCCTATCCCGTCCAACATTCACACATTTCATACGTAACACCATATAAATTGTTGCAAAATATTTATTCCCACCCAAATTATCAAAAATTTCCGTAATATTTGGTAACAAATATGGATCTGGTATAGTTTTAGAATTTAATTTCCAATAATCTATTACTAATCGCCATTTTTTCCTACCAAACCTTTTTTTAGGAACAACAAAGGCTGGAGAATTGAAAGGACTTATTGGCGGTCTAACTAACTTATTTTCAATTAATTTTTTTAATTCTAAAGTAGCAAAAAAAAATTTACTTTAAAATATATGCTAAAGGAAATTAATTAAAATTAAAGTAAAATTATATAGAATGGGTTAAATAAAAACAACCATTCTTTTTCTTGTGGACGTTTCGACGATCATTGCCGTCCTCTTCAGAAAACTGTCAAAAATTTTATTATACTATTAAAAAGAATACGTGTACAAAAAATCTTTTCAGAAAAACAAAAACGTAACAGAAAAAAAAAATAAATGGCAATTCTTCGTTAGATGATGTTAAATCAATACGTGGTATTGCTATAATAGTTCCAGATTTGTAACCACTAATTATTTCGGCACTAATACTGTAATCTATTAATTGTCCTACAATTAATCGAGTACCATTACAAACACCTTCATTTAAATTAAGATTTCGTAAAAGAATTACAATCGCTCTTTTGGTGTTAATGAATTCAAAAATTTCTGTGGAAATACGTTTTGTAAATTGTTATCTTCGGTATTTAGAGCTGTATCAACAATAAAATACTCTTTCATTTTTCTACAAACTTTGCTTATAATTTTATCATTTATCATTTGCACATCAATGTTTCTTGGAGCTACAATAACTTTCTCATGAACCTCAGAAATATTATGAAAACTACAGCCAAAAATTTCCATAATCATTTCTTTATTTGTTAAAAGTTCATTTGGAATTTTAATCAAATCATTCTTCATTTCAAAATTAGAATTTCTAACATTAAAAGCCGTGGTTTAAATTCGAAATAATTATTATTAACTCTACGATTTTCTTTTATAGATATATGTTGTACATTTCTCCATATTTTACTATTTTTCACACAGTTTTCAATAATTTTTGTTCCATCGTCATTTTGTACAACTGGTAATGTTTGTCGGAAGTCTCCAGAAACAGCCATAAGTTTACCTCCGAATGTAAAATTATTTTGACACAAATCTTTAAATAATTTATCTACAGCTTCTAATGCATGTTTTAATGTCATTGTTATTTCGTCTCAAATAATAATTTGAATATTTTGCAGGACTTTCCCATATTCTGAGTTAGGTGTTACATTCCAAGTTGTATTATCAACAATATTTAATGGTAATCTAAATGTTACATGTGAAGTTTTTCCATTTAATAATAAATTTGGAACTATGCCAGTCCATGCTACGGTCAGTACATTAAGATTGTGTGTCTTCCAATAACTGATTATTCAATTTAGTAAATAACTATTTTGGCTGCTACCGCAGGTCCATCAATAAAAAGATATTTATTGTTAAAGTCGTTGGTATTAATACGTTTTATAATGGCATCAAAAATAAAACGTTGATTGTATTTTAAAGATTCCAAATTAAATAAATCTTTTGCCATTACATTGCCCGATGAGATAAATTCTTGGAATGTATAATTATGAAAAATATATTTTTCAATAATGTTTGGTAAACTGAAGTCATTTAATGAGCTACCGTTTGTTAATAACTCAGAATCAACCGTTTTTATGACTATTATTTCACCTTCTGCTTTTGAACATTTTGGACCATAAAAGTATTCTTTAAATTTATCATGCATAACTCTTGCATTTGGTGAACTGTAAAAAATACAAATGTATCATGTGACAGCTTTTCATGTCTTGATTCGATCAGTAATTAATAAATTACTGGTCGAATCTGGGCTCCAGACAGCCAGCATGACCAAGCATAGGCGCAGAATTCAAGGACACAAAAGTATCCTGTGTCAAGAATTCTGCGGCTATCAGCAACCTCCTCGCCGTCGGCAACGGTCGCCACGTGCACTGCTAACGCTGGACTTTCTCGATCCCATTGTCGTCAAGGTCCATAGTAACTTTTTTCACCGTTAAGGGATCAAGAATGTGTTAAAACTATGAAAAAATCGATTTTTTTTTTCATAATTCGATAGGAAATTTGTTCAAGAATAAGCTCCCGAAACCCGCTTTACAAAAAAAAATTTTTTGAAAAAGATACAGGCAAAAAACTAAAAAAATGTTAAAAAATAAAAATAACGAATTCCGAAAATTGCACTTTTTTCTCGTTATTAATTTTTTAGTGCCTGTTATGGTATCAAAAATTTATTTAATCCTTATTATTACTAAAAAAATTTAAAAAAAACGAATTAAAAAGTTTTTTGAATTTTAGCCAATTTCAAATTTGGCGCTTACCGACACAGGTATACTAGCTACTCTGCACGCAGTAGTAGAGGAATCAGATTCCTACTTTACCACTGAGTGAAAGAAGGTTATATTGGCTTATTTTAATAATAAATATTTATTCTATTTGATTATTCAAATATCAATAAATAAAATATTGTTAAAATAACTTTAGTTAGTATCTTCTAACACAAAGTTAATAATTTTTACAAATTTGCACGAACTTTTCTAAGTGTGCTTTTTTATAAGTGTCCCACAAATATTTTTTTATAAAATCAGATTTTATATAAAATATTAAAATGAGTGGAAACAAGGACTCAAGAAACAGAAAGGCTGGCTCATCTGCACATGGCAAAAGAAGATTTGGAAGAAAGAAGAAGGCAGCAAGAGGGTTTAAAGGAAATGTTGAACCTTCTACATTTGGAACGCCTACAAAAAGGAAGGCCTACGTCGACAGCCAGTATGCAGCCTTCGACATCTGGAACAGCAGGTAAGTATTTCGCCAAGCCAGAGATTCCTGTATCGAGATCAAAGGCTAAATTAAATTCAGAGTACATAGAAGCAGGTCCTATAGAATATAGGATATTTGACATTTCCTTGCTTTTACCTGGATTACAGGAATGTCTGGCTTGTAAAACTTGTGGCGGTGACATCACTTTTTATGAAGTTTCTACCAGAGGACTTGGTAGCAAACTCTCTGTCACTTGCAGCAAGTGCGCTAAAGCTACTTTCATTGACTCCAGCAGACACATTGGAAAGAAAGCCAATGCTTATGAAATTAATCGACGAGTAGTTTTAGCTATGAGAGCTCTTGGACACGGGCACACTGGTTTACAAACTTTTTGTGGACTTATGGATTTCTTGCCTCCAATTGCACACAGTCACTTTGGAACAATTAATCATGAATTAAAAATAGCTAGTGAAAAAGTAGCTAAAGAGTCAATGAAAGCAGCTTTACAGGAAGACTGCAGTGAAATTTCAGGTGAAATTCAAGAAAATCCATGTACATCGGTGTCTGGCGATGGTTCTTGGAGGAAAAGAGGATTTTCTTCCCTCCAAGGCGTATCCACTTTGATCAGAAATGATAATGGCAAAGTGATTGATGTGGCGCCAAAGCAATCTTTCTGCAAAGCTTGTGAGCTGCAGAAAGACAAGGACACCGAGGAATATCGAGAATGGTTTGAGACACATCAAGATCAGTGCTCAGCCAACCATCAAGGAAGCTCTGGAAAAATGGAAGTGGATGGCATCGTTGAAATGTTCCAGAGATCTGAGAAAATCCATGGAGTCAGGTATAAGAATTATATTGGAGATGGCGACTCCAAGGTATACAAGGCCTTGTGTGACACGAAGCCATATGGGGATGACTTCGTAATTGAGAAGAAAGAATGTGTAGGACACGTTCAGAAGAGGATGGGAACGAGACTACGGAACCTCAAGAAAAGTTTAGCTGGCCAAAAGCTAAGTGACGGTGCTGGCATTGGTGGGAAGAACCGATTAACAGCTCAAAGGATTGATGAGCTGACAAGGTATTATGGCAATTCCATCAGAGGCCATAAAGATTCAGCAGATAAAATGTCAAATGCCATTTGGGCGACATTTTATCATAAACTTTCAACAGATCAAGAGCCAAGACACCACCTTTGTCCTCCAGGATCCGACAGCTGGTGTAAATGGCAAGTAGCCAAAGCTAACAAGAAGCTGAAAACTTTTCACCACAAGAATAGTATTCCGGCAGCTATTATGGAGGCAATAAGGCCAATTTACGAAGACTTGACACAGCCAGACTTGCTTGGGAGATGCGTTGGAGGCTTTACTCAAAACAGCAACGAAAGCTTCAATCAATCTATTTGGAAGCTCATCCCCAAGGAAAGTTTTAGCGGTCTTGTAGTCTTAGAAATTGGTACTTACATAGCAGTTGCCTCCTACAATGATGGAAAAGCCGGAGTACTGAACATCGTGAAGAGTTTCGACGTCCATCCAGGATCCTCTGCAGTAGACTGGGCCAAAAGTGCAGATGAGCTACGCCTTTTCTGGTCCGATAGAAGAGCTCAAGAATCAACGCTTGAGGCACGTCAAGCAAGAAGAAAAAGGAAGCACCCAGAAGAAGACTCCTATGAACCTGGGGCTTACTAACCCAACCCAAACACATCATACATACAAAAAACACATGCACTCAACTGTACACTCCATTGGACACCTAACCCAAAAACACTAATAACACTTATTACACTTTTCACTTTTCATCACACTTACCACACAGTTAGTAAGCCCCCCCCCTGCCCCCCCAAAAAAAGGGAAGTTGCATCTTTTTAATTTTTGCCTTTGCTGTAAAGATGCATGCATCTTTGCAGCAGAAAAACACAAGATGCTTTAGGCATATTGTAATTGATAGTCTGCTCCAAGTTTCAGTTACAGCTGATCAGCTGATCAGTTTGATTCACTTTCCATGAGAGCATCTGGACAAGGCTTTTTAACCTCAACACAGGACATTCTAGTCTGCTTGGAGTAACAGCCAAATTTGTAAGTATCAAAACTACTATTAAAACTAAAATTTGTTTTAAGTAGTAAAATATCATAAATTACTCATAAATATACTAGACAATTTTTAAGTTATTAAAATGTTTATTTTCTAGGGAGGCGAGCAAATATGTGGCAGATCAACATCAATTGTACTCTAAATAAGTACAATGATTACCACTTTTGGACTTGAGAAGGCCTGGATACGCTGAACAATTTGTAAGTACACTTTACTTAATGAAATATTAACTAAAACTTTAAATGCCTTTTTCTCTGTTCGAGCTTTCCCAGATTTTTAGTCAGTTGCCGCAGCTTTTCTCAGCAACCGGTCAACCAATCTGGCTCAAATTTGGCAGAGAAGTTGCTATGATGTTTCCGCACAAACTGAATGGAGCAGAATTGGAAAAGATAATTTACGAGTGAATGTTATGTATGTTTACATATGTAACATTCACTAAATTACTAATTATATTAATATATAACAATCTAATTATTTTTAATCAATCTTTTTCAGAAATCTGCTCCATACAGTTTGTAAGGACACAAAAGAGGAAAAATTTGCAACCTGCAGGGTCTCAATCGATTCACCGGATGCTGTGGAAAGCTGCGGCAAGTAAAAAAAAACTTTAAAATTCTCAATTTTTTTAATAAACATTATTGAATTGTTTCAGGTAATCAGATAAACATATTCCCAGGTTTGAGACCATGAAGATCATCTATAATACATCTAGTTTAAGGTAAAAAAATCTTTTTTTCATTTAATTGATAAAATTATTAGTGACATGGTCTAATATATATTTTGTTTTTTTCAGCATTTAACACAGTCTTGACCCCTTAAGTTGTGAAACAAAAATTTTTTTTTCAATTTTTGATATTGTCACAGTTTTTCCAAAAAAAAAAGATTATTGACATCGGATAAGCTCTCAAATATGTCATTTAGTATGTACAACGTAACAATCGGTGTCCGCTCTCGATATTTTAAAATGGCATCTTACTGCAAAATTATTTACCCTAAAATATCAAATTCATTTCAAAATTACCCATGGAATGATAACCGGATGCAACCACCTTTAATCGACAGCTTATGACGAACTTAATAAACGTTAAAAACAACTTTTTAAAAAATTGATATTTAACAATAAATATTTTTTATTTTCGCCAATTTCAAAGTTAGACAAACGCAATAAAATGCATCTTAAATTACGTAAAAATCCATGAATTTTCATATAAATTTTGTCAAGATCGGACTATTAGGAACCGAGATATGAATTTTTTTTCAATCGATGATTATGCCGAAACTACTTGATATTTTTTGTTGAAATTTAGCACAGTGCTTGTTTAAATGATACTTTAAACAAGCTTAAAAAGCAAGTTTAAAATACACAACATTTGCGCAACTTTCATATGTATATATTGAGCAAATAATTACTTTCATGTTTGAATGTGCATGATATATACGTGTAAAAGTTGTTTAAATAGCAGAAAAAGGATTTTTTAAAAAACATTACGATTTCGGGTATTCGCATTGCACTGATGACAATTTAGTTTATGTGGGGTTAAAGCTGAGGAAAAAACACGTTAAATGAAAACAAAATTTATTTTAATAGCAGCTTCAGTTGCCGAGATAATCGATTAACAATTAAAGTGTACGAATCCTGTCCGCCGCCGCGCGGCAGTCCCCCCACCACCGCGCCGCACGGCCGTAGAGTCGCACGGTTACGCACGCTGAATTCATGTTGTTCGTCAGCCGTTTTAAAGGAACTAAGGCATCCACAGATATCGGGTAAAATGTCATCATTTAAAGTATCATTTAAACAAGCACTAAATTTCAACAAAAAATATCAAGTAGTTTCGGCATAATCATCGATTGAAAAAAAATTCAAATCTCGGTTCCTAATAGTCCGATCTTGACAAAATTTATATAAAAATTCATGGTTTCTTACGTAATTTAAGATACATTTTTACGCGTTTCTCTAACTTTGAAATTGGCGAAAATAAAAAATATTTAGTGTTAAATATTAATTTCTTAAAAAGTTGTTTTTAGCGTTTATTAAGTTCGTCATAAGCTGTCGATTAAAAGTGGTTGCATCCGGTTATCATTCCATGGGTAATTTTGAAATGAATTTGAAATTTTAGGGTAAATAATTTTGCAATAAGACGCCATTGTAAAATATCGAGATCGGACACCGATTATTACGTTGTACATACTAAATGTCATATTTGAGAGATTATCCGATGTCAATAATCTTTTTTTTTGGAAAAACTGTGACAATATCAAAAATTGGAAAAAAAATTTTTTGTTTAACAACTTAACGATGAAAAAAGTTAATTTCGTATTCGGGAACGTATATTTCTTATTGTAAATTCAATTCTGAAGAACTTTTATCCCTATCTTTTTTTGCATAAAATGAGTAGCAAAAGAATTATTCGCGAAAAACTGAAAAAAAGTGCTTTTTTGAAGTTTATTTTGCAACAATAATAATGTTCCCGATCAGGTCCGAAGTTGAAAACTTAGGGTTACTTTCAGTAGTCTATGACTAACTTATTTCGACAATAAAACTAAGTCTAGAAGAAAGTGACCGACAAAATTACAGGACTCCCGGACTATAGAGTCCTATGGATAAGACAGAGAAAGTCGAGAGAGGGCGGCGAAGGAGAGTGCGCGTTAATGAAGAGAGGGGAGGCCCCGAAGCGCGTCCGACATAACAATTAGGAGAGTGGGGACTCACTTATTAGAGATCCCCCGAACGGTCAAGTTCAGATTTTGACAGATTTTTTCTTAGAGTTTTCGCCAGATTTATTTAGTCTTTTGCAGATTTGCTTTTGGCCATTTGTTATAAATTGTTGATTGGTTAATTGTCAATTTCCTGGCTCGTCATCACTTTGTACGGACTATTGAGGGTCCGTTAACCAGTGTTATTCAAACAAACAAAATAAGAGCGTCCCAGTCCATTTAGTTTGTTTCATTCGACTCCCGAAGGTCTTGATTTAATTTGGTTTGACGTCCAGCATTCCATGAAGCTGAAGCTACCCGCCTCAGAGAACCCGCCGGACAGTGCCGAATATGACACTCGGGGCCCCGAAAGTTTATTTCTTTAAATATAAGTTAATTTTATAGGGAAAACGTTTAAAATACTCAGAAAACATATACAATATTAAACTCAGTAAAAACAATCATAAATAAACAATTTGACGTGTTACTTGTCAAAAAAATCGCTAATTTAGGGACACTTTGTACAGATATTGCTGAAACTTTTTTTAAAATTATAAGCCGTTCGGGAGACTTAATAGCATTGCACATTGTACACGTAAGAGGTACTTTCAACCTCGAAACCCGTGGCACAAAAGTTATAAATAAGGAAAAGTAGCGATTGTTTGGAAGAAATATTTGTATTTTCGCGAAATTTCCTATGTTCACCGCTGTAACTTTTTGTAAAATTATAACTTTTTTGTGAAACTTGGTATGATGTTTCATAACACATTTACGAACTGATCTTGATTCAGAAAACCGCGGTACAATACGTATAAATAAAGAAATGCATATGATTCTTGCAAGTGATATCACGTTCAGGTGAAATTTTCTACATTTAGCGACAATACTTTTTTAATTATAATTCCATTGTGAAACTTGTCAGGATTACTCGTTACACATATAAGAATTACTTTCAAGTGCAAAAACCGTGGCACAAACGTGATAAATAAGGAAAAGTAGCGATTGTTTGGAAGAAATATCTGTATTTTCGCGACATTTCCTATGTTCGACGCTGTAACTTTTTTTAAAATTATAACTATTGTGTGAAACTTGGTATGATGTTTCATTATATATATAAAAATTACTTACGGGTGCAAAAACCGTGGCACAAAAGTTATAAATAAGGAAAAGTTGCGATTGCTTAAAAGAAAAATCTGTATTTTCGCGAAATTTCCTATGTTCACCGCTGTAACTTTTTTTAAAATTATAACTATTGTGTGAAACTTGGTATGATGTTTCTTTACACATATAAAAATTACTTTCAAGTGCAAAAACCGTGGCACAAAAGTTATAAATAAGGAAAAGTAGCGATTGCTTAAAAGAAAAATCTGTATTTTCGCGAAATTTCCTATGTTCACCGCTGTAACTTTTTTTAAAATTATAACAATTGTGTGAAACTTGGTATGATGTTTCTTTACACATATACAAATTACTTTTGAGTGCAAAACCGTGACACAAAAGTGATAAATAAGGAAAAGTAGCGATTGTTTGGAAGAAATATCTGTATTTTCGCGAAATTTCCTATGTTCACCGCTGTAACTTTTTGTAAAATTATAACTTTTATGTGAAACGAGGTACGATGTTTCATAACACATTTACGAACTGATCTTGATTTAGAAAATCGCGGCACAATACGTATAAATAAACAAATAGTCCAGTCGATAGAGATTTTAGATGGAAATTTTCTGGTAATTCGGATCTGGCTACATAGATGTCTTCTAAATGATGTGTACAATGACCAAAAAGTTTGCTGCCAAGAAATTTTATCAGGAAAAAAAGTTATTAACAATTTAAGGGGTTATGACAGTTTTAAAACCTGAAAAAAAAGAAAAATTGTTAGTGTTGTAAAAAATTAATAGAAATATAGGTGCTCTAAAAACTATATTTTTGCTTTCAAATACAAGTATTATACATCACTTTTATGCTTAAATAATATGCATAAAGTGAGTGTAACATTTAAAAACAATTAAAGGTATTTGCTTACCAAAAATCATGATTTTCATCACTTTTATTTACTTGCCGCATGTTTCTGATGGAACCGTACCATCAATCCTGTTGAATCAAAGTGCCAAATCTTCATTATGAGTCTGGTCTCAGACTAAGTGGAACAGATTCCTGAAAAACACAAAATTAATATAATTAATTAAACATATTGACAATATTAATAATTATAGTGAATGTTACATATGTAAATATACGTAACATTCACTTTGAACTTATTTTTGCCAATTCTGCTCCACTCAGTTTGTGACCGTACTCACTAGGAAGGTTTTCCACTTTGGTTCATCCGGATTGATGTTACGGTTCCTTCAGAAAGCTGCGGCAAGTACATCAAAAGCATGAAAAAACTAAATTTGAGTAAAAGGCATTGAAAGTTTATAATGTAAATCATACAAATGAACTCAGCTATACTTACAGAAAATATCCGGCATACCTTGATTTGCTTTTGGTACTCAAATAGACATACAATAAAGTATATTTGATGGTACGCGCTTGTCATGCTGTGTGATAATAGCATTTAGAAGCTGAAAACAAAATAAAAATTATCGTTAGCTACTCATAATCAAGTTATGTTTATGAATTACAGTTACATACAATACTTACCATTATTAAATACACTTCAAGTTCTTAAAAAGTATGCAAAATAATACTTTAGGTAGTCAATATAAGCTCCCATTTTGCTGGCTTGCATCCGTATACCTAAAAGCAAAAAATAAACCAACAAAGAAAAAGCTCATTATGAACACTGTTATTACTAATTAGTTTCCAATACTTATCTGAATAATTTTTCTACTCTGCAGAAGCTCTTGCACTTTTGCAACACCACTAAGGTTATAAGCATTGCTACAGCAGCTAGCAGACTAACTGCACTGATCTAGTGTCTTGGATGAAAAACAGCTGTTTGGCTGCTTTCTGCTGCTTTACAGAAAATTCTACTATACCGATCAAACAGAAATCTTCATTCTCGACCAGACGCTGTGAGGCACAATCTGTTCGAGTGGCAAATTCAAATTTGTTGAATGCCTTTACTTTAACACATTGAGTTTAGTAACATAAAATCACACATAGAATAATTAATTTTACAGATTTTATTTATTTTACGGAAATAAATTAATAACTCTTGAGAAAAAAACGGTTTGTAAAACGGTTTTTAAGTCATATTTTCAGTAAGATTTCTCATGAAATTACTCTGTAAAAAGTGGGTTAGAACAATCCTTTCCACAAGTTTGGCCTAATTAAAATATTTAAAAATCACGATTTTTCAAAAATTTACTTGAAACAGATTTGTTAGTTTTTTGTTAATATCTTTGAGGAAAATTTTTTTAGCCAAAAACGGCTTTCAGGACCATATTCTACAGACTATTAGCTATGAAAAAAGTGAATAAAAAAAAAATGGGTATTTTCAAAAATTTAACACTGTCATAACCCCTTAAGTGAAAAAATTCGCCACCGTCGCGGTTTTTTCCTAATAGCTCCGTAGGATGACTTCGTGCGAAAAAATGATTGAGATAAAATTTGTTTGTTATTAAAAAAGCTACAAAATAGCGTTGGTCCGATTACGAAATTTGTATTAACAAAGCCGTGAGGTTGACGAGAAGTTAGAAAACGCTAATTTTTTTAAGTTGCTGTAAAAATGTTGATTATTAACAAAAAGTGACGAAACTTTAGAAAAATATAGATCACTAAGTGTACAACAATCACGCTAATGCCGAAAATCAGAATCGTAAAACTTTTTGTTTTATAACGTTTTATACCTCCGCCGAGTCTAAAAGTTTAAACATTTGCGAAATTTTTTTGGAAACATGCTGACACTGGAAATTTGGTATACAATAAGGGTAAATACACGGAAATCAAAAGCATTCTGAAGAATTTCATTATCTTTATTTTTGCGGTTTTAACAACGTTTTAAACGTCACCCTAGTTTTATACGTCATCGATTTTTTCATTTTTCAACATGAAAATATAATAATTCATAAAATTAACTATCCTAGTTAAATTTATAGACCAATTTACCAACAATTTAAAAAAAAAATTTTTAATTTTCGTTGCTTACATCCTGAGATATTTATCATTTTGCGTTTACAAGCTATACTCGTATATTACTTGACCTATTAACGTCGAACAAAAATGTTCATGTAGAGCATGTCATTTAGCTTATAGATGTTATTTTCTAAGTCTCTATATTGTATATTTCTAATAAAATATGGGCACCGAAGAGTTGAAGTCGCGCTGTAAAATGATGCTTCGACGGCCGCAGCGAGTGGTGGGGGGCCATCGTGAGTGGCGTGCGCCTGCGCGGCGACGCGCGCGCGTACGTTTAAAACGAGACGCTGAGTATTTTTTATATTTCTCAGCTTCTATTCGACTAAAAGCTTTGTTTAATAGCCTAAATTTACAATAAATTGTTATTATCTTTATATTCATGTATATTATGCATATATAGATACATACATACTTATATTCACACATACGCATTTCTGTACTGTATTAAATTGACATAAATAGAACTGTTACTGCGTAGATGTAAACAACAGTATTAAAGATTTCTAATGTCATACAGTCAGATTAACTGCCTAAATTTACTATGTATTGTTTTTATCCTTAACAATAAATTCATGTATATTATGCATATATACAATACCTGGTCTCTAAATTAGTTACAGCTTGTTTGGTTTGCCACACCTCTCTGGTAACGTCACAAGAATTAAGGCCTAGGCAATTAAGAGGAGAAGTTTAATTTATAAAACTAGGACTTTTCCATTTGTAATAAGGTTTTCAACTTATCCCGAATTTATTATCGCAAAAATCTAACTATATATAACTCTTTAATACTGCTGTTTATACCTACAGAGTAACAGTTCAAGTTATGTCAATTTAATACTGTACAGAAATGTGTAATAATAAATTTAGGCTATTATATATAGACAAGTAAAAAATAAGTATGTGTATGTATGTATGTATATTGTATATATGCATAATATACATGAATTTATTGTGAAGGATAAAAACAATACATTGTAAATTTAGGCTGTTAATCTGACTGTATGACATTAGAAATCTTTAATACTATTGTTTACATCTACGCAGTAACAGTTCTATTTATATCAATTTAATACAGTACAGAAATGCGTATGTGTGTATATAAGTATATATGTATCTATATATATATGCATAATATACATGAATCTAAAGATAATAACAATATATTATAAATTTAGGCTATTAAACAAAGCTTTTAGTCGAATAGAAGCTGAGAAATATAAAAAATACTCCGTGTCTCGTTTTAAACGTACGCGCGCGCGTCGCCGCGCAGGCGCACACCACTCACGATGGCCCCCCACCACTCGCTGCGGCCGTTGAAGCATCATTTTACAGCGCGACTTCGACTCTTCGGTGCCCATATTTTATTAGAAATATACAACATAGAGACTCAGAAAATAACATCTATAAGCTAAATGACATGCTCTACACGAACGTTTTTGTTCGACGTTAATATGTCAAGTAATATACGAGTATAGCTTGTAAACGCAAAATGTTAAATATCTCAGGATGTAAGCAACGAAAATTAAAAATTTTTGTTTTAAATTGTTGGTAAATTGGTCTATAAATTTAACCAGGATAGTTAATTTTATGAATTATCATATTTTCATGTTGAAAAATGAAAAAATCGATGACGTATAAAACTAGGGTGACGTTTAAAACGTTGTTAAAACCGCAAAAATAAAGATAATGAAATTCTTCAGAATGCTTTTGATTTCTGTGTATTTACCCTCATTGTATACCAAATTTCAAGTGTCAGCAAGTTTCCAAAAAAATTTCGCAAATGTTTAAACTTTTAGACTCGGCGGGGGTATAAAACGTTATAAAACAAAAAGTTTTACGATTCTGATTTTCGGCATTAGCGTGATTGTTGTACACTTTGTGAACTATATTTTTCTAAAGTTTCGTCACTTTTTGTTAATAATCAAAATTTTTACAGCAACTTAAAAAAATTAGCGTTTTCTAACTTCTCGTCAACCTCACGGCTTTGTTATTGCAAATTTCGTAATAGGACCAACGCCATTTTGTAGCTTTTTTAATAACAAACAAATTTCATCTGAATCATTTTTTCGCACGAAGTCATCCTACGGAGCTATTAGGAAAAAACCGCGACAGCGGCGAATTTTTTCACTTAAATTGTTAATAACTATTTTTCCTGATAAAATTTCTTGGCAGCAAACTTTTTGGTCATTATACACATCATTTAGAAGACATCTATGTAGCCAGATCCGAGTTACCAGAAAATTTCCATAAACAGGTACTTTTCGATCTCTGCTGACTGGACTAAAATGCATATGATTCTTGCAAGTGATATCACGTTCAGGTGAAATTTTCTACATTCAGCGACAATACTTTTTTAATAATTATAATTCCATTGTGAAACGTGTCAGGATTACTCGTTACACATATACGAATTACTTTCAAGTGCAGAAACCGTGGCACAAACGTGATAAATAAGGAAAAGTAGCAATTGTTTTAAAGAAAAATCTATATTTTCGCGAAATTTCCTATGTTCACCGCAGTAACTTTTTTAAAAATTATAACTATTGTGTGAAACTTGGTATGATGTTTCGTTACACATATCAAAATTACTTTCGAGTGCAAACCGTGGCACAAAAGTTATAAATAAGGAAAAGTAGCAATTTCTTTAAAGAAAAATCTATATTTTCGCGAAATTTCCTATGTTCACCGCTGTAACTTTTTTAAAAATTATAACTATTGTGTGAAACTTGGTATGATGTTTCGTTACACATATCAAAATTACTTTCGAGTGCAAAAACCGTGGCACAAAAGTTATAAATAAGGAAAAGTAGCGATTGCTTTAAAGAAAAATCTATATTTTCGCGAAATTTCCTATGTTCACCGCTGTAACTTTTTTTAAAATTATAACTATTGTGTGAAACTTGGTATGATGTTTCTTTATACATATACAAATTACTTTTGAGTGCAAAAACCGTGGCTTAAAAGTGATAAATAAGGAAAAGTAGCGATTGTTTGGAAGAAATATCTGTATTTTCGCGAAATTTCCTATGTTCACCGCTGTAACTGTTTTTAAAATTATAACATTTTGTGAAACTTGGTATGATGTGTCATAACACATTTACGAGCTGATCAGAAAATCGCGGCACTGAAACGATAAATTAAAAATTGCATACGATTCTCCCGAATAATTTTGCTTCTTTGCAACTTTTACTGTGTAAGCGGTTCTAACATTTTTATAAATTATAATTATTTTGCGGAACTTGATAGTAATACTCGTTTTACGTATACCAAGTACTACCAAGCTAGTAAACTGCGGTACAAAAGTTGTAAATAATCAAAAGTAGCTATAGTTTACAAAAAACGCAGCGTTCTAAAATTCTTGTATGTTCACCACTGTAAATTTTTTTAGAATTATTCATCTTTTGTTAAACTTGGTACATTATTTTTTAATACGAGTGAGACGTAATCTTTATTCAGTAAATTAAGGCACAAAAATTATAAGTATACAATTGCATATGATTCTTGCAAATAAGTTCAAATGTAACATTTTCTGCATTTATAGTTGTAACTTCTTTTAAAATTCTAATTCTTTTGTGAAAGCTGGTGGGATTGTTATTTATGCGTGTTCCAAGTTATCTGAAGCAAGAATACCGTAGCAAAAAGTTGTAAATATACAATAGTATCTGTAGTGTTCAAAAGAAAATCGCTGCCTTTTGGAATTTTTGTATACTGCTGTTTGCCCCCTGTTCGCGATACCCATTCGTGTATACTTTTGTATTTATAATTAATTCTTGAAAAGGTTCTGGGTAAGAATGTTCGTTTGGTAAAACTACGTTTCTTTTACTACAACATTTGTGTATTGTTTTCGCCCTGTTTCTTTACTTTTAAAATATATTGCTTTGCAATAAATACATATACAGTTCATTTGTCCTAAATTATTTTCAATTTTATATTCAATACAATTTTCATTAAAATCATTATTTTTGCTAAAATTTTGTTTATAAAAATTTTTTTTGCTAACAATATTATTGCTAAGGTCGAACGTTTTCTAAAAGTAAATTTTTATAAAACTGTTGCTGCTAAAATATAAAGATTTCTAAAAATGAAAGTTTACTAAAACAAATGTTCGAATAAATTTTCAAACAAAAATGATGTGCGTTCTATCGTTTGGTTTTGTTTCTTTAATTTGTTTACGTGGTTACAGAGGTTATTTTGGCATATCAATATTTGGACGTGCTATATTTGTTCTAAATTGTAAGTGCTACATTTTTTCAAAGTTGATATTATTATAAATAAATTTTAAGTGAAACTGCCAGAATTAATTAAGTCTAAAAGTAGAAAAAACACGTACTTACTTCACGAAAATGGATTTTTATATTACAAGAACGGAAGTTCGCTACAGACAGGTCGCAGAGCCTACTGGAAATGTCTTCGAACGTACGAGTGCAGTGCGCATTCGGTTACTGTCGGCGGCCCGGATGACATCGAAATAGTTAAAGATTCTGATCATATTCATGCTCCTAATCCTGAAGAGCTTGCCGCAGAGAAAATTATCGGCTACATGAAAAGAACCGCGGCAGAACACCCAGAAGCTCCTCCAGCGCAAGTTTTGCGTACAGCTCTCAGAGAAGTTCCTTCAGGTGAATATATTAATAAATAAAAAAACATAAACAAACTGTGCGCAAAGTTCGTGCGTAATTAGGTTCTGTTATTTGGGAGCAGGCGTTCTGTCGGAGTTACCTAAGAGAGTTAATCTGGCGAAATCCATCGGACATGTCAGGATTCGAGACTTGCCATCCAATCCTGTTCAGATGGAAGTCCTACAAGAGATCCCAACGAAGTTCAAAAGTACATTGTCAGGAGAATCGTTCCTATATATGATTCCTGTAAGGATTACGACTGGCCGGCTGAAAAAAGGCGTATCATTATTTATGCCGCTCCAGCAAATTTAAGAAATCATTTAAGAAGCGATGTCTGGGTCTGTGAACTGTACATTCAAGTGTGTGCCTTCAATATTTTATCAACTATTTGCCATAATGGGTACGGTTTCACATGGAAGCGGTCAAAGTAAACAAACGATCGGTGTGTCTCTTGTGTAGGCGTTGGTGGAGAAGAAAAAAAACTCATCGTATAAAAAGTACAGGACGTCATTTTTGAACGTGCAAGGAAGCTGGAAATCGCTCTCAAGCTTGCACCTGTAGTGATGAGCGACTTCGAGGTGGCAATGATCAATGCAGCAAAACTGCTTGTAAGTGAAGATAAAATAAAGCTGTGCTACTTTTATTTGGCAAACAGTGTTTACAAACACGTCCAAAGCGAAGGATTACAAAACCAGTACGCTGATCCAGAAGATTCCACTGTTAGAGACGCTGTTATTTATTAGTAACATTAACATTCCTGCCACCAGAACACATAGAGTCCGCCTTTGATTCTTTAGCAAGTAGTATGCCCGAAGAACTGGAAGAAATGTTGCGAGAACTACAATTATTTTCCATTTCGGGCAAGACCCAAAAAGGAAAAGACAAGAAGAAAGAATAGCAACTATTGTTTCGATGTACTGCGATTACGTTGAACACGATGACGTTCACACCTACTTAAAATTATTAAGTTATTATCTCAAATGTACGATGTAACTATTGCAAATTTACTAAGTTTGTATTATAAAACATAACATTAGAAAATTATTTCAGCAAAAAACATTATTAGCAATAAAATGTTTTTAAAAAAATGTTTTCGCAAAAATTATTTCATAAAATTTATTTTTGCAAAAAAATATTATAGCAAAATTTTTTTAGCAAAAACTTCCCCAAATCGCATATTCATTTAAATCTTTTGCTTCTTTTCTTTTCTTATTTATTTCAGATTTCTCTGCTTCAGTACGTGATTGTCTTTTACGTGTTTTTTAGAGCTATATTTTTATTAATATTTTGTAATGCTTCATTTGTTAATACTGCATGTTATAAAGCTCCTGTTTCTTGTCTTCTCTTCTTTATATTTAATTTTTCTGTTTCAGTACGTGACTGTCTTTTTATTTTGTGATTTTTTTTTTATTTTGAACAATTGTCCAATCCATTGATTCCAATTAACGAAACAATTTTTGATTAAATGGTTTTGATTGATGTTCTTCATGTTCATATTTTCTTCACTATCTATTTCCATGTTCTTTTTCTTAGTTTGAACAATTGTCCAATCTATTGGTTCAAAATTAACAAAACAATTTCCGATTAAATGGTTTTAATTGATTTTCTTCAAGTTCATGTTTTCTTGACTATCTATTTCTATACTCTCTTGGTAAATATATTGATGTTTCAATTTTTCAGTTATACTGTGAGTGTATTTCTACGTCAATTACAGAATTATTATCATTTATATCACGTTGCTTTGAATTATTTTTGAAATAATTTCAAGAGATTTAATATTAGCTTTTGAGAAATCTAGATGTAGTTCTTCAATTTCATGAGAATGTATTCCATGAATATTGTTTTGTTTATATATATTAGACAATGGTCATGGAAACGGTGTTATCATTTTTGTTTCAAATATAGTGCACACGTGGTTTAACATAGTTTTTGATACCAAATGTTAAATTGCAAGGGCATGAGCCATAAATAACAGCTACTGCAAAAGCAATTGCAAACACTCCACAATCATCTGAATTCGGTTGCTGCTGAACTTTTTCTTTATTTACAAATAATCTGTTAATAACTATAATATGATCATTGTCCAATGAATATTTATTATTTCAAACTATCATAAATGTGAATAACATGATTACTATAATGTAAACATATTCAATGTCCGTTATTGCTTGCTCCAGAAAACAAAATGTGTAAATAATCATTATTTAGATTTACATGTTGAATATTTGATAACCTTTGCATTGATACTGTACATTGCATTTCAAATTGTGTCGTAGATTTTAAAATATTACTAAATTCAAAAATATGATTATCATTTAGCTTGATGTTATAACCTGAATAATTCCCAATACCTTTAACTATTAATTTATCTACATCATTAAGAACCATGATTTATCCTTTATGTAAATTTAAATTGAATTTCAAAAAATTACTAAATATAAGCAATGTATTTAAATAAATTATTTTTATCTTTGAAAATAAATGTTAATATATTGCAATCATAAATTAAAATATAATTGGTACAAACAATATTATAAAAAAATTTTAATAAATAAATATATACTTCTCTGTACACAAAGGGTTTAAATTCGATTCTGTATAATTTCAATTGTATAATAGTTTAAACAATAATGTTCATATATACTTTATATTTTCCGCATATTCAAACAATATTTTTTGTATATTTTAAACTTATTTGTGCATGTATTAGTATCTTCGTTTTTATTTTGTCAACAAACATAAAATTTATTACAAATTGGATTACTTATTTATTAATTTAACAATGTCAATTACACGATCATGTAAATAGATCTTACTACAATATAGAGTAGTTATACGAATATGATTTCTTCCCACTTTTCAAATTCTTCATCAGTGTGTAATTTGAATGTGTACTACAAGGTGTAAGTGTCCTTTGAACTAAGCCACTTATACCTGCATCTTTGTTTTCTCATTCAATTTCTTTAGAATAACCTAAATTCATTATGTCAAAGTTATGTTCTATCCATTATGTCAAAGTTTGCAAAAAAAGACTACTGACGTTATTTAATTACTATTACTATTTCTTTCTATCAAGGGGCGTGGTAGCGCCAAGATGGCAAGTATAAGGTACGTCAGTACGTACGCCGCCGTCGGGCGTTAGCCAGATCCTATTATACTTCTCATTCGCCTTTTCGAAAACGCGAGGTTCGGGTTTCTCCGCTTTGACAGCTTTGTTTCTCACATATGAGGATTCAAATGAAAGCTTGTGAGAAGTCACAATCACATCCGGTTTATATTTTGTGAAATTGCTGCTATCAAGAGTTATCGTGAAGTGAAAGTTTGGGATCCTCGATTTTCGTCAATTCTCCACAACGAAAATTATTCTCTGAGGAGAATTGTTCTCTGCGGAGAACAATATATTGATATACATTTAGATGATATGATGTGTATATGATGCGCAGAAGATGCGCAGAAGACATTATACTCATGCAGACGATGTTTCACGATAAAACAGTGTTTATAAAATAATCAACCTGTTTAGATAACAGTTTCACATTAAATATTATAAAAAACAATATTAAATATTTAACCTAAATATATATTTTGATTAAAACAGTGTTAAATATAATAAGGTCGATAAGTTAATTTTGTGTGAATTAAAATTGTTTTACAATTACATAAACACGATTAGCAGAATTCAATTCGATAAGTATTCAGTTTTATTTTAATATCTATATCAGTACAATATAATTAAATTTTTTGTAAAGTGATTCTTTGGTTAAATGTTTCTATTTTTTTACAAATATTTTCTATTTCCATTGAGAGCTTACACAACTATCAAGTTATATAGGGAAGAAATTCCTGTGACAAGCTAGTGAAGTGAAAAAATTATATATAAATATATTGTATATATACAATTTTATGAATTTATTCTTTGTTTTTAAATGTTAACACTTCTTTTTTCAGATTTTTACAAGTTTTTCATGGGAGGTTATACGCTATACATCATTGGTGAATATTGAAAAAAAACAAAAAGGTTCCTGTGTATGAGTTTTACAAAACAAAAAATCTGTAATATTTTCCATCGGCCTCACTGTATTTATTGGCAAATATTTATAACAAACTAGACATAGCTGGAATATCTATCAAGTTTAGACCAGCAGAAAGAAGGTTCCTGTGACGAAATGAAATTAGTGAAGTGGAAAAATATTTTGACAAGAATAATAAACGTATCCATTTAATAATGGATCACTGAATATATGAACTTTGACAACTTTTATCCAGTGTAATAAATTTCATGTTTAAAAAGTTTCTGTCGTAATATTTATTATGGTTACATATTATAAAATAATAAGATTACAAAAATAATTGAAAAAATTAAAATTGTCAGTGTTCATACTGCCCATAGCACAAAGTTTACTAATTATAAGATTACACACTCAAAATAGACAAAGATTAAAGTTTTCAAAATTTTAAATCTCAAAGCTGGTCCAACCGACAAATCTGGAAGTTGTTATGGAATCGTTGAGACTAATTTATTAATGAAAAATTAGTTCTTTTCAATTTCCACAGAGCACGAAGGACAACCAGCTTCCAGAATATGGATTAGCGGGCTTTTTTTCAAGGGAAGTAGACCTTCTGCTATTTAAAAGGTGAAAAGAAAATTTGAGCTTTTAAGCCCATCACTCGAAAGGATACCATGATAAATTTTAAGTTGACGTAATTGACCAATTTTGAATATTCTAATTTTGAAACTTTTAAATGTTGATATTTTGCAACCGGTCAATGGTATCAATTTCAAATTTTTCATGGTATCCTTTCGACTGAAGGGCTTGACAGCTCATATGTTCTTTTTTTCTTTTAGATAGCAGATGGTATACTTCCCTTGAGAAAACAGCCCGCTAATCCATATTCTGGAAGCTGGATGTCCTTCGTGCTCTCCGGAAATTGAAAATGGCGTGGCTGCAGTGCATCGAGAGAGAGAGAGAGAGAGAGAGAGAGAGAGAGAGAGAGAGAGAGAGAGAACACAGCTACGTGAGTACCGATTCTTACCAGCATCAAATAAGCCACCCCTCTCGTTGTCGCTCGTATATACTCGTATATACGCACTCGTACAAACTCGTATTTACTCGTATTTCATCGACTAGAGCTGCTAAGACTCGGCGACCTGCTGCGATACCCCAGTCGTACATACCGTAGGACTCATTCCTACGTACTACTATGGTGCAACTCCGTACTGCTAGATCTAAACGCGGTCAGCGAAAAACGTACACAACCGTCAGGTACTACTTTAGTTAATTTGTTCTCTTCGTGTGCTATTGCAGACACTTTTCCACTGTATACCTGACTATAGATTCAGGCTTGAGTTGGTGTAATAAAAATTAAATATCATTATAAATATGATTTTACAAGATTTACATATTTTTGTAAAGTTAATAATTTTTCAAGAATTACAAAGAAAGTCGAATTGTGAAATCCTGATAACTAGAAGTTATTATGTCTCTGAGATCAAATACTGGTCACATACACGGTAAAGAGATATTCTCGAAGATATTATAATTTCTAATTACCAGAATTTCACAATTCGACTTTCTTTGTAATTCTTAAAAAAATTCTGGACCTTATAAAATATTTAAATCTTGTAAAATCACATTAATCATAATTTTTAATTTTTGTAACACCAAACGTGAATTCGATCGTGACCGTAATAAAAAGGATTAACGCCCAAGCTTCGGTATATGGAACGGTCAGGTATGAAGTGGAAAGGTTTTTTACCTAGGAAAGGTATCTATACAAATAACACTGTTGCGGACCTCTCGGCTCACCCTGTGCTAAAATTTTTCGCAATATCTAGTTTTAAAGCACTTCGACCGAAAACCTCTAAAACAGGTGTGTTAAAGTATTACAGTTCGAACCGTAAAATCTTAAAAAGATAATCCCTCGGTCAAGTACAAATATTTAGTGCTCTTTGAGAAAAATTTTTCTTTTCATTTTTCGCCTATAGCGTGTTTGTTTAGGTATGGATTCATTGTCTTTTTTAATTTTACTGTCACATAACTCAGCAATGCACTATCAAAATTTCATGAAAAAATTATTATTCTAAGGGCCTCAAAATGAGTAATGAAAATGACATTTTTCAGCCCTTTTCGTGCCCATAAATTATGAACAAAAATTAGCGGAAAAACTTGTACGTATAGAAATTGTCCGTGCGAACAACGTAGCAAAAAATGTAATTTAGGGATTATAACGTACGATAAAACGTAAAAGAACGTTATAAGTTAGCTTTAACAGTATCTATGCCATAAGAAATATCAATTCTTCATTGGACCTTGAATTTTAGTCATAAAAAAAGTAAACAGTGTTTACGCATCATGAGTTGATTTTTCAATAGAATTCACTTCAACAATATCAATTTTTTTTGTGGACCACCCTAATATATATATATGGGTGATTCTCTGTGAGATCGACCGGCCGAAAAATAGATATAGCTATAACTCTGAGAATTTGTTCTGGTGGTTGCCTCTGATTACTCTGAATTTTTTCAGATTTTTTGCATTGATTATCTTAGGGTTACAGGGGGTCAAAGTTGGTAAAAACAGTTTTTTTTCATTTTTTGCTCATTTTCAAAAATTCATAGCTCCTCAGGGAAGCATTTTTCACTATTGGGACATAGAACATTTATGTCTTGAAATTTTCTCAATATTTCAAAAAAAAAAAAAATACTTTTAAAGTCATATCTATAGGTTATGATCATCTTACGAATGATTTAATGTTTAAAATCAAGTTTTCAAAAGGTTCGCTGGCTGGGATCGAAACCCAAAATATGTGAAAAAGTACCTTAAAATAATACAAAAACATGTGCTAAAGGCCAGAATTACCGAATTTTTTTTACTAATCCATTCCTGTTTCTACAAATAATTATATATGCCAAAATAGCTGAAAATTAATGAAAATCCCTTGTGGCGTCTATTATTATAATAGGCGTATGGACTCAATTCATCATAAACATTTGTTTAGGCTAAATTCTCTTATAATTTAAGAAATTACACTATTACCTGACTTAAAATAATATTAAAATATTAGATTATTTAATCAAAATAGCTGAAAACGATCAAAATTCCTTTTGGCATCTATTATTACAATAGGCGCATGGACACAATTCACTATGAACATTTGTTTAGGCAAAATTTTATTATAATTCAAGAAATTACCTAACTTAAGTGACATAAAGAGAATTTAGCCTAAATAAATGTGTATGATGAATTGAGCCCATACGCCTATTATAATAGTAGATGCCAAAAGGGATTTTGATCGTTTTCAGCTATTTTGATTAAATAATCTAATATTTTAATGTCATTTTAAGTCAGATAATTTCTTGAATTAAAAGAGAATTTAGTCTAAACAAATGTGTATGATGAATTGAATCCATACGCCTATTATAATAATAGATGCCACAAGGGATTTTCATTGATTTTCAGCTATTTTGGCATATATAATTATTTGTAGAAACAGGAATGGACTAGTAAAAAAAATCCATAAATTCTGGCTTTTGGCACATGTTTTTGTATTATTTTAAGGTACCTTTTCACATATTTTGGGTTTCGATCCCAGCGAGCGAACCTTTTGAAAACTTGATTTTATACATTAAATCATTCGTAAAATGGTCATAACCTATAGATATGACTTTAAAAGTATTTTTTTTTTTAAAATTGAGAAAATTTCAAGACATAAATGTTGTATGTCCCAATAGTGAAAAATGCTTCCCTGAGGAGCTATGAATTTTTGAAAATCAGCAAAAAATGAAAAAAAAACTGTTTTTACCAACTTTGACCCCCTGTAACTCTAAAATAATCAATGCAAAAAATTTGAAAAAATTCAGAGTAATCAGAGGCAACCTCCAGAACAAATTCTCAGATTTATAGCTATACCTATTTTTCAGCCGGTCGATCTCACAGAGAATTACCCATATATATATTGTAACTGGGAATGTCGCGCAACGATCGCGCATGTACGGAAATAGTCATACTTTTGGTTCTTTACCGCGAAATTATACAAAAAAATACTATGTCGGTTTCTGCAGCATTAAGCATTGAACACGAATTCTTATTACTGCAAAATGTTGTATAGTTTCGGGCTAAAGAGAGTTAAAAGTACGAGCATTTTCGTATGAACACGCGCGGTCGCTGCTCGTTCGTCATGGACTAAGCGAAAAATTCAGTTTTTGTTACATTTCTACAGTGCTTAATATGGTTAATAAAGCACATTGTTTAAATCTTAAATAATCTGTGTATTTCTGCAGCATCGGACATTAAACATGAATTGTTATTACTGCAAAATGTTGTGTAGATTCGGGCTGAAAAGAGCCAAAAGTATGAATATTTTTGTAAACGCACGCGCGATCGCCGCATATATATACTAATATACTTGTACTTTTGGCTCTCTTTAGCATGAAACTAAACAATATTTTGCGACCTAAACAATTCGCGTCTAATGTAAAATGCTGCAGAAACAGACTGAATATTTTACGTTTAAATAATATGCCTTTTTAGCAATATTATACACTCTAGAAAAGTGTGAAAAGTACGAATTTTCGCTTGATCTATAACGCACGAGCGGCACGCGGCAATTGTGCATAAACAGAAATACTATAACTTTTGGAGGCCTATAGTCAAAGATGTACGTTAATTCTCGCCACGAAGGGTAAAAGAGAGAGACAGAGAGAGAGAGAGAGAGAGAGAGGGATCGAGCGAGAGAGAGAGGTCTTCGGGTCAGTTCTGGGATTATGTTACCCTCATAAAGAGCTGTCCCACCATCTGCGTCAGTGTATAGGACAAATCATATAGAAAAACTGGAGGTATTTTCGAAGGAACTGCTCAGGCTCAT
The DNA here is from genome assembly GCA_018906965.1 of Philotrypesis tridentata. NCBI lineage: Eukaryota > Metazoa > Arthropoda > Insecta > Hymenoptera > Pteromalidae > Philotrypesis > Philotrypesis tridentata. The sequence goes on from JACCIB010000106.1 coordinate 235,721, forward strand.
CCTTCGAGGTCAAGAGAGAGAGAGAGAGAGAGAGAGAGAGAGAGAGAGAGAGAGAGAGAGAGAGCTGACCCTGCCATAAACGCTACAATACCGAAATAATCTGAGGAAATGCTGCATATTGTTCTATTTAAGTGCTCGTTAATTTTTTTAGTCACATCACTACACTAGGTCATGAAATTTAAGAAATCATTTTAGTCGATGTACCGCGGTGAAATATTGCGTAATCAAAAAAATAAAAAGTGCGTTGGGCGTGGATTTTTCTAACGAATAGCTTAGGACCTCGGCAGCAACCATTTTAAAGATAGCTTACGAAATATGTCACCCTAATATATTATAATATATATAAATATATAAATCGGGTATTTTGATTGCATCCCTATAATAAACTACCCTTCGCTAGCGCATTCAAAATTCCACTTTTGGCATTCAATATTCCATATTTAAAAATAACCCTATACTACCCCTACTTTCGGCGCATTCAAAATACCCGATTTATGTATTTAATATAATATATAAATATATGTATATATATATATATATATATATATATATATATATATATATTGTAACGGGAAATGTCCACGTTAAATCTAGATTCGTCTACTTTAAAATCTCCGTAGATTTTAAATAAAGGAGAACAGGGAAATTACGATTTCAATTACGTAAATCAAACAAAGTATAATGGTAAAATTCTACTGCGTATATTGTTTCTAATAAACAATTGATTCTACAACAGAGAAATGTATACGCTCGTGCTACTTTGGCACGTAAAGCGAGAGCCAGGGATGCTACGCGTTAGTGAGAGTAAGAGAGAGAAGCTAGTACATACAAAGTATAGTCAATGCTTCGCACGCAGCTTCGCAACAACACAGCGATCTCGCGTTACGGAGATTCTCCACTCGGGAAGATGTGCCTCGCAGTTTACGCCACGTTCTCGAAAACTACCTAAACAGTGTGCTCGCACTTAATATTTTAAAAAATAACGCCCGAGAATATTTCACTTTTTACAGAAAAAAAAACTTTTGTTATCTCCTAGTTGCAACCAACCATCAACTCTCGTACAGCTCTCGTACAGCTGGAACAGTCTGAAAACTTACATGCAAATGATACAAGCAAATTATAAAATAAAATAAAGTAAGCATGCGCCGTGACGATACTCGTCACAATATATATATATATATATATATATGTTCGTGTGTATGTGTGTGTGTCTATGTGTGTGCGTAACTTTTATAGTATTTTTTATTAAAACTAGCCAAAATTTGCTAAAAAAATCCCTATTCATGTTTATAGTGAAAAATGCTTCCCTGAGGGTTTTTGAATTTTTGAAAATCAGTAAAAAATGAAAAAAAACTTGTTTTTACCAGTTTTGACTATCTGTTACCACTTTTGACATTCGGGGAAACGTACGGGAATCATCTGTAACTCAAAGATAATTTATGCAAAAAATCTGAACAAATTCGAAGAAGTGTATTTTATTAAGTGGAAGTGATTCAATATGCTTAGAAAAAAAATTAAATTTTGACCTCTCAATTTTACAGAGAATCACTCATATATATGTTAGCACTTGCTGAACACCAATTTAAATACTAAAATTAGTGGCATTATTGAAAAAAATTCATGAAGCTACTTTTTTTATATGCGAATATGATCATATAAGTTATTTTATGGTTCAGAGCTTGTAATTATTGCTGAAATGAAAATATCAATTATCAAAATAAAAAAACGGAAATTCTATATGCACGACAGATTCCCTTTCCATGGCGTATATTACTAATCCCAAAATCCCTAGAGGGGAAGATGTTGTGCGTGTTAACGACATCTGTAGGTATGTATATGAAAATACGAACTGTCTCTCTTCTCTCATTTGTTTGGGGTTTGGGATTCGTCTTACTCTCAGTGCGTTCTGGCGCCTTTAGCCGGCTTTGGCCTGTGGCGTACTTAACTCGTCGATGCCCGCGTAGCGGCCCGCGCGAATTTCATTTGATTCCGAGAAAAGCTCCTCGCGTTCGCTGTTCGAGCTCCTCGTGTCTTGATTAGTCGACTTTGGTCTTCGCGCATGTGTTGGTCGTTGCTGCTTGCGAGGATAGTTTATAATGGCAGAATTTAGCGATTCCTTATTAGAATTCACTCCGCAGTATCGTGATGATTACATGAGTTGCGAACGTAGAAGTGTGAAATATGAGGACGGAAAATTTGAAGAGAAGTCAATCAGGAAAAGGAATTTCAAGTGTGAAGAAGACGTGGATAAATTCGTGAAAGAATACAAAGATTTTTCACGGTACTTGTACTCTGTACGCGATCGGCAATCGAAGGGAAACATTTTGAATCCTGATAGACTAAATAAAAATAAGAATATTAAGTGTAGATTAATACGCTATTGCTGCAAGAATGGACAGAAAAGAAAGGAGCCAAAGGAGTTAAAAGAAAATTAGGCTTAGTAAGTATTGTGATTAAATCTAGTGTTTCTATAAAATGTATTATTTATATTATTTAAGGTAGTTTATGCAAAAAAGCATTTTGTTAGGATTTTCACCAAATTTCTTATACATGTGCGTTATGGTGATACGGATACATATGCAAAAGTTTTCGAGCAATTGTAATGCAAAGTTGACAATTTTCTCTATTCTACACGAAATCCATGAAGAAGGAGGGGGAAGTGATGCGCGCAAGCGGCAACGCTATTACTATCCGTTTAAAAAAAGAGTGCACCTCAGTTTCTCAGCGAATAACTTGCTGAAAAAAAATCGCATAGAAAAATGAAAAGACATACAAGAAAGAGAATTTATCTGCGCGTTGATTGGTATAAGTCTCGATTAAAAATAATTATTAGAAGCTTCACAATGGCGAAAAGAAGAGAAAAAAATGCAGATTTTTTGGCACTTTTGAGAGAGGTCAACTTTAGACCGCTGCCATGGGCTCAAAAATGGAGTGTCATTGCCGTAATAAATCAGGTAGATGCTTGAAGGCATTGAGAGCGGAAATGCGTTGGAATTTTTAAAAAATTATAAATAGTTTCGTTATAAATGAGTAAATACAAAAAAAAACTATCTCGGTAACGAAAAGTCGCATCAACATGGGACTAGGCTCAAAAAATTGGAAATAATTAGAGATACTTAAAATACTTGACTCGTTTTCATAATGTTGATATCTTCCTTGTGAGAGCCGTCGAAAGTTAAGAATTTTTTTTTGACCCAAGTCGCATGGAAAAAATGGGAAAATAGCTATAAAAATCCAGATGCTCGTTATGACAAGTAGCCGGCGTGCTCCCGAGACAGTCCCGACCAAAAACAAAGTGCATGGGATGGACACATGGTGGTTGAAGGGCCGAACGGAGAAGGACAATGCTTTTGCTTGGGACTGTCTTCGGACCGCGCCGGATACTTGTCATAACGCACATCTGGAAATTTATAGCTATTTTCACACTTTTTTCATGCGACTCGGGTAAAAAAAAATTCTTAACTTTCGACGGCTCTCACAAGGAAGATAACAACATTATGAAAACGAGTCGAGTAGTTTAAGTATCTGTAATTTTTTTCCAATTTTTTGAGCCTAGTCCCATGTTGATGCGTCTTTTCGTTATCGAGATAGTTTTTTTTTGTATTTACTCATTTATAACGAAACTATTTATAATTTTTTAAAAATTCCAACGCATTTCCGCTCTCAATGCCTTCAAGCATCTACCTGATTTATTACGGCAATGACACTCCATTTTTGAGCCCATGGCAGCGGTCTAAAGTTGACCTCTCTCAAAAGTGCCAAAAAATCTGCATTTTTTTCTCTTCTTTTCGCCATTGTGAAGCTTCTAATAATTATTTTTAATCGAGACTTATACCAATCAACGCGCAGATAAATTCTCTTTCTTGTATGGCGTTTCATTTTTCTATGCGATTTTTTTTCAGCAAGTTATTCGCTGAGAAACTGAGGTGCACTCTTTTTTTAAACGGATAGTAGTTACTCTTCGAGCTCGTACGTGTTTGTTTACACGGACGTCTCACGGATACGCTTTCTTATGTGTTCGTGCGACAGTAGTGGTCAATCTTTGTTTTCATTTGCTCACGTGCTCAGTCCCATACTGTGGAACTAATCGGATGAGAACAACTGGGAGTCATGAACTACCTTAAATAGTAATATCATTTAACATTTTTATTAATTAGTCACCACCCCCCTTTCTGGTTTAATGTAATATTCAATTATTTATTTATTTACATGCTATCCTCCTGGTTTAATGTAAAATTATTTAATTAATTATTTTATGTCACTCCCCCTTTCTGGTTTTATTTCTTTTGTAATGAATAATTATTGTACATGCCCCCACGCCTTTCTGGTTTAATGTAATATTCAATTCTTTATTAATTTACATGCTCTCCTCCTGTTTTAATGTCCTCGTTTAATGTTAAATTATTTAATTAATTTTTTTATGTCACCCCCCTCCCTTTCTGGTTTGATTTCTTTTGTAATGAATAATTATTTTATGTGTCCCCCTGCCCTCCTCCTGGTTTTATTTCCCTTTTGTTGATTAATTATTTTATGTTGTTCCCTGCCCCTTGATTAAATTTCATTTGATTCGTTTAAAATTATAAGAATTTGTATATACCTATGGGTGGGTTAATAATATTTACATTTACAGTACAGCTTGTACAGGATGCCTATCAATCTTACAAAGATTATTCCACACAATCACGAGCCGATTTCGGTAATAATTATTTTTAAATTGATATATATTTAATTTTAATGTAAGTTATTACAATTATATACAATTATATTACAATTTTTCCATTTTCGAGGTAAATACTTTTCAACTGCAACCACGAAAGAGAAATGCTTTGTCAGCAAAGCATTTAGACGACGTAAAGAATTTTTATGATACTGGAAGTAGTAAGCTTCAATTAGTTTCAAAATTACACGAAGACGGATTGAGAACCACTTTAAAGGATATTCATAATTTATGCCAAAAATATGATACTAACAATGTTAAGGATTCCCTGCCACGTGCTGTTGAATTATTAGAAGAACGCAGTAAGTATTATTTCTATTATTTAAATCATTGCTCCCTCGTGATTTAATATCATCTTAAATTTTTATAAATTCTCCCCGTCCCCTTGTGGTTGTATTTTCTTTTTAATAAATAATTATTTTACATGCCCCCCCCGCCTTTCTGGTTTAATTTCATCTTAAATTTTGATAAATTTCCCCTGCCCCCTTGTGGTTGTATTTTCTTTTTAATAAATAATTATTTTACATGCCCCCCGCCTTTCCGGTTTAATTTCATTTTTAATTGTTTATTCATTTATATGCTTCCCTTCTGGTTTGATTTCTTTTTTAATGATTAATTATTTTATGCCGCCCCCCCCCTTCCTCTCCTGGTTTAACTTCATTTATTTCGTTTAAAATTATTTAATTATCGATTATCTAATTTTTCAGATGTATCATACTTTATAAAATACGACAATGAAAATATATTTCAAGCACTTTATTTATGCACTGGAAGTATGTCGGAAATGTTCAATTCTTATCCTGAATTTGTACTCATGGATTCGACGTATTGTTTACTGAAATTGAAATATCCATTGTTCCTAATGACAGTATTAGATGGAAATGGAGCAACCGAAATTGTCGCAGCGTGTATAGTATCCGACGAAAAGGAAGACCCATTGAGAAGGTGTTTGGAAAAGCACAAAGAATTGCATCCAGACGCTTGTGAAAAAATTCGATCGTGTATGGGAGATAAGGATTTGGTTGCTTGTAAAGTAGTTAAAGAATTATTTCAGTGTTCAATGTATATTTGCGTTTTCCATGTCGATCGAATATTCAAACGGCAAGTTAATATTAAAATAATGGATATTTCAAAAGAAATACGCACATTGTCATTGGAGTTCTTATTGAAATTACAACATGTTATGTCTGACGATATTTATTGTAGCATATACGAGGAATTTTCTGTCAAAGCCCCTAGAATTGTCGTTCAATATTATAACAAAAATTGGCACAGTATACGAAAGGAATGGGTAACATGTTACATGACCGAATTCAATTTCGATACTACGACCAATAATAGATTAGAAACTATTAATCAAAAAATTAAATTGTTTCTCACCAAAAGTAAGTATTTGTTTGATTTCATAAAAGATTTTTTGGATTATATTGAAAATGTACATAATTCTGAACGTGATATCAAAGCTATGCAAAATAACAAAGAGCCAACGTTTAAATTACCTTCTGATTTGATGGCTTATTCAAATTATTTAACTAAATATGCTTTTGGTCTTGTCGAGAAACAAGCTGGTTTTATTGATCGTGTTTTGTACGTACGAAAATCCTGCAATGAAAGTAATGAAACGTTTATTGTCTCTAGCTCTAACAAATTACTGAAGTCTACAGTTACAAAGTTTTCTTGCTCATGTATTAAGTTTATTTCATTAGGTTTACCGTGTAAGCATATATTCAAAGTAAGAAGTGTTCTAAACATTTCTTTATTTCATGAATCTTTAGTTAATGATAGATGGACAAAAAGATATTTCATGTCACATCATAGAGTGTTCAAAAATACTAGTGTTTCAGTACCAAAAATTAGTTTTAGTAGTACATGTCAAAAAATGCTAGAAACGAAAGAGAAAGATGTTTCTACATGTGAGCATTCTGCTGTAATAGATGAGCATGTTGAACATGCATCGACGAATGATATAGTTGTTAATGATGTTATGGAAATTGAAAGTACGCAAAAAAATGATTTTTCGACGTTGAATCAGGCTGTTGTTAATGAAAATGTTAATTTTTCATCGAGTGTTGAAAATATTGTTGCATGTGTGAAATCTCGTAGCGATATAATTTTACGAAAAACTTCTACAAAAGGTAGACCTAAAGGTACTACACAATTGACAGCTATAGGATTACCTAAAAATATTAATGTTGTTTGTCAACCGTATAATGAATTAGCAGACTACGAAAAAGCGCACATTATTTTATCATAGATTGTTCCAAAACATCTTTTGGATAAGAAAGTTTTAGGTACAAATACATTCTGTAAAGAAGATATAATACCTGTGAAAGATTTTCCTTGTTGGATTTACAATGATAATGACATTAAATTAGATGTTTTACAACAATTCATGGATAAACCTGCTTTTAAATATTTGAAAAAATGTATTTCTGAGAGCATTTCATCTGCTGAATGGATTTGTGTAGTTTGTAAGAGTGATTTGCTTGAAGGTCGAAAAAAAATCATTTGCACTAATGTGTTCTAAATGTCTCGTTTGGATGCATAATGATTGCGTATTGTTAAAAAAGGAACCACCAAAAATGAAAATTATTATTGTAAAACATGCTTGGCTAAAAATTAATATGTTTTGATAGTAACGAATATCTTTATTTGTAAGTTAAGATTTTGAAAATGTACAAGTTACGTTTACATTACATTTTTTTTGCGTTCTTATATAATATTGTAGTATGAAAATCATATGCAAAATAAAATGTTAAGTGGATTTGTAATTCTTGCAAGAAGAACATTGATGAAACGCAAAGATTAGATACAAATAACAGTAAATCAGTTATGTGTGACTGTTGCATAAAATGGTTCCATTCTGAATGTGAATCAATAACTGAACTTGAAGAAGATGTTACGTATTTTTGTACCTCGTGCTTAAAAGAATGAGTTGTACTCATTTTTTCATTTAATTATAAGTATTACTTATTTTTTCATTTTATTATACTTTTATAACCCCCCCCCTCCCTTCACTGGTTTTCTAAAACATTCACTTTTCCTTGTTATATAGTAAGTATATTTCAAATAAATTAGATAAACAAAACCAGAAGGGGAATGAGGGAGACATTTTACAAATATTACAAACACTATATTGTAGTTTAATTTTATTTATTATTTATAATTTAATTTGGTATTGGTATGTAAAAATGTTTATCTTTGCCACAGTCAAAGCATTTTTGTATAACTAGGTTATTCTTTATATTAAATATAAAATAGATTCTGTTACTTTTATTCATTTTATTTTTAATGAGACAAAAACGAATATCTACATTTAAAGGAAGTATTTTGATATAAGCGAGCCTCTCCGGTTTGGTCGAAAGGGGGCGCTCTGGGCGCGATGACTCGGAGAGATGGCTCCCGCTCAATCTTTTTGGAAAGGGGTTGCCCTGACGAGCGACGTTCGCGTGGGCGAGATAGCTGGCGTGGAGTGCGACACCTTGGGAGAGCAGCGGAGCGCTCGCTCCTGATCGGACGATCGCTCTGGTACGACGGGAAGGCTTGCGAGCAGGCCCTCTGATGTTGTGCGGAGCGCTCGGACGGTGATCCAGGGGCGTTTCCTCGGAGAGTGGCTGGAACCGGAGGCAGCTGGCAGCGTGGAGACTTCTCCGATGCAGTCACCTCTGACTACGGCTTCTACGCTGCAGGAACGGACACGGCAGCATCCACGACGTTGGCTCTGGCGGAAGTCTGGGCGGAATCTCCTCGACGAGAGAGAGATCGAGCGGTCCGTGTTAGCTCCGAGAGGTGCTGATTCGGGAGGACCTTGCAAGAAGGACCAGGTGGCGCAGAGCGCCTTTCAAATGTGGCGCTGAAAAGTGCCGATCGGGGGGGACCTTGCAGGAAGGACCCGGTGGCGTGAACGCCTCGCAAAGAGTTGGCGCTTAGAAGTGCCGGTAGTGGGGGACCTTGCGAGAAGGACCCGGTGGCGTAAACGCCTCGCAAAAGTTGGCGCTGATAAGTGCCGATCAGGAGGGACCTTGCGAGAAGGACCCGGTGGCGTAAACGCCGTACAAAAGGTTGGCGCTGACAAGTGCCGATTAGATGGGACCTTTGCGAGAAGGACCCGGTGGCGTAAACACCGTACAAAAAGGTGGCGCTGATAAGTGCCGGTAGCCCCGAGAGGGGCTGTTGTTTGGGGAAGGGTTGCGTCGAAATAATAATTCAAACAAGAATTTATTTTCTCAGCAGGGCTGACGTTTATTGGTCGCTCGTAGGGAGAGTCGCCAGCAGTCGTGGACGGACCCACCTATGAGACTGAGACCAGTCAGTAGGATGCCTAAGCCCCGGTTGGGCTCGGCCTTATATCCATTTCCCTACGCTACTTCTGTGGTGGATACGCGAAAGTAAGGTGCCGGCCGCGCCGCGGGACTTGCTGGCCGCGCCAGCCGGGCTGCCGCGCCGCAGGGGCTCTCGCTTGCGCAGATGTCGCGCCGTGGCTTCCCTGACTGTGCCCGCCGGGCTGCCGTGCTGCAGGGGCCCTTACTTTTTACTGCGCGGCGAGAGAGTCATTGGGTGGGGTTTAACAATTCCCCCCGTACATATTTGACTCTCGAGCTGGGGTTTTTTCCTAACGACTGCTTGGCTTTACAATTGTTCTTTGTGTGTGGTGATCGTTTTCGTGTACTTAATCTTAATTGCTTTTTTTTCGGTTGATCGCATTTTATAAGGTAAAGTGTGATAGCCATCTTACAAGGTACTTAAATCTAACGCTTTTACAAAAGTTAAACTAATGAATCCAGTTGATTCATATCCGCTCTTATCCTAGCTTAATTACTATATTCTTAATGACTAATGCACTTTGGTGGGTGTCTCTTTCTGTATCTTAACCTAGCACTTCTTAAAACTACTGCACTTTTGAGTGTCTTTTTTTATAGCGTCGCTTCTGACGATAATCTATTTTCTGCCGCTTCCGCAAGCTGTAGCGCTGTTCATCTGAGCTGCTGTCATGAGCTGCGTGGCCCCGATGATCAGGGCTGGTGTTGCTGCTGAAGGCTGCTAGATCGCCGGCTCTCTGGCCAGCTGAGTCGTCGCCCTCCTGGGCGGCGCGAGGCGTGAAGTCGCCTGCTGAAGTACCGGCCGTCTGGCCAGCTGAGATGTCGCCCTTCTGGGCGGCGTGAGGCACGGGAGTGCCTGTTGAAGCGCCGGCCGTCCGGCCAGCTGAGGTGTCGCCCTTCTGGGCGGTGGTAGACGCTGGAGCGTCTGTGGGGCTGCCGGCTTTCCAGCCAGCTGAGGTGCTGCCCTTCCGGGCGGTGGTGGACGCTGTAGCGCCTGCTGGGATGCCGGCCTTCCAGCCAGCTGCGGTGTTGCCCTTCCGAGCGGTGGTGGACGCTGGAGCGTCTGTGGGGCTGCCGGCTTTCCAGCTAGCTGTGGTGTTGCCCTTCCGGGCGGTGGTAGGCGTAGAGTCGCCTGCTGTGGTGCCGGCTGTCCAGCCAGCTGAGTCGTTGCTCTTCTGAACGGCGTGTTGGACGGCGTCCCCGTGGTTGCCTGGTGGGGTGGCTGCTGAGTCGCAGCCCTCGTAGGGGAGGGTGCTCGGCCGAGCGCCCTGGGGTGCCTGTGTAGACGGGGAGGCGGTAGGCGTGGGAGCCTGCTGCCTGGCTGTAGGGTGGCCAGCGGAATGCTGACCGTGGTGGGGGCGCAGCTCCTTTCGGTGAACCTTCGTGGAACTTCCGTTCCTGTCCACGATGAAGACATCGCTGCTGATTTGGGCGGTCACGCTGTAGGGGCCTTCCCACTTCGGGGCAAAGCCTGCGTGAAATCCTTCGGCTGCTTTGGAGAGGTGGTGTGCCTTGATGAGAATAAGGTCTCCGACCTTTGGTTCACTCGGTGTCTCCTGCTCCTTGGCGTATCTCTGCTGGTATCGCTGCTGACTGCTTCGAGCGGTCGCAGTGCGCTCCTGCAGTGATGTGGGGGGATTCTTTGACTGGCTTATCCTCCAGTCTCCAGGTCGGGAGAGCGCTCGTCCCATGAGCAACTCTGCTGGGGCGAATCCGGTAGCGTTGTTGCGCCGGTTCCGTAATTGATAGAGGACCTTAGGGAGCTGGATGTCCCATTCCTTGTGCTTCTTGCCCTGAAGGTGAAGACGGAGGCCCTTCTTTATCTCCTGGTTCTTCCTCTCGGTTGGGTTGGCTTGTGGGTGATAGATCGCCGTAGTCCATGGTTGCGCATCCCATCGGCTGCAGGCGTCCTTCCAAGCCTTACTTGTGAATTGCGGTCCGTTGTCGCTGAGTATGGCCCTGGGGTAACCCCAACGGGCGAAGATTTCTTCCTCCAAGATCTTTAGGATTCGGCTGGTGGTGGCGGTTCCAACTGCGAATGCTTCGGTCCACCTGGAGAAAAGATCAGTGACGACGACAATGAATCTCCGTTTTAGGGAGGTCAGGGGGTAGGGACCCATGACGTCTACTGCTACAGTGTCCCATGGTTTGGTTGGCTGGTGTGGTCTCGTTGATCCGGGAGCGGTGGTGCCCTTTTTGGCGCAAGAGCAGAACCAACATAGTCGCACGTAGGAGCGCACGTCCTCTCTTATCCTAGGCCACCAGTAGACCTGTTGAATTGCTCGTAGTGTCTCGTCGGATCCTGGATGACCAGCGTAGATTGAGTCGTGGTATTCGTGGAGAGCCCTGAGCGTGAGCGCTTGAGGCACTACGATCTTCCAATCGTTTTGAGGGTTGGAACGGGAGTGCAGTATGTCGTCCATAAGCCTGTGAGTCTGGGCAAAGGGTTGGGAGTCGGCATCGCCGGCTTCTTCGATCTCCATGAGCCGAGAGACTATCTTGGAGCAGTACTGATCCTCCTGTTGTCCTATCTTGATCTCCTCGATCAGTGGAGTAGAGAGCACTATGGCGTTTACTGCGGGTAGAGCGTCGTCCGGAGGGAGCAGTCTTTCGTAGTCATCGATGCCCTCTGTAGCTTCACCACTGGGGTTGCGTGAGAGGAAGTCCGCCAGTTGATTGGATTTGCCTGAGCAATGTTCTATCTTCGCGTCGAACTCTTGCAGTAAGAGCGCCCATCTGCGCAACTTGTCTCTCGTGTCCTTGAAGGATCGCAGCCAGGTGAGCCCCTTGTTGTCCGTCCGAAGTGTGAATGATTGACCGTCTAACAGGTGGCGATAGCGCTTCACCGCCCAGATCACGGCGAGGCATTCCTGCTCGTTGCTGTGGTAGCGGGATTCCGCTGGGTTGAACTTGGCGCTGGCGTAGCTGATTATGCTCCTGCTGCCGTCAGGCCTTTCTTGGTACAGGACTGCGCCCATTCCTCGAGCGCTCGCATCGGTTTGCAGAATGTAAGGCCACTCTGGATGTGGTCTGCTGAGTTTTAGCGGCTTCTTCAATTCCTCCTTGAGTCCGTTGAAGGCCTCTTGAGCTTGGGAGTTCCATCGGAAACCTGATTTAGACTTAGTTAAGTCTGTCAGGGGAGCCGTGATGTCAGCGTATCTGGGCACATACTCCCTGAGCCAGTTGCAAACGCCAAGGAACGATTGCAGTTGCTTCTTCGTGTTTGGGACGGTGGCGTCCGCTATTTTCCGCACGTGTTCCGGCTTGGCTTCGTTTCCTGAGCTCGTGATCACATGTCCTAAGTATTCCAGGCGCTCGACGGCGAAGCGGCACTTATCCAGTGCGGCGGTAAGGTTGTGTGTACACAACCGTTCCAAAACCTTGGCGATGTGGACGAGGTGCTCTTGTAGACTATGGGAATAGATCATGATGTCATCTAGGTAGACTAAGCAGAAGTTGTTGAGGTATCCGACCAAGACTTCCTGGCTCATCAGGCGTTGGAACGTCCCAGTCGCTCCTTTGAGGCCAAATGGCATCACGTTGAACTGGTAGCAACCTCCGGTAGCGGTTGCGAAGGCTGTGTACTTCTTGGAAGCAGGATCCATAGGTATCTGCCAGTATCCGCTCTTCAGGTCAATGGACGTGAAGATCGTAGCGTTCCCGAGGTGTTTAAGAGCGTCAGCGATGTGTGGAACAGGCTATGCGGTGTCCGTAGTGATGCTGTTGAGCTGGCGGTAGTCAATGCAGAACCGGTAGCGTCCGTCCTTCTTCTTTGGCATGACTATTGGTGAACAGTATGATGAGATCGCTCTCTCTATCACACCCGTTGCTAGCATTTCCTTGACTTGAGCGTTGATTTCCTTCTGTTTAGCTTCAGACTCTCGGTGCGGCGGTAGCCGGAAGGATCGTTCGACTGGAACGTTGATTATGTGCTTCACCGTCTTGGTCTGGGGAATGGCTTGTCCATCCTTGGCGAACACTTGGCTGTGTCTGTTGAGGACTTGTAGGAGATGCTGGAGATCGCTGGTGTTGAGCCCGTGATGGAGCTTCTCCGCCAGTATGGCTGCTGTCTTGCTGGGTTGTGCTCTGCGTGTTAGAGGAGCTGTGACACGTATTTGGTGTCCGATGTGCAAAACGTTTTGGGTGAGATCCAGTATGCATCCTTACTCTCTTAACCAGGCCAGACCGAGTACGAGGGGGTGGCGAATCTCAGGAGATACGCTGGCGTGTACGTCGAATTGAACGTCCTCGAGTATGATCTTTAGATCGGTTTGTCCGGTGATTCCTAATTCGGCTCCTTGCTTGGCCAGATGGCAGCTCATCTTCTGTTGATCTATGCTCTGAGCGGAAGTCAAGAGCGAGGGGTGAACTATATTGATTGATGCTGCGGAATCCACGAGTGCTTCGGTGGTCTTCCCATTGAGGAGCACCCTGATGCGAGGGAGCTCGTTAGGCGCGCTGGAGCAGCTGCCTATTTCCGGTCTGGAGGGTTGGTGGCGTCGGTTGCCGGTTTCTCCGGCGCCGCTCGCCAGTTTTCCGACTGGCTGCTGGTCTTGTTCCTATGTGGGTTGTTCGGGCAGTCTTTATTCAGATGCCGCTCTGGGCAGAACCAGCATCGTGGAAGTGTTCCTCCTTTCTCCTGGGGTGGAGCAGGAGCTGATTTGCTCTGTCCGCTCGTCTCAGCGTTGGTAGGGTTGGGTTTGGCTTGCTTGGGCTTGGAGGGTTGTTCCTCGCTTTCATCCCTTTCAGCTTGTAGAGCTCTGGTGAGAAGATCTGCGAAGTCCGCTAGTTTGACGGGGCGCAGGGACCTGCGTAAGGAAGGCTTGACGAGCCCGATGAGAGTCTCTACTTTGGCCTGCTCTGTCTCGGTCGGTCTAACCCTTTGGAAGAGTAGATACTTGGATTGGAGGAAAGCTCCTACTGGTTCCTTGTCCTCCTGCTTCTTGGAGTAGAGCTGTGCCAGGAGATCTCCTTTTATAGCGCTGGAGTCGTAGCGGTTCAGGATCAGTTCCCTGTAGCGCGGCCACTCGAAGTCGAGCGAGCGGTAGCACTGCCACCATCTCTCTGCGTCTCCTTTTAATCCTTTCTCCAGAGCCTTGACTCGCTGCGCCTCGGGAATCTGGTAAGCGGCAACATAAGCCTCGCAATCTCTTATGTAGCGCTGTGGGTCCTCATGGCCGAGTCCCTTGAATTCGGGCAGTGGTGGTCGGTATCCGCTGAGCGCTCGACAGAACGCTTCCCAGTTGTGTGGTGCAGGTGGTAGACCGGGAGCGCCTGCACCTTCGTTACCATCGTTTCCTCTGCCTTCCATCTCATCCGTTGGTGGAGGATTGATGAATCCGGTTGGTGGGCGAGGAGCGATCGGCGAGGTGCTCGGTGTGGTGACGATCGGTTTAGCCGATTCCTCCTCTGTGTGGCGTGACGGGGTGTCCGGAAAAAGCTTCCTCGACGAGGACTTCCTTTTTGGAGTGTTTTTCTCGTCGGGCTTGGGCGCCACTGCGTTTTGTTCAACTCGCAGAAGTTGTGAAGCGTTTGCTTGTGAGCGGGTAATCCTTTTGTCGGAGGGAGGTGAATGTTGGACTGGCATTGATTGCTTCCAACGATCGCTGATTGGTAGGAGTGTACTCGTCGTGTTAAAAGACGGATGATGCTCTCACTGGAACATGGTACGCCGTCCGTCGTCGTTGCGGGGAGGTTCTTTGAGCGCCGTTAGTCCGTCGGTCGCTCTGCCGTAGATAGCTTTGAGTAGAGCGGTGGGTCCATTGGTTATCCCTGATAGCCTATTCGGGCCCCACGTTGGGCGCCACTTGATATAAGCGAGCCTCTCCGGTTTGGTCGAAAGGGGGCGCTCTGGGCGCGATGACTCGGAGAGATGGCTCCCGCTCAATCTTTTTGGAAAGGGGTTGCCCTGACGAACGACGTTCGCGTGGGCGAGATAGCTGGCGTGGAGTGCGACTCCTTGGGAGAGCAGCGGAGCGCTCGCTCCTGATCGGACGATCGCTCTGGTACGACGGGAAGGCTTGCGAGCAGGCCCTCTGATGTTGTGCGGAGCGCTCGGACGGTGATCCAGGGGCGTTTCCTCGGAGAGTGGCTGGAACCGGAGGCAGCTGGCAGCGTGGAGACTTCTCCGATGCAGTTACCTCTGACTACGGCTTCTACGCTGCAGGAACGGACACGGCAACATCCATGACGTTGGCTCTGGCGGAAGTCTGGGCGGAATCTCCTCGACGAGAGAGAGATCGAGCGGTCCGTGTTAGCTCCGAGAGGTGCTGATTCGGGAGGACCTTGCAAGAAGGACCAGGTGGCGCAGAGCGCCTTTCAAATGTGGCGCTGAAAAGTGCCGATCGGGGGGGACCTTGCAGGAAGGACCGGGTGGCGTGAACGCCTCGCAAAGAGTTGGCGCTTAGAAGTGCCGGTAGTGGGGGACCTTGCGAGAAGGACCCGGTGGCGTAAACGCCGTACAAAAGGTTGGCGCTGACAAGTGCCGATTAGATGGGACCTTTGCGAGAAGGACCCGGTGGCATAAACACCGTACAAAAAGGTGGCGCTGATAAGTGCCGGTAGCCCCGAGAGGGGCTGTTGTTTGGGGAAGGGTTGCGTCGAAATAATAATTCAAACAAGAATTTATTTTCTCAGCAGGGCTGACGTTTATTGGTCGCTCGTAGGGAGAGTCGCCAGCAGTCGTGGACGGACCGACCTATGAGACTGAGACCAGTCAGTAGGATGCCTAAGCCCCGGTTGGGCTCGGCCTTATATCCATTTCCCTACGCTACTTCTATGGTGGATACGCGAAAGTAAGGTGCTGGCCGCCTAGCGGCGGCGCGCGGAACTGCCGCGCTGCGGGACTCGCCGGCCGCGCCGCGGGACTTGCTGGCCGCGCCGGCCGGGCTGCCGCGCCGCAGGGGCTCTCGCTTGCGCAGATGTCGCGCCGTGGCTTCCCTGGCTGTGCCCGCTGGGCTGCCGTGCTGCAGGGGCCCTTACTTTTTACTGCGCGGCGAGAGAGTCATTGGGTGGGGTTTAACAATTTTTTCTTTAAATTTTTT
The DNA here is from genome assembly GCA_018906965.1 of Philotrypesis tridentata. Classification (NCBI taxonomy): domain Eukaryota; kingdom Metazoa; phylum Arthropoda; class Insecta; order Hymenoptera; family Pteromalidae; genus Philotrypesis; species Philotrypesis tridentata. The sequence continues at coordinate 251,800 of JACCIB010000106.1, forward strand.
AATGTCGGAAACTGTATAATCAAATCCATGACCATTGTTACTTAAGTATGAATTAATAAGTACACAACATTTTCCTACATTATCTTTTTCTATTGATGTCAAATCATTTGCTTTGAATTCAAGAACGTTATTTGTTTGCAACATTTTTATCGTATTATTTTTTAATGCTGAAAAATTATCTGTCGGCAGTGATAAATAGTCTGACCTTATCAGATTAATTTCATCAAAAAAATTTAGTGATACTAACGAGAATTTGATTACTTGTTTATAATTATTGACATCTACTGGTAAATTTGATTGTTTTTTTATCAATTTCAATTTCCTTTCTGGACCCCTTTTTTGGAAGAATCAATTATGCGTAAGCATCTATTCTTGTCATAAACACTGAAATTTATGAATGTACCTACAACAGTATTTATAGTTATGAATTGATATTTTTTTTATATATTAGCTAATATATTTTTTTTGCCATTTAATAGTTTTACTTTAAGCTTGGCATCTTGACTTTTATAAAATAAACTTGCTGTATTAATGTACTCGTCGTCTTGTTCTGAGATTGAAACGTATTTTTTGTATTTTTTCAAATATTTCCTGTCGTCTATACATACTGTGGAGTATTGTTTTAAGTCAACATTTTTTTTGTACATATAATCCATTAAGTAACTTTGAAACTCTAGTATAACTTCTTGTAGGACGATGAAATTGTTATAGAATATGTATTCACCATTACTAGTAACAATCCTGACAATTAAATGTTTACTAAATTTTTTGTTGTTCGAAGCATCCAATGTTACGTGGAAAATATTTTCATTGTTTATTTCGAATTTTTGGTGTAAAAAATTTTGTACAAGTTTTATAAAGATTGTGTAACCTTTTTCATCGCATATAAAGAAATTCTCTTGTCTACTATATTCGATGTCGAAATATAATACACATTTGTCTGTTATTATCTGGAAATATATGTTCACTTAAGTAAAGGATATAACAATAACTCCATGATATTATCTATCAATATTACTGTTTTTATGTATTACCTCGTACATATGTTTGTTTCCTCTTATTTCAGGGCAAAATTTGTGTTCTTTTACCATTTACATCTACCTCCTTTGATAGAACTAAAGTTTCGGATTTATCTTTTATATTAATATAAAATCTTCGCGCGCATTCCATTGCGTAAAATTTTTCGTCGTACCACCACTCTGACATTTTTTTACATTTATTTGCACTGATATGCTGATAAATATCTAGATATAATACTTTTGCTGCACATGCAGTGACAGTAGCTCTTATTATCTTTTGCTGAAGACCATGAGGTTATGCTGCGAACTAAGTACACGCGTTTAGCAAATACGATATTAGCGAAGCTCGCACTCGCAGCAGCTTAACAGCTGATTTCAATTCCAGAATCCAGATTCCCTATGCTACATATTTCGATGTATCGCCACCTCCACCTGGTGGCAGTTACAAAAAACCTATCTTTTGCCTATAGAGGGTCAGAGAGCTGAGAGAAAGAGGGAAACAGAGAGAGAGAGAGAGAGAGAGAAACAGAGAGAGAGAGAGAGAGAGAGAGAGAGATGTGTACGCGGTGTTGTCATTCGAAGGAAACTTAATTCCCAGGTCATGATGTCGTCATGTCGGTTGATCTGTCGTGCATATAACGTAACCTAGTCAAATGTCTTATTTTTGCTATTGAATTGTATTAAATAAATAAGTTTAATGTTACAAGTGTATATGAGTGTATCTTGTTACAATTTACGATAAATGGTGCAAAAACAAGTCATTTTTTAATGTTTTTACGACAGATGAGGCGATTTTTGTGATCTGTCATGCATATAGCATCGGCCATAAAATAATTGGATTTCCTATTAAAAAAATACATTTAAACAGCGAAAAAAATTCTAAGACAAACAGTATTCTAGAGATAATTCTTAATTTCGCTTCTATTCCACGCTAAAAATCGATTAATATGTCGAATTTGAGCATAAAATTTACAATTCGATATGCTTATCTTTGATTAGTAGTCTTTTTTAGTGGCATATATACAGATATTTCTATGCTAAGACCAAACTAATCTATTATGGCACGAATAAGCGAGATAGTAAATTTTAAATAATACTCGTGACTAAAATGGTAGAATATCTGACATGGATATGACCTACATTACATTTAGACTCTATTTACATGTTGTGCAATAATATATAAGTTACATCACATGTACCACAATTTTGATACATAACCATGCGTATTAATCATTCATATTTTTATTTGGGAAAGCTTGTTGGACATGTAATCAAAGGAGGAGGAATTGCAATTTCCGGACAAGAACAAGGACAACTAGATAAGAGCTCATTCAGTGATGATTCAACATTCAAAGGTAAATAAAGTGCGTATGTGCACATAGTTTCATAGACTACTTAGTAATGCTTACATGAGCATGAAATAATAACAAAAAACTAAGGTGTAACCCTGGTAGAAAATGAACCAACTAAAATGGTATGCTCACCAATGGTGGGCGAACGACGTTGACCAACAATTATACTCACCGTTGGCCAACAAGAACACTTATTTGACTCAGCGTTGGCCAATAATAACTCATGTATTAATGAATTCAAATTTAGAGGTTATGTTTAAAGAAATATCGATATGAAATTTGGATTGAAAAATCGACAGCAATATTTCTTACTATATGTCTTACTTCAATAAGCAGTACAAAATATTGAATCATACCATATCACATACTCCAAATTCACAATTTTTTATTTAGTGTGTGTGTATATATATATATATATATTTACAACATGTTCAGTATATATATATATATATATATATATATATATATAATGAACATGTTATAACGTTTATCTTAATTACACAACATTATTTGCACAAGAAAGCATAAGTTTGACTTCAATATACAGTACAAAATATTAAATCATATCCTATCCTAACCTATAATCTCAAAATTTTAATTCACTATTAGATGATTTACAGTAATCATTGATCTGCGGTCAGTCAAATAAGTGTTCTCGTTGGCCGACGGTGACTTAAATTGTTGGTCAACGACGAGCGAAAAAGCGTTACGAAATAAGCAGTCCTATTGGCCAACTGCACTAAAATTGGCCCGCAGTTGGCCAATGGTTACTGAACGTTTCTACCGCTCAACCTATAACTTTAAATAAATATAACTGTTAAATAAAATTAAAACGATTAATCTCTTCAACTAAATAATTAAACAAAATCTATAAAATTAAAAATATATAATGCATCATCGGATTAATACAGAATATCATCCTCCACGGACAAATATGAGATATACATGTTCAAAGTTTTTTGTTTTTAAAATTTTTTCTTTCCTTCTAAAATTCATGTTCCCTCCGATCACTTGTGAACAGCTTAAAAAATGTACATAAAAATTATAACAAGACATGAAATACAAAAAATTTACACAATTTCCACACACTTTGGAATCGATGCATTTCAGTTACCTTATAATCTACGTAAATAATGTGTATTTTCTTCGCAATCCATTAAAGTGGCGTTGAATCGTTGGTTCTTAGCCACAGGAATGAAAATATATCCAATAATCGTTTTTGTTGATAAATATTGCCATTGTGTACCAAGTAATTGTGATCTTCGGTATTAAAAATGATCGTCTATCTGCTAAGAAGACGTCGACAATCTGTTAGTTATTCCTTTTTAGTTGTGAAGTCTTCATTATAGGGCTTTTTGTGTTCCAAAATATTACTCCGACTATTATCCGAGATAGCAACAGCTTTGGTGTTAGCCTTCTTCTTGGGAAGAAGAAAGCGGTAGTTTTTACACAACGTAGGAAAATAAGCATCGTTACTGGAATTAGAGGTAGCGCTATTCGTTGTAGTATCGCTGAGGAAAGACTCCAGGTAGTTCTTATGGGCAGACTTTCTTTTATTTTAATTATCGCGTGGCATATAAATTTAACTGTATAATGCTATATTTAAGGGGACAAAATACCTGTATTCTCCACCATCATTCTTATATGAGTGTTTTTAATTGAAAATTTAGAAAATTTACACATAAAAACACAGAATTTATGCTGATTAATATTTACATATTTTGTTCTCAAAAGAAATTTGTATGCTTTCAATCCAAAATTCCTACATTTTCATGAGAATGACAGCATTTTTAAGCATTTTCCATTTTTTCATGTATCTAAATCCTTTAATTGGTCTGAAATCTTGCGGTAACTACGCTGAAATTAATAAAAATCAAAATCAGAGATAATCAACGTTAAAGGGTTATGACAGGGTTAACGGTAGAAAAAAAAATTTTTTTTGGAAAGCTGTAAAAATGTCATTATTTATGCAATCATAATGGAACTTCTTTTATTTTAATGTGTTCATTCGGACCTTTAATTTAAGCTATTGAACTCTTAAAAGGATTTTTCGTCTTACAAATCCATTATTAATGGGATATGTTTTTTACTGAAGTTTTTTTACGACTTGCACAATTTTAAGCGTTTGCGTAAACGAAATTAAATTTTTAATATCTCATTTTACTCCTTGAAACCTCCACTAAAAATTAAGTGGAGTACTTTTTTAATAAAATTAAAATCATAATAAATAATTAAAATGAATTTGAAAAAAATTAGATGAACTTGTTTGATAAAATAAAAAAAATTTCATTTTATAAAAAACGTTATTTTCTTTTTCATAAAAGACATTCCATTATGATTGCATAAATAATGACATTTTTATAGCTTTCCAAAAATAAAATTTTTTTTCGACCGTTAACCCTGCCATAACCCCTTAAAGCTAAGCATAAGATTATGTGAAGTAAAGTTAAAAATACATTTACCGAAGCTACTAGAGTCGATTTCTTTATGTGTTTGCTCATACTTTATACGAATCCAAGAAAAATCAGTCATCTACGAACTTAAAAGGTTATTTAGATCGTTTTAATATTAAATTGATTTTATCATCTAAAATTGAAAAAAAAATATATGGATGATTTCCTGAAAAATCGAGCGGCTAATTTTTTGACTGTATCCAAAAATATTTTTAAAATGTTCTTAAGAGATATGGGGCAACCCCGAATTTTTCAGATTTTATCCGTCAAGTATCTTCTAGTTACAGTTTTTTGGCATTTTCAGACTAGATCCATTAATTTATACAGTCTCACAGAAGCATTTATTTCCTTCTCGAAATTCTATAAATTTTTCAAAAACAATCTTTTTGAAGTCACATATATATATATATATATATATATACACACACATATGACTTAAAAAGATTATATATACATATATATATATATATATATATATATATATATATATATATATATATATGACTTAAAAAAGATTTTATTTATATATATATATATATAATAGGGTGAGACAAAAATGCACGTGAGTGCCGAATCCCATTTGCCATAAGCGTAACCGATAGTCCAGAAGCCGACGAGGCCGTCCGAGTTTTTATTTTTTCGATTGAACCATTTTTCGAGTTGCCACTAACATTTTAAAGTTTACTCAATTTCAGTGAGCTAGTGTAGCAAAGTAACTGAAAAAATTAATGAGGAGATAAACAGAATAATACACAGTATTAGTACGATTTATGGTAGGGTATGCGGGTCTCTCTAGGTACCTCCGACATCTGGCTCGACCGAGGGTTCGAATTTTCCTCCGCAACTACCTTTTTTTACTACAAATTTCCCTCTTTTCATTCCTTCCAAATTTCATCACTGCGTAGTACGGGTGCTCAACTTAGTCTTTTCGGAAAGAGAGAAATCAAGCAGAGGAAGAGGGAGAGTCGCAGCCCCGCTAGTTGTATTCCACTGAGTAAGCGGTACTGTACGAGTATACCTGGAGTATACATACAGCCAAGATCCACGGCCGTTGAACATGTGTCACGTCTCTGCGCTTCAGGCAGCAAGGGTCAGTAGAAGTATCATGTCAGCTTATCCTCAAAAAAAATTTACTAGTGTGGAATAAAAAATTGATGCGTCTCTTCGAGCCAAGTTGTTTATTTAAAAAGGCAAGTAAGTCTGTGCATGATTTACTATAATTTCTTGTAACTTTTCGTACTGAAGGTTTGAAAAAGTAATGCCTATTTCTCTCAGTGTAATTTAATTCTTTCTTAAAAATTTTATTAATTGTAATATGAAACTGACATTGCTAACTTATGTTAAGAGATATTTCAATTACTCAATAAAATAGATAAAAAATGCAATATATTTCAATTCGCAGTTTAACTAATTCAAAATATTGAAATTTAGTATTTTAAACCAAAAACCCTTTTACATCTTTCCTTCAGTATTATATAGTAAATTTTAATGATGTATGTAAGTTTCAACCGATGTATTTTGTGGAAATCCAGCATAAAATCAAGAAAACGAGATGAAATTCTAAGCAGTTTTAAGCATAAAATCGCAAAAAACAAGTGATATTTGATGAGCTATAGCTCTGCCAAAAGCCCGATATACAGAAAAATTTTTCCCAATACTGATAGGTATATACCTGAAGAGTGTTCCAGCAAATTTTGGTACCTCAAATTTTTTCTAGAAACATTCCCCCATGGGGACCATTTTGTGAAAAATCGTATGTTTCAAAAACATGAGCGTGTTCTGGAGTCCATATCTCAGCTTCTACTTGACAAAATCGATCTCTGAGGGTCTCAAATGAAAGATATTTTCAAAACCAAGAGTTTGAGCGCTACAGAGATCAAAATATTGACTGCGGCGTGAGATATGAACTTCTGAATAATGTAAAAATTAAGGGAAAATCGTCAAAAGTGCGTTTTACATATTCAAGTATACAAATAAAGGATTAGTTTCCTAAAAGTAGAAACAAAATGCAAGAGAATGAGGGTCACAGAGCTAAGATCGGTTGAAAAACCAGCTCTGCACATTATTTTGAATATAGCTTAAGAACCGAAAAAATCGCTGTTTTTTCGACTTTGTGGCGCTACACAGAGCCCTGTACTCGACGGATTGGGCTAAAATTTTCACAGAGTGTTTTTTTATGATGTAATTTAAGATCATCAAATAAAAAGTCCCCATTTGAGACCTCGGTTTTCGACATTTGCCTATTTTCGCTGATTTGTCTCATATATATATATGGGTGATTCTCTGTGAGATCGACCGGCCGAAAAATAGACCTCACTATAACTCTGGGAATTTTTTCTAGAGGTTGCCACGAGTTACTCTAAATTTTTTCAGATTTTTTGCATTTTGTGCTGATTTTCAAAAATTCATAGCTCCTCAGGGAAGCATTTATCAATATAGGGACATATGACAATTTTTTCTTAAAATTTTCTCAATTTAAAAAAAAAATAGTTTTGAAATTATATATATATATATATATATATATATATATATATATGTATTACAAGTCATATGTGTAATTTAAACCTTGAAATTCAAAATTTTCAAGGTACGACCCATCGGATTTCAATCAAAATTTTTGTGAAGATTGCTTATTTTAGTAGAAAAGTTTCTACGTATGTCCCAACCCATCAGACTTGCTCTATTTCTTGCTAAAAATAAAGTTATTACTCATATTTTGCTACATTTGGCAAATAATGATCTACTTCCGCCTTTATAATTATAAATTCATCTGAATTAATTATAGTATGTATAGTAGATATATATAATACATAGTGAGGTGATATTTCTTAATGTAATAGATAATAATTCTATATGTATAGCGACTAAAATCTGGATTAATAGTTAATTTATAAAATAGTACTTACAGTCATAGACGTGTGAGGTGGTTTTAACTTGTTTTCCCGGAACAACTTATTGGAATCACCTATAACAAACAAAGAATAATTTATTTTAACACAAAGAATTGTGTTCTTTAATTTAAAGTTAATTGAATTAAAAATAATAAAAGTATACATATCTGATGTTCAATGAGTCATTCACAGTATCTTCATATACACATGACTTTTGTCCAAGTGGAGTTTTACACTTTAAACTTTCTCCAGGCTACAGCTCAGACACAGTTACACACGCGGAGTACGAGTTTTAGGGGGTTTAAGTACATTTTAAACAATATATTTTATTATAAATTAGCAGTCCCGGCGCGGTTGAGGTTAGCGCAGCTGATAGCAGCAGCAGTAGAATTAAAGCTTCAGATTATACTCAACATAATAGCACGAAAAGTGGGTTGGCGGCAGTTATACTCTGTATTAGGAATGAACAAGACGGCGGCAATTTTGAAAGTGCGTGGAATTTAAATGCATTTAGCTGATTGTTTTATTTATTATGATGATTTTGTTTATTTTTTACATTATGGAATAATGGTTGAAACTATGCATTGAACTATGCCGAAAACCAACTAAATATATTCAAATCGCACGCGTTTTCAAAATTGCCGCCGTCTTGTTCATTCCTAATACAGAGTATAACTGCCGCCAACCCACTTTTCGTGCTATTATGTTGAGTATAATCTGAAGCTTTAATTCTACTGCTGCTGCTATCAGCTGCGCTAACCTCAACCGCGCCGGGACTGCTAATTTATAATAAAATATATTGTTTAAAATGTACTTAAACCCCCTAAAACTCGTACTCCGCGTGTGTAACTGTGTCTGAGCTGTAGCCTGGAGAAAGTTTAAAGTGTAAAACTCCACTTGGACAAAAGTCATGTGTATATGAAGATACTGTGAATGACTCATTGAACATCAGATATGTATACTTTTATTATTTTTAATTCAATTAACTTTAAATTAAAGAACACAATTCTTTGTGTTAAAATAAATTATTCTTTGTTTGTTATAGGTGATTCCAATAAGTTGTTCCGGGAAAACAAGTTAAAACCACCTCACACGTCTATGACTGTAAGTACTATTTTATAAATTAACTATTAATCCAGATTTTAGTCGCTATACATATAGAATTATTATCTATTACATTAAGAAATATCACCTCACTATGTATTATATATATCTACTATACATACTATAATTAATTCAGATGAATTTATAATTATAAAGGCGGAAGTAGATCATTATTTGCCAAATGTAGCAAAATATGAGTAATAACTTTATTTTTAGCAAGAAATAGAGCAAGTCTGATGGGTTGGGACATACGTAGAAACTTTTCTACTAAAATAAGCAATCTTCACAAAAATTTTGATTGAAATCCGATGGGTCGTACCTTGAAAATTTTGAATTTCAAGGTTTAAATTACACATATGACTTGTAATACATATATATATATATATATATATATATATATATATATAATTTCAAAACTATTTTTTTTTTAAATTGAGAAAATTTTAAGAAAAAATTGTCATATGTCCCTATATTGATAAATGCTTCCCTGAGGAGCTATGAATTTTTGAAAATCAGCACAAAATGCAAAAAATCTGAAAAAATTTAGAGTAACTCGTGGCAACCTCTAGAAAAAATTCCCAGAGTTATAGTGAGGTCTATTTTTCGGCCGGTCGATCTCACAGAGAATCACCCATATATATATATGAGACAAATCAGCGAAAATAGGCAAATGTCGAAAACCGAGGTCTCAAATGGGGACTTTTTATTTGATGATCTTAAATTACATCATAAAAAAACACTCTGTGAAAATTTTAGCCCAATCCGTCGAGTACAGGGCTCTGTGTAGCGCCACAAAGTCGAAAAAACAGCGATTTTTTCGGTTCTTAAGCTATATTCAAAATAATGTGCAGAGCTGGTTTTTCAACCGATCTTAGCTCTGTGACCCTCATTCTCTTGCATTTTGTTTCTACTTTTAGGAAACTAATCCTTTATTTGTATACTTGAATATGTAAAACGCACTTTTGACGATTTTCCCTTAATTTTTACATTATTCAGAAGTTCATATCTCACGCCGCAGTCAATATTTTGATCTCTGTAGCGCTCAAACTCTTGGTTTTGAAAATATCTTTCATTTGAGACCCTCAGAGATCGATTTTGTCAAGTAGAAGCTGAGATATGGACTCCAGAACACGCTCATGTTTTTGAAACATACGATTTTTCACAAAATGGTCCCCATGGGGGAATGTTTCTAGAAAAAATTTGAGGTACCAAAATTTGCTGGAACACTCTTCAGGTATATACCTATCAGTATTGGGAAAAATTTTTCTGTATATCGGGCTTTTGGCAGAGCTATAGCTCATCAAATATCACTTGTTTTTTGCGATTTTATGCTTAAAACTGCTTAGAATTTCATCTCGTTTTCTTGATTTTATGCTGGATTTCCACAAAATACATCGGTTGAAACTTACATACATCATTAAAATTTACTATATAATACTGAAGGAAAGATGTAAAAGGGTTTTTGGTTTAAAATACTAAATTTCAATATTTTGAATTAGTTAAACTGCGAATTGAAATATATTGCATTTTTTATCTATTTTATTGAGTAATTGAAATATCTCTTAACATAAGTTAGCAATGTCAGTTTCATATTACAATTAATAAAATTTTTAAGAAAGAATTAAATTACACTGAGAGAAATAGGCATTACTTTTTCAAACCTTCAGTACGAAAAGTTACAAGAAATTATAGTAAATCATGCACAGACTTCCGAAACACTAACTTTTACAATCCAATATAGTAATTTTTATTTTGGTTCAAATAATTTAAAAATTTATTTATCTTTTGTTTATCTATTTTTAACTTTGTAGAACATTATTGTTTTATGAGTATTATCATAATTTATTATTATTTATTGATTATTCATTGAATTAAATTGAAATATGCAAATTAAAAATTTTCGACTTGGGCTGGATTCGAACCCGGACCTACGGGACCGCAGTCAGGAGCGCTAACCACTCGCCTAAACAGAACTCTTACGCGTAAAACTTTGGATCTAATATATAAATTGAACGTATTCATAACCTTAAACTCAAATAATTTTTACCATTTTATATAGTAAATTTTAATAAAAATAATTTTTACTATGAGAAATATAGTAATTTTTTCTACAGCGACTTGTAATATTCGATATTAAAATAGTGAATATCAGCATAATAGTAGTAAAAATTCTCATAATGGCAGTCTGTGCACAGATTACTATAATTTCTTGTACTTTTTCGTACTCACAGTTGTAAAAATTACTGCTTTTTTTCTCAGTGTACAAATAGAAATGAGGTAATGTGGAAATAATCAATTCTTTACTGCAAAATACTAACATTTTTTTGTTTAAAGAATTAACATAGTAAATAATAATTTAATTACTTTTAAAATAATCACCAAAAATGATTTTTCAAATTTTTTCGTTGGAAAATCAACAGCGCTTAAATACTAATTTGTTTTTTTTAATTAGTGATTGCAGTGTGTACGTATATATATAAACTGTTCTAAAAATACTTTTTAATTGTGAAGTATAAAAAAGTAGTGTATAATTTGTACAATATCGCCGTTTTCAGATATAGAAGTTTTTTTCAATTTTAAAATTTTACTATCTGTGGGAATGCAACAGTGGTAGTTCCGAGTTCCATCGATAGTTAACGTTTGGTTGTAGATTTTCTGCAATCTTTTTTCTTCATTTGAAATTTCCTCCGATCCAACCCACAAGAATCTTAATTAAAAATATGTTGAATATTAATAAAAGTTATATATTAAAGGTTAAAACATACAATGTAATAAATATTTATTTAAAAACAGTACACAATTTTACCTTACTCCTTTGATTTCTTTGACTGCAGCATGATACACATCTTGCGCACTTAAAATTGGATCAATAGAAGATCTTTTTAAGGATAAATTTCCAATTAACTTTTTAACGACTCCTCCAATTGCATCACAAGGACTCTTTCCGTGGCTCGATGCAAAAAAATGGTAGGCAATCAAAAGAATTTCAATCTCAGACAAATGTAGGCACATGTTTACAAAATTGTTTCTAAAATCAAATTGTATGATCTTTCAAATTATAAAATATAATTATAGTTGGATATCTCTAATATAATTATAGTTTGAAATCACCACTTACTTATTTTTATACTGATTTTGTGCACCATCAGAAAAGTAGATAACTTTTTTTATGAATGGAAAGAGTTCCTGTATTTGAGCAGTAACTTTCTTTTCAAAAGAGTAAACTACTGAAGCTTTATGTTTTTCATGATCGCTCAAAATACAGAAGCTGGTGACCTAGAAAATTAAAATCATTGTTTTTATAAAAGTATACTTAAATAATCGAACTTATATAAATTGGTCATTGATTTTTCTCCACCTTTAATTTTTTTTCATTATCTTTGTAATACATCACTATCGGATGCACAGTTGTATTTAATGCTGTATAATGAAACGCTTGTACAGAATTCTGAACCTTAGCTTTATAATTTTCTGAGAAGTCCATCATTAAAATACACGTGTCGCTTTCCAATTCACTTTTGCAAACGCTAAGAAAATCTTTTTGAACTTGTGCTACATAATGATGCTTAGTTAAATGAGAAATATCCTCAGTTAATTTATCAATAAAAGCATCACAAGTTTGAGTAACTGTTTGTAGTGTAACCCTATTCCATGTACCAGATTCTTTTAACCACATTTTGTACTCAATCGTTTCATCACTTCTACTTAAAATATTAGTCTCTACAAATGTAGTTAGAGCTATTTTTTCTGTTGTTTTACATTCGCTACAATCATGAAACATGCAATCTGCATTATCTACATCACAAACTACTTGCTGAAGAAGACCTCTATACTTAAATACTGTGTTTAAGGCAACCATTTTAAGTTTCATATTTTCATTCTCGGGGCATGTACAAATGTTATGAGTTCCAGGATCACCAGGAGAAACACATTCCTTAGGACGTAAGCTTTTAAAATAAGTGATACCAGGAAAATTGATCAACTCTAAATTTTTTTCCTTCCACTTTTTGTATAAATCTTCATCGCTATGTTTCATTAATCTTTTTTGGCGGTACTCTTTTTGACCAGTTTCAGTATTTTTAACAGAAAATGATTGTTTTGTACCTGCAATTATAGTACTATTTCTTTCGTCTACATAAAAATCAATAATAGATTTGTCTATATCGATTGAAAATTTTCTTCGTTGCTTTTTAGGAGGTAATTCTAAAAAAAAATTGACATTCATGTGAACAAAAAAAGGAATCAATGAAAAATTTTTAACGCCAAAAGTAATAATTATAATCAATGTTGCTATGAATTATCTTTAACTCTTATAGTACCGTAAGAACATAAATGTCCTTTAACTTTAATCATTACTGTAGCCTACTTTTCACTGAAGCAAATATTTTTTACCTTTAGTTAGTGCTCCGGTACTCAAAGGGTTAAAGTTGAAAATAGAAAGAAAAAAAATGTCTGAATTTTAAAAATTTCATACTTAATATTTATTTAATAAATACTAGCTTAAAACATTTTCATTATTCAAAATTATTTTCAAAAATTTTAATTTGTAAAAAATATTTTTTAAATGAACATACCTCCAGATTTTCTGAAATGTGCAAGTTTCTTAAACATGTGTTTGCTGCAATCAAAGTATTTTTTAATTTTTGCTAAAGTCCAGTCCCTAGGTAAACATTTTAAAATTTCAATTTTTTCATCTACTTTTAATGCTTAATTGAATATATCTTGCATGTGGACTATCATTGATTGAAAATTATTACTATTTTCCAAAATTGTACTACTTTTTACAGTTGATATACTGTCAAGATTAATACCATAAGTAGTTTCGACATTTTTTACCACTTCAACTTGTATATTATTGACTAATTCTTCAGCTTCACTTTTGCTCATGTTTGCTTTACATTTTTTCAATGCAGGCATTTCTAAGACATTTAATACATCACCAAGTCTTTTACATGACTGACTTCCAGTCGTATAGACTGATCCACTTGACTGCTGCTATGATGAGGTATCTTCAGTTACGCTAGAACAATCACTATCTTGCGACTTATCTTTTGTAGATTTAAGTAAACGCTTTGGTCTTGATGTTTCTTGCTCTGAGATTTCAGCTTCTATGACTGTACTGGTATTACTTTCAAAATTATTTAGTTCAGTATTCATAGTCTTCAAACAGTTTGTACATACTTTTTCACCCGGAATTAATGGAAGATTAGACCATTTTTTAAACTTCTCACAAAACTCAAGAGTCAACATTCTTAAATTATTTTTAATAACAACTGAATGCTTATTATATGGATCACAACATTTGGGATTGACAATAGAAGGAAAGTACTTAAGGTACATTAATTTATGATGTTCACAAATCGTTGTTTGTTTTGTCAACACTATGTTTTGGAGTCTCAAGTTTAAAATTTTCCAACTATCATCATCTAATTCTTGCAATGCACTCACTGTCTCACTAGTAGTGTAATACTTTCTATTATAGTCATTTTTCGTTAATGTTCCAATATCACAATTTGAATTCATGATTGTTAATTATTTTATAACAAACACATGAATTCGAATAATATATTTATAACTATAAAAACACTCCTATTATATTTTAAATAACTTCCCTGGTAAAAAGTACCACGAGTTACTAGTGAGTAACTCGTGAAAATTAAACGAACTCGTGACAAACTCGTGAATGAACTCGCCTGAAACCCAGCTAAAATTGGGACACTGACTGCTGAGTTACTCGGAGCAAACTCGCTAATTATTTAAGGGGTTATGACAGTGTTAAAACCTGAAAAAAACGAAAAATTGTTAGTGTAAAAAATTAATAGATATATAGGTGCTCTAAAAACTATATTTTTGCTTTCAAATACAAGTATTATACATCACTTTTATGCATAAATAATATGCAAAAAGTGAGTGTAACATTTAAAAACAATTAAAGGAATTGCTTACCAAAAATCATGATTTTCATCACTTTTGTTTGCTTGCCGCATGGTTCTGATGGAACCGTACCATCAATTCTAATGAATCAAAGTGCCAAATCTTCCTTATGAGTCTGATCTCAGACTAAGTGGAACAGATTCCTGAAAAACACAAAATTAATATAATTAATTAAACATATATTGACAATATTAGTAATTATAGAAAATATTATTTTTCTTGACTCTATTGCTCGATGTTGTAAATAAATTAAATAAATACAATGTGTATCTCTTCGAGCTACGTACTTTATTAAATCAGCTAACGTTTCGGTCCATGTATGGACCCTTATCAAGGCTTTTTTTATAACAATATATACGGAAAATAATTTGACATATTTTTACAAGCTTGAAATTGAGATAAACACAGTGCCGCTAAGGTGTTGATGCGGCACCTTTGAGAGAGAACGCACGCCCGTCTGTGGGCTTAAAAAAGTGTTACTATCGTTATATAAAAAAGCCTTGATAAGGGTCTATACATGGACCGAAACGTTGGCTGATTTAATAAAGTACGTAGCTCGAAGAGATACATATTATATTTATTTAAATTATAGTGAATGTTACATATGTAAACATGCGTAACATTCACTTTGAACTTATTTTTGCCAATTCTGCTCCACTCACTTTGTGACCATACTCATTAGGAAGGTTTTACACTTTGGTTCATCCGGATTGATGTTACGCTTCCTTTAGAAAGCTGCGGCAAGTACATGAAAAGCATGAAAAAACTAAATTTGAGTAAACGGCATTTAAAGTTTATAATGTAAATCATACAAATGAACTCAGCTATACTTACAGAAACTATGTGGCATACCTTGATTTGCTTTTGATCGTTCCCGACCATTCCCCCGAAACCGATCCCCCGAATCTCCGAATCCCCGAATTGCTGTTTCCCCGAATTGCTATTTCCCCGAACGTCCACCGGCCCGAAATATATTGCCCGAAAAATCCCCGAAAAATATTTATTAATAAGATTTTATTTACAACACTGTAATTGTTTGTCCAAGAGCTTCTAAATAATTAAGCATCGTATAACTCTCGTAGTTCACTACAATTCTTCGCAACCTCGTTTCTAGGTCAAGCCACTTCTTCTTGGGTGCTGCCTTAATTCTTCGCTGCAGAAAAAATTGAACTACTGCGATTTCGGTATCGCCTTACTCTTTTAATACTTCTCCCAAAAAGCTATATAGATCCGGGTGACTCTTCCCCATTAATAATTGAAATCGGTTGTGCCAACCTTCGGAAACATTATTAGTCTTTGCATGTCCTTCAATAGCTGCATCGTGCTGATTCCAAAGGTGCACAGGGTACCTGGGTAACACAGCTCTTGCACGACCTCTCCTCGGAATACCGGTAACATACGTTTCATCGAAATATTTCATAAAATCTTTAAGTGCCATCGGTGCTTCCCTTTTTAAGTGAGCGAAGTAACATTCAACATCACTGATTGGTACAAATGCTAGAGCTGCGACCATATGACTAAAATCTCTAATTGATCTGTCGTCTGCGTTATTATAGGCTATCTGCAATCCCAGTTCTTGAATTTTACGGTATAGACTCTGCCGGAGATGAAAAAAACACGTGCATATCGGTGCGTCAGGAAAAATTTCTTTGCATGCATTAATTATTGCCAGTTCAAAGTCGCTCATTATCATTTCCGGTTGACAGTTTGGTATTCCATACTCTGCCGCTATAGATTGAACAGCACGAAATACCGACGCGTATTGCTTACTCTCTTTGGAGCATAAGAGAGCGTACAGGAACGGCAAAGCCGCAACTTCTCGTTCACCTTTTTCCGTAATTCTGCTGACAGTACCCAATATCGTGAAAACTTGCGTAAAAATGCTGGGAGACACCTACACATCGCGCACATTCAGTACAAATGCAATTTAACACTTTTGTTTTTTAATAGATTTACACGAACCTTAAAAGTCCCATCTACGAACCACATTAAACTGGAAGCCAACAATTCCAAATATCGTTTGGTCCCAAATACAATGACTCGACTTTCATTCGGTTCGTTGTCGTCTTTGGAGTCATAAATTAAAAATTTTTCACCCGTTGCGGTAGTCCTGAACTTATCCGGGATTTCATGTAGTTCTGCCAGTGACGTGGGATTTGGAGGTAAATTTTTTCGTCGAACCCTGCGCACAACTTTTTTTAAATTCTCCCTATCTGGAAGCTGGCTTAGCACTCTTGCTTCTAGACCTGCTAATTCACCGCGCAGCATACCTGCGATCGATTCGAAGGCGTAAATATGAAAATACGAAAACAATATAGAAAAGTGAATATAGACAAACGAAGTCGCACCTGACGGAGGTTCAGCTGCATGAGCTTCAGCTTTGCATTTCAAATTTATTTTTATCCTTTCAGCTTCACATTCTTCTCGGTTAGGAGGATGTGCGTGCGGAGATTCCTTAGGACCTTTCAAAAGGATAACTTCACCGTTCACTACTGCCGTTATTGCCCGTGCTTTGCACTCCTTTCCTCGAACTATTCTGCAGTCCCAGTAGATTCGATGTCCGTCGCTTCGCGATTTTACGTATATATTCCCATCCAGGAACATACGCACTGCACTAACCATTTCGGGTTTTTCTTCCATGTTTTTCACTTAAAAAATCTCACAACAAAAATTTCTCTACAAATTTCGGGTTATGAGTTATTATAAACAACAACCAATGTCTCCAATAACAACAAAACACGGTTACACGTATATGTCACTTCGGGGCGGTGGACGTTCGGGGAAACGGCAATTCGGGGATTCGGAGATTCGGGGGATCGGTTTCGGGGAAATGGTAGGGAATCGCTTTTGATACTCAAATATACATACAATAAAGTATATTTGGTGGTATGCGCATATCATGCTGTGTGATAATAGCATTTAGAAGCTGGAAATAAAATAAAAATTATCGTTAGCTATTCATAATCAAGTTATGTTTATGAATTACAATTACATGCAATACTTACCATTATTAAATACACTGCAAGTTGTTAAAAAGTATACAAAATAATACTCCAGACAGTCAATATAAACTCTCATCTTGCTGGACTGCACCCGTATACCTAAAAGCAAAAAATAAACCAACAAAGAAAAAGCTCATTATGAACACAATTATTACTAATTAGTTTCCAATACTTATCTAAATAATTTTTGTATTCTGCAGAAGCTCTTGCACTTTTACAACACCACTGAGGTTATAAGCATTGTTACAGCAGCTAGCAGACTAACTGCACTGATTTAGTGTCTTGGATGAAAAACAGCTGTTTGGCTGCTTTCTGCTGCTTTACAGAAAATTCTACTATACCGATCAAACAGTAATCTTCATTCTCGACAGGACGCTGTGAGGTACAACCTGATCGAGTGGCAAATTCAAATTTGTTGAATGCCTTTACTTTAACGCATTGAGTTTATTAACACAAAATCACACATAGAAAAATTAATTTTACGGATTTTATTTATTTTACGGAAATAATTTCATAACTCTTGAGAAAAAAATGGTTTGTAAAACAGTTTTTAAGTCGTATTTTCAGTAAGATTTCTCATGAAATAACTCTGTAAAAAGTGTGGTAGAACACTTTAAGATCATCAAATAAAAAGTCCCCATTTGAGACCTCGATTTTTGACATTTGCCTATTTTCGCTGATTTGTCTATATATTTGTTTGTATATATATGTTATAACGGTCGCATATGTAATACGCACGTTATCACCGCTCCGGGCGTATGTCGTATTTACATGCACTAATATTTATTATATTCTAGCGATCACCAGCGGACACTGGGTAAGCGAGAATGACAGAGAGAGCGAGAGAATGCCTTAGAATCGGCTTATTTAGAAAGAGAGATAGAGAGAGAGAGAGAGAGAGAGAGAGAGAGAGAGAGAGAGAGAGAGAGAGCGCATTAACCCACCTGCGACGTTGCCGATCCATTGATCATGCGTTGTCAAATATGACAACGCCGTGCCAAGGACCGGACCATCCTGCGGTATCGCGTACGTCTATATCGGTAGTATTGCGGTAGCACCCGACCGAGCCACTCGATCCTTCGCGCCGGTCCGTATTCATTATACTTTGACGATCCCTGCTTTGTGCACCCACGTGCGACCGACTGCGAGCGCTGAGCGTGCGACTGCTACCCGGAGCATTCCCCCATCTTCGTGCAACCTCCCCGTCATAGCTAGGACGACTGCAGCGTCTGAGAGCTTTGGCAGCGACTTCCTGGCACCGACGTGCGACTGTAAGTACCGACTCCCTCTCACTCTCGGTGTTAATTGAGCCCATCGCTCTCTGTCTCTCTCTCTCTCTCTCTCTCTCTCTCTCGCATAGTGTGCGGTAGCGCACATACGCTTGTACGATCGAGTGTTATATTGATCTATTTTTTCATAATATATTTATAGTTCTCTTTTATTTCACGCATGCTCAATTAACAATGTTTATTGTTTACCTTTTGATTTCGCATGGAATCGCCCACACACACACACACACATACACACGCGCGCGCGTGTAATTTTGTTTACGATCGGCTGAGGCCTTATTCAAGCGAGCGGTAGATGTGTATCTATCACAGCCACTATGGTACGATACAATATGCTTGCGCGTGCGCAGTCGCACGCGAGTACGCATGTAGTCGTAGTTGTCACCGCAAATTTTAAAGCTAATTTTCTTAACAACAATGTTCATTATTACGAGCAAAATCCATATCATAAAGAGTATCTGGATGGACTGAATGAACGCCAAAGAATCCTCAATGCGTATTTTAATAATCCATCAGTCCAGTAACAAATCATAAGTTAAACAGGAGATAGGTATATAATAACATATACTGAAGGACCAGTCCGCTGTTGTTGCAAATGAAGTTTTTGACCCTTCAGATGATCTTTTACTAAAATCATGTTATTGTTTATCTGATGGACATAGTATACATAACCACATCTAATCAGTTGTTATGATTTTGTAACCAATAGCTTTGCAGAGATAGTGCTTGCGATGAAAAATAAACCTTACAACTTGTGAATTTTTTCTCAAATTATACGTTAACTAGTGTGGAGTGTTTTCATATAGATTCAGCATGATTGAAGACTCTTAATCTTGAATACCTCAGACATTCGGAATCATTTGCGAGAGACTTAGTGGTAAAAAAAGAAGTTTGAGCAACCGTTGTCAATAAAGATTTCAGTTGTTCAACAATTCTGGACTAATCATTAGTAAAGAAGAACTCCAGTGGGACTATCGACTGCGAAGAGTAGCTACAAAGTAGAAACTCAAACTGCTCTAGGTACAGTTATGATCAAAATCTCTTAAACTGCTATAACATGGAAGGCTACAGGTTAAGCTCTGGCACTGACGGTTATCAAAAACAAATCTAATCGGAAAAATCTGACAACTCTAGTGGCAAGTTGATATATTCATTATTATGAGAAATTAAATTTGTTGTTAACGTAAATTAATAGATATGGACAAAAATAGAGTTGACGTAGTAGTACATACAAGTATTCGGATGAAAATGGAGCACTACAAAACAAACATCTTCTGCAGAAATAGTAAGACATATAAAATACAATGCGTGAGGGAAGTTTATGTAACCTTTAACTTTATGCGTGGAGAATGGTTTACACCAACAGAGTTACCAATGACTTCTGCCAATTCATATCCATTGGAAACATTGCTGTCAACAAATTAAGTCTTGAACAATCTCTGCAAAGCTATTGGTTACATAAACAAAACAAACTGATCACATGTTGTTATGTATCATATGTCTATCAGATAGACAATAAAATGATTTCAGTCAAAGATGATCTGAAGATTCAGGAACTTCATCTGTAACAACAGCCGACTGGTCCTTCAGTATATATTAATATACCTATTTCCTGTTTAACTTATGATTTGTTGCTGGACTGCTAAATTATTAAAACATCTCCTGTTTAACTTATGGTTTGTTACTGGACTGCTGGATTATTGTTTTAAATAAAATCAAAAAATAAACACACAAAGAAAAAGCTCTTTATGGATAAATTATTACCTATTAGTTCCCAATATTTATCTGAATAATTGCTGTACTCTGTAGAAGTTGGAAGCTCTTGTACTTAAAAGCACCATTGAGGTTATAAGCACTGTTAGTTGTTACTATGTTGTTACATCAGCTAGAGATCAACTGCACTGATCTAGTGTCATGAAGGTTGGATGAAAAACAGCTGTTTGGCTGCATCACATAAAATTCTACTATACCGATGATATAGTAATCTTCATTCTCGACCCGCCGCTGTGAGGTGCAACATGTTTGGTGTCAAATTCAAATTTGTTGAATGCCTTTTCTTTAACACATTAAGTTTAATAATAACATAAAATCACATATAGAAGTAGCGCCACACTCGGCCTTTCGGCCCTTCGCGCGAAGCGATGCAAGGCATTCAAAACGCGTTTTCCATTTAAGGCACGACGGACTGACGCTCGCGCTTCGCGGTCGCCAACATATTTTTTGTATACAAGGGATCAAGCCCAATTTCATACTGGTATTTTGTTATCATAGGTAGTATTTACAAAAAAAATTTGGATTGATTAGGACTTATCTGATTGAGATAAGCTTATGCCAAAATAATATGGTTAAAAATACATGTAAAATTAAGCATAAAGAGCTCCCATTTGAACAATATGCAAGTAATCGCAAAAAGGAAAAAAAAATTTTTTTTTACATATATGAGTTATACTCTCATAAATTTTCAGCCGGATTGGTTGAAAATTGACCGAGATCTCGCTGGTTAGAATTTTTGCGATTATAAAACTAAAAGCCATTCCCGCATTGCAGTCGAGACTAAAAATTAATATTTTGCAAAAATAGATTAATAACTCTTGAGAAAAGAACTGTAATACGGTTTATGTTGTATTTTCAGTAAAATTTCCACAAAATCATTCTATAGTCCGGGAGTCCTGTAATTTTATCGGCCACTTTCTTCTAGACTTAGTTTTATTGTCGAAATATGTTAGTCTTAACGTACTGAAAGTAACCCTAAGGTTTTGACTTCGAGATCATTGTTATTATTGCAAAATAAACCTAGGCTATCCACCTTTCACATGCTATAATTTGACCAAGTGTTTATATGAACACATATATATTTATAATCCTTCCTCAATTTAAACGGTTATTTATTTATTTCAAAACAATTACTTTTTATAACTAAAAGCCTGCCAATTTATTTATTGATATCATAACTTTCTTTTCTTAAAATTAAAATGAGAATTTATATAAAATCGAAGGTATAGATAATCGAAGGAGAAGTAACACTAAAGAAATGGTAGTCTGTCCAACAGACCCTTAACGCGAAGATGGTTACACGTTCATATTATCATACATGAGAGTTTCGAATTTTTTAGCTTAATGTACAAGCATCATGATTTGAGTGATTGTAGTTAACTCATCGACGAGGTAAAAGAAGACATGCATCCTAACAAAATTATTTGTTTTCAAATTTGATCTATAAGCATCACATATTCTTCCAGTGTTTGTGTCTCGATCACTTATACAAAAGAGGAAAGAAGATACATTATTTGTTGATCTGACGATTATAATATCAACACTTCTTAACAGTATGCAATAAAGCTACTAGTATTTTGTCTACGTAAGTGTTATCAAGATCTGTAATTTACATAATTAAATAACTATATAGAATAAAGCACTTATAATCTATATAATTATAAATATTTATAATATTTATTTATTTTTTTTTATAAAATTTTTTTATTTATATTAATTATATTTATATATAATTTATATTCGGCTACATAAGGGGTGTCGAAGTTTCAAAATTAAAGTTTAATTTTAGAGTAAGCTCTTAGAATTTTCTATTTTGACTGTATGAGTGTTTAAATGAGAGTTTGGTATTGTCTGCATAAGTATGGTATCAAGAGTTAAAATTTTTGTACATTAAGGTTATCGAGAGTTTTAAAATTAATCTTTAATTTTTACATGAAGAAACGATTTTATACTTGCCAGCCTTTTACCTTGAAAAGGTTTGTTTGGAGGGGGGGGGGGCATTTCACTACTTTTAAAAGGAATGCAATACATTTAACAACCATGTTAGAGTTAACATCTTTTATAGTTTTTGTGAATTTCAATTGATATATTTAATTTTGAATATTCGCGCCATTCTTATTGTATATATTTATGTATAGACTAAATAATTTAAACTTGAGATGTATGTGTGTAACTATACTGTAAGCGTCGGTCTTTTCCATTCACTTGCCTATACGACTTGCTATTGAAAGTATCACTCTGTCTGTCTGTCTCTCTGTCTGTCTCTCTCTCTCTCTCTCTCTCTCTCTCTCTCTCTCTCTCTCTCTCTCTCTCTCTCTCTCTCAAATGTAATTTAATTAAATTAGTCTTTCTAAACATAATCTCGAAATATTATTCTACCTTATATCAACATTTATTAAATATATTGTGAATTTCTAGCTTTTAAGGTAGGATGTATTTAAAGCGCTTCAGCGGCTAATGTAGAATTTATTTATGAACAGCAATATATTCACTAAAATTATCTAACCAGGCACGGCAAAAAATCCCACTCCGTTATGATCAGTTCATTGTATCTCTACTGCAAAAGCTCAGGTGAGATCTCGGATGACATCCCACCTGAGACCTCACGCCAAAATCTCATCTAACCAATTTTTACCGATTTTTCGTTCATTATATATTTAAGCCCATTCTTAGTTAATTAGTGACTATTTTCGAAAAATTCGAACTTAGAAAATTTAAAAAAAATTGTACCATATTTATCTAAGTCCAAAATTCGATTAAATTCAAATTTTTTAAAATTATCTAAGTTCGATTTCTTCAAAAATTGTCACCAATTCGTTAAGAACGGTCATAGATATATAATGAACGAAAAATCGATAAAAATCAGTTAGATGAAATTTTGGCGTGAGGCCTCAGGCGAAATGTCACCTGA
Organism: Philotrypesis tridentata; assembly: GCA_018906965.1. Lineage (NCBI taxonomy): Eukaryota > Metazoa > Arthropoda > Insecta > Hymenoptera > Pteromalidae > Philotrypesis > Philotrypesis tridentata. The sequence continues at coordinate 275,528 of JACCIB010000106.1, forward strand.
GGTATCATCTGAGATCTCACCTGAGATTTTGTAATAGGGATTGTAGATAATACTTTGACCCTAGTAGAAAATCAACTAAAATGGTATGCTCACCAATGGTGGGTGAACGACGTTGACCAACAACTACAACATCGTTGGCCAACGAGAACACTTATTGGCCTCAGCGATCCTGGTAAAAAGTACCACGAGTTACTAGCGAGCAACTCGTGAAAATTAACCAAACTCGGAGCAAACTCGTGAATTAATTAATTTAAAATAAACAATTAATTGTTCGGCGATTATTCCTATGCATTTAATTTTTATTATTTATATTATTATGCAATCATAATATAAATAATAATAGTCCATTAACTGAATAGAAACAATTTTTATAATTTAATTGGCGGTTGCTCCAAATTATCAGATTTTTCAAACGATCCGATGTATTAGACAATGGCTACATCAGTAGAGTCCAGATGTCTTGGGGGTTCAAGCCTGACTCTCAGCGATTTTGTTGATTGACTTTTCACCTCTTTGTTTACGTATTTATATCAAGATTTAAGAAAGCTGATGTAAAAATAAAAAAAAATTATCAGATTTAGAGGTTATGTTTGCGCATCACGAGCATGTCGCGAGCCAGCAGAACGAGGCGTAGTTTCGCGCGCACGCACAGATGCGTTTACATGATATACACTTATCTGTGCTGTAGATTTTATACGAGTTTGTTTCCAGTTCATCGCGAGTTCTTAACTCTATAATTCGCGAAAAGAACTCGGAAAGTATTAGCGTATTGGCTAATCCGACTCGCCAATTTATACCAGGGGATGGCCAATGATAACTGATGTATTAATCAGTTCAAATTTGGAGGTTATGTTTAAAGAAACATCGATATGAAATTTAGATTGAAAAATCGAAAACAATATCTCTTACTATATGTCTTACTTCAATGTGCAGTACAAAATTTTGAATCATACCTTATCACATACTCCACGCGTGTGTGTGTATGTGTAATTTTGTATGTGTGTATATATTTATAACATGTTCATTATATATATAAATATTATAACATAAAAGATAAATATATATATATATATATTAGACTGCCTCAATCTGACGAAGTGGTCCGATTTTCATGCGGCAAGCGCTCATACGATAGGGATCAGCCTAAAACTAACACCAGTATTTTTTTTCAAAATTTTAAATTAATATTTAGAGGTGTAAAAAGCAATTCAAAGTTGCTGACCTATATCCGTAGAAGAGCTAGAGCGCAAGTGTCTATATATTATCGGAATATTAAAAATAACAATAGAATCATAAATTTTTTAAACTGGAAGTGGAGGGAGGGCTCAAAATTTTGACCTGCGCTCGGAGCTCGGCTCGGAGCAGAGGTACACCCCGCTGAGCAAGGGTCGCAGCAAAAAATAGACAGATATTACTTCACGACAACATTTGTTATTAATAACATTTTTAAATAATGCATGGTATATTGGGTTAGCAAATTGCATCACGTTAAAAACAAAATTTGAATCGCGAAAATCGGTTAATATGTCGCGATAATACATCAATATTCTGAAATGAAGCGAATAGTGATATTTTTAATAGAATTTCCGAAAAAAAATTTTGTTCACGATTTAAACAAATACGAAGTTAAATTTTGTTCCATTATTTTGTGACTGTTATAAATATAATTTTCGGAGAAAGTAAGCATGTAAGTAAGACGCTAAGGAAAGCGCGAAAGCGGCTAAGGGAAGCGAGGAAGAATGAAAGAGAGAGTCTTAAGAGAGAAAACTCTAAATAAAAAGTAAAAATCAAAGTGCGATTGAAAATAAGTAAATATTTATAGATTTTTACGATTCAAATTTTGTTTTTAAAGGTTTTTAAAACACAAACGTAATTATAGCATATCATAATTTTATATATTATTAATAAACAATTTAGAATTTATAGGAAAAGAAAATTATAAACTCTGCTACCGTAATTAAGAGGATTAACGCAGGTCAAAGTTTCGGACGTCGAAGGGTCGCCGAAGGGTCGTCGAAGCGTCGCCGAAGCGTCGCCGAAGTGTCCACCATGTGTTCGTACTTACAACTGAGCGAAAAAAACTTTCACTTGTCTTGACCTACTTTGCCTAGAAAAATTTTTATTTCAAACAGCATTTTAGACGTCAAAATAAAAATTTTCTGTAAATCGGTTCAGAAAAAACGGCTCTCCATATGCTAACTTAAACTATGTCAAAATTTGAACTAAATCGGACAACTGGATCTGCTTCAAATCGACGGTTGAAAATCACGAATTCTGGAGACTTCATCATTAAATAACTCGCGTAATTACAAATTTTTTAAAAAAGTAATCATGCAGATTTGTAAAGGACGGCTGCATAAAAGTATGGTCTGAAGCAAAACTACTCATCACTAAAACTTTTTGAGTTATCCGTTATTAGAAAATAAGTCAGCTAGGTTCCGTGTTAATCTTATGAGAGAATAAAAAGAGTTCCTACACCTCTAAATATTAATTAAAAATTTTGAAAAAAATACTGGTATTAGTTTTAGGCTGATCCCTATCGTATGAGCGCTCGCCGCATGAAAATCGGACCACTTCGTCAGATTGAGGCAGTCTAATATATATATATATATATATATATATATATATATATGGGTGGTTCTCTGACAAATCGAGCGGTCGATTTTTTGACCCTATCGAAAAAAATTTTTAAAATGTTCCTAAGAGACACATGAGTATCCCTGAATTTTTTCAGATTTTTTGCATCAAGTATCTTCGAGTTACAGAGGGTCAAAGTTGATGAAATCACGTTTTTTTGCTTTTTCTGGCTACTTTCATTAATTTGTAGATCCTCAGGGAAGCATTTTTCACTATAGAGATATATAACATTTTTTTCTGCAAATTTTCTAAACTATTCAAAAAAAATGTTTTTGATGTTGTATATATATGTTTTAAGAAAGTTATAAGTCATTTAAGTCTTAAAATCAAATTTTAGGAAAGTTCGATCATCCGGATCTTAACCAAAAAATTCATGAAGATACCTTATTTCAATTCAAAAAAGTCTGCGAAAGACCCAGAATATCAGAGGCCTTGGTTTCTCTGTAAAAAATCATTATATCCGTTCATATATGAAAAAAATTTAGTTTTATTGCTATATAGAAGAATTTAACCAATTTTATCAATTACGTAAATTTTTTTATAATAATTTCAGTCATTAAAAAAATGATAAGGTTAGTGAAATGCTTCGATATAGCAATAAAACTAAATTTTTGTCATATATGAATGGACATAATGATTTTTTACAGAGAAACCAAGGCCTCTGACATTCTGGGTCTTTCGCAGACTTTTTTGAATTGAAATAAGGTATCTTCATGAATTTTTTGGTTATGATCCGGATGATCGAACTTTCCTAAAACTTGATTTTAAGACTTAAATGACTTATAACTTTCTTAAAACATATATATACGACATCAAAAATATTTTTTTTTTGAATAGTTTAGAAAATTTGCAGAAAAAAATGTTATATATCTCTATAGTGAAAAATGCTTCCCTGAGGATCTACAAATTAATGAAAGTAGCCAGAAAAAGCAAAAAAACGTGATTTCATCAACTTTGACCCTCTGTAACTCGAAGATACTTGATGCAAAAAATCTGAAAAAATTCAGGGATACTCATGTGTCTCTTAGGAACATTTTAAAAATTTTTTTCGATAGGGTCAAAAAATCGACCGCTCGATTTGTCAGAGAACCACCCATATATATATAATGAACATGTTATAATATTTATCTTAATTATACAAAATTATTTGCACGAGACAGCATAAGTTTGACTTTCATATGCAGTACAAAATATTAAATCATATCCTATCCTAACCTATAACCTCAAAATTTGAATTCATTATTAGATGATTTACAGCAATCATTGGCCAACGGTGAGTCAAATAAATGTTCTCGTTGTTCAACTGTGACTAAACTCGTTGGCCAACGACAAGCGAAAAAGCGTGACGAAATAAGCAGTCCTATTGACCAACGACGGGTGGAATCGTTGGACAACTGCACTACAATTGGCCAACAGTTGGCCGATGGTTACTGAAAGTTTTCTACCAGGGAACAATAATCCTCTAACACGGAACAGTCAGGAATGGCGGAATCACATATTCCGGGATAGGATAGGACGCAATGGAATGATATGTTGTAACGTAATCCAATAGATTCGTTGCGGCGGTGTAGTCGCGAATAAATTTCCCTTCACGCGGTAAATCCAAAATCTAAGATCACTCAATATCGAATAGACTGGAACCGTATAAACCAGAAACCAACGGTCGTTCTCACGCGCATAAACAGGAAACCGCACAAAACTCGAAATCTAAAACAATAGATCCATTCACAACAGGAATTCGATGACAGCTTTCTCCAAATTTATGGCCGCTCAGAAAACCCGAGATGCGAGACTCTGCAACCACTCTCAAGAAATGTGCCACAACAGCAACGTATTGACAACAATTGACGAGGGAGCTGTAGCCGAAAACGACGTCACACAAAAAAAAACTCCACAAACAAATTTCAAGACGCGAAGAGGGAAGAAAAGCGACCAATGAAAAATCCGAAGAAAATCAAAGCAGCCAATTAAAGACAGAGGGAGGACCTTAAGAGAAGAGAGGCAATCGAGTCCGAGACTTCGAGCTACTTATTCCATTTTTCCAAACTCTATAAATATACATTTTTTGATAATATATTATAACGTTGGTTTTCGCTCCACGCTAGCTGGGAATGCGTGGAGGCTTATGAAATCCAGGTCGTTATAATTATCGGCCCGGCTCCTCGAGTTCCCCTGAACCCGGTGGCGCCAGGCACTTACCTGCAAGTGCCAGAGTCTCGCGACTCTTTTAACGAACTCGAGGATGGGGCGGATTTGCCGGCTAGCTAGCTCAGCCCCGCGAACGCGGTAAGGAGAGAGGGTGGTTCGGATAGAAATATCGCGTGGTTATTAACAAAAGCAAATGATCATTTATTCAATTAAAACTTTTACATGAATCAGGCAACCCAAGATAACCCGGGCTAAACAGCCACCGCAAGATAAAAGAATACGCAAGGTATTCGTCCGCTCCTTGGCACGCACCGACAAGGAGGTAAACTCCGCACAACGCTGAATCTCAATTACCGCAAGGACACTACAATAAACAAAATGCTAGATAACCACGTTGATATCCGACTCTCGCGCGTCTCAAGGTCTCACACATAAAATGCCCACTTGGCTACACATGCACTCTTTGTCCGCCGACTCTTCATTCACGCCTTAAGCCTATGACCGCGATCGCCCACACTTAGCGCGAATCGCAGCCGTCTAAACTACTTTTGGCCGAGAGCGTGTCTGCGTAACCACGACCTACAACACCTCTCGCGCCGTATCCTAACGCGAGTCGAGCGAGGCCCCCCTTGTCCTCGCCGACTAATTTCCGAGAAACACTAATACTCCGCACACGACGATAACAGATATCCCCGAGTTACGCGTCGCGTCGATAACCTTCGTCCGCGCAGGCAACGCCGGGGGAAGCTCGCGACCGATGTACCCGAGGTAGACCGCTTAACACGAGTAATTTGTTTAGCTTGCGTGACGAGAAAGAAACTATTTACAAATGTACGGTTGTATTCGTATTAGATACCTAATCAAATGAGCCAATACTTAGATCTATTCTCTGACATTTCGATCTTTCGTATTACTCCAAACATTGAAATCGCTTTTTCTCGAAAACACGAAAAAGTCACTTAAGTGGTTCTTCCTGTAAGCCACAGATATATATATAAAATCTATGTGTGTGTGTGTATAAGTATACTCGCAAAGTATACCTATATATGTATAGAGGCAGAGGAGACACAGAAACACACAGTACACCTACACACGCATACGTACATATACAGAGGGAAGCCCTGAACGCTGTACTGTATACAGCGCCTACAAGGGCCCAGAAAAGTGGGGAGTATAGAGAGGACATACGGTATAGAGAAGCTAGGTCTTGCTCTAAGTACACTGCATAGAAACTATCGGTAGTGGGGATCGCTGCACTCCCCTCGCTCTCTCTCCTTTTCCCCTCTTTTGCTTTCCACGCTTTCCCTATGCTATATACCTATACATACAATTTTTTTTGACGGAAAACATGTGGTCGAGGGAACGCTTTTTCGTTACTTTTTAGTTACCCCTCAGGCGAGCCATAAGAAGTTATCACTTCAAAAAGTTTTTTAATCGGATAGGCTCTCAAAGATGACTTTTAGTACAAACAATATAAAAATCTAAGCCTGCGACGAAGTGAATTCGTCGCTGTTCTGCGCGGAGAGCGCTCCCCTAGTGCCAACTAATATGTGCCTTTTGCAAATATTAATGCCCATTATTTTGTGTGTTCGAGCAACGATGGATCGAGCCGGAGGACAGCATGCAAGACGGAGAAGGAAGAGAGAAGCGAAGAAAACAAGAAGTGGCAACTGCGCATACGAGAGAGAGAGCGTATAGTGTGCATAGAGTGCGTGGAGCCGGTACGCGGAATTGTAAGCCGGCTGCGACAGGTAAAGCGAGTATTGTCGAAATGCGTGGTAGCGCCGGACCGTCGATAGCTAGTTAGAGAGAGGGGGAGAAAATAGTGGAACTTAGATGGCACTCGCATAAGTTGAGACAAACAGCGATCGGCCGGAGGAGAGGGGCGTTAGAAGATTGACGCGGATTGGCTGATCGGCAGTACCGAGGGACGGAGAACTTAGCATGCGCGGCGATAAAGGGCAGTATCAGGCCGAGCTTGACAGTGGGCAGACGTGTGACGGGCTCTGAACTTTCTTCCGAAATTCTTTGTGCTGCGACGTGATACGCGATTGTGAGACGACGCCACGTGTGCAGGCGAAGAGGCAGAAAGGTGTAAGACGTTTGCAGTGTCGTGCCAGGACGAGCGAGGGCCAGCTATGAGGCGCCGGAGGTGCCAGAGAGTCGACCACTTGCGAGGACCGAACCATCCCGAAGGACGAGAAGGCCGAGGTTGGGGTATATCCCGTCGAGGAGGTGAAGTCGCCGAGAGGTCGGAGAGCGGTACATTTGCCGGAAACATCGTCGAGAGCTACACGCTGGACTGCGCAAAATATTGTAAGTTCGCTTACCAGGGTTAGTAGTTGGGGAAAGGACGGAAGCGTCGAGAGAGTGTGTGACGAAGAAGTGTGCGAGATTACGCGGCCGAGACGTAGAGAGAGAGAGAGAGAGAGAGAGAGAGAGAGAGAGAGAGAGAGAGAGAGAGAGAGAGAGAGAGAGCGTGAGAGAGAGAGAAAGAGAAGTACGACGCGTCCATTAGAAACGGAGAGCGAGCGACGGAAGGAAGCGCGTACTAGTGCGCATGGAACGGGCCTGCTAGAGATCGTGTGCGAAGGAGCCTTTGTCTCGAACATCAGGCCACGCGGCCGCGGCTGGCGAGCGTGCAATTCCCCGAACATCGCCGAGCGCGGGGGTCCGTATAGAGCCGGAGAAGGGGGGGGATGAAGTGAAACGTCGGAGAGACGAGAGCGCGCGCGAATACGAACAGAGTGTGTGAGAGAGAGAGAGCAAGAGTGGGGAGAGAGAACGAGCGGCGCGCAGACGAGCGAGTCTCCGGCGAGAGCAGGAGCCGGAGAAAAAGCCGTGAGACGCGCGGCTGGGAGATAGAGTGAGAGCGCGCGAGAGAATGAGAGAACGAGAGTATGCAAGGTGTGTGGATAGCTACCGAGAACATCTAGTCGTTGTGCTGCCGAATTGATAAATAAATATTGGAAGTCGATTCGAGTGTGTCTTATTCACAAAAATAACCCGAGCATCCTAATCAATCCCGAATCAGGAGTTCCTCGCTAACCTCCTCCGAGATCGGATCAAAGAAATTATGAGGGAAACTTCTCTCAACAGTTTTCTACAACGTCACAAGCCCGACCTCGATATCTCAAAATAGCGTTCTATTACAAAATTATTTACCCTAAAATTTCAAATTCTTGGAATCTTTCAAATAAATGGATCCAACCGCGTTTAATCAACAGATTATGACATACTTAATAAACGGTAAAAAGGAATATTCTTAATATTAATATTTAACAACATTTTCCACACAAAATTTTTTTTATTTCGGCCAATTTTTAAGTTAGAGAATCACGATAAAGCGCATCTTAAAGTACGTAAAAAACCATAAATTTTGATATAAATTTTATTAAGATCAGACCAATAGGAGCCGAGACAAAAAAATTTTTTCAACCAACGATTACGCCGAAACTATATTTTTAGTGGCAATTTGGCACAGTGCTTGCTGAAATAATACTTTATGAAATGACATTTTACTCAATAGCTCTAGATGGCTTAGTTCATCTAAAACGACCGATGAACAATGCGAGCTCTATTGCAATACATTTTTTATTCATTAAACGTGTTTTTTTCTCAGCTATAATTCCATGCTAATTAAATTGTCATAAGTGCAAGGCAAACAACAAGAATCGACATGTTTAAAAAAAACGTGTGCGTCACGGGACGCGCGACAGAAGTGATAACTTCAAATTGATTTTAATAGAAATTAGCAAGTGTTGCATACATATACAGAGGGAAAGCCCTGAACGCTGTATACTGTATACAGCGCTTACAAGGGCCCAGAAGGGCCTAAGAATGGGGAGTATAGAGAGGACATACGGTATAGAGAAGCTAGGTCTTGCTCTAAGTCCACTGCATAGAAACTATCGGTAGTGGGGATCGCTGCACTCCCCTCGCTCTCTCTCCTTTTCCCCTCTTTTGCTTTCCACGCTTTCCCTATGCTATATACCTATACATACAATTTTTTTTGACGGAAAACATGTGGTCGAGGGAACGCTTTTTCGTTACTTTTTAGTTACCCCTCAGGCGAGCCATAAGAAGTTATCACTTCAAAAAGCCTCTTTTTTGCTATATATACAATATTTACACAACCTTCATATGTACATATTACGCAATATTCTATTTTTATGATTGATCTGCATATAATATATGTGTCAAGATTGTGTATATAGTAAAAAAGAGGTTTTTTTTTAAACATGTCGATTCTTGTTGTTTGCCTTGCATTTATGACAATTTAATTAGCATGGCATTATAGCTGAGAAAAAAACATACAAAAACACTTTAAATGAACAGCAAATTACAACTATTATGTACGAATCCTGTCGGCCGCCGCGTGGCTCACCCCACTACCGCGTCGCCCAGCCGGAGAGCCGCGCGGTCGCGCGCTCCAAACTCGCATTGTTCATCGGTCGTTTTAGACGAACCAAACCATCTAGACATATTGGGTAAAATGTCATTTCATAAAGTATTATTTCAGCAAGCACTGTGCCAAATTGCCACTAAAAATATCGAGTAGTTTCGGCGTAATCGTTGGTTGAAAAAATTTTTTCGTCTCGGCTCCTATTGGTCTGATCTTAATAAAATTTATATCAAAATTGATGGTTTCTTACGTACTTTAAGATGCGCTTTATCGTGATTCTCTAACTTAAAAATTGGCCGAAATAAAAAAATCTTTTGTTAAAAATATTGTTAAATATTAATATAAAGAATATTTCTTTTTAGCGTTTATTAAGTATATCATAAGCTGTTGATTAAATGCGGTTGGATCCGTTTATCGTTCCATGGGCAATTTTGAGATGAATTTGAAAGTTTAGGGTAAATAATTTTGCAACAGAACACCATTTTGAGATATCGAGGACGGACATGGATTTTTATATTGTTTGTACTAAAAGTCATCTTTGATAGTTTATTCGATAAAGAAAACTTTGTTTTGCAAAAACTGTGGCAATATGAAAAATTGAAAAAAAAATTTTTTCGTTTAACATTTTAGCGATGAATAAAGATAATTTTGCATCCATCCATATATGAGTCTTTTGCAAAATTCAATTCTGAACAACTTTTATCTCTACCTTTTTTTGCATAAAATGCGTTACAAAAAGGTGATTCGCGAGAAACTAAAGAAATGTTATGTTTTGAAGTTTATTTTGCAATGATAACAATGTTGCCGATCAGGTCCGAAGTCGAGAATTTAGGGTTACTTTCAGTAGGTTACTACTAACTTATTTTGACAATAAACCTAAACGTAGAAGAAAGCGGCCAATATCCCGCTATTGAACTCCCTGACACCGGACTATTAATGATAATCCAGTTTCAATTTGGACTCACTAAAGGAACAAAATTATAATAATTATTATCTTATTAAGTATACATAAAATTTTGATGAAGTGTATACTACTATTGTGCTTTTGTCTTTGTACAAATTTTTCCACTCAGCTTTTTGTTTTAAATTAACATTATTATAATAATCATTAACTTATTATAAGTACACAAAGCTTTTATCAAGCGTACATTTCTATTATACTTTTATCTATGTAACCTGGATGTTGTCATGGAATCCCTGTGACTAATTTATTTAAGGGGTTATGACAGGGTTAAAACCTGAAAAAAAATCATTAGTGCTGTAAAAAATTAAAATATATAGGTACATTAAAAATTATATTTTTTCTTTGAAATATAAGTATTACGCATCACTTTTATGCATAAAAAATATGCATTAAGTGAGTGTAATATTTAAAAACTATTAAAGGTATTTACTTACCAAAAATGATGATTTTCATCATTTTTATTTACTTGCCGCAAGAATTTGTAGGATCCGAACCATCGATCTTCATGAATCCCAGTGGTTTATCTCCCTCATAAGTCTGGTCTGAGACCAACGGAGCAGATTCCTGAAAAACACAAAATTAATATAATTAATCACACATATATGGACAATATTAGTAATTATAGTGAATGTTACATATGTAAACATACGCAACATTCATTTTGAACTTATCTTCTTCCAATTCTGCTCCACTTAGTTTGTGAGGAAACCTATTCCAAAGATTTCTCCAAAATTTGAACCCATTTGGTCCACCCATTGCTGTGAAAACCTGCGGCAAGTAAAAAAAAATTATGAGAAAATTAAATTCGAGTAAAATGCATTTAAAGTTTCTGATGTAAATCATACAAATAAACTCAGCTATACTTACAGAAACTATCTAGCATGCCTTTATTTGTTTTTGGTACTCAAATATACATGCAATAAAGCATGTTTGGTGGTACGCGTACATCATGCTGTGTGATAATAGTATATAGAACCTGAAAATAAAATAAAAGTTATCGTTACCTATTCATAATCAAGTTATACTAATGATTACAATTACGTGCAGTACTATCCATTATCAAAAACATTTCAAGTTGTTAAAAAGCATACAAAATAATACACCAGTTAGTCAGAATAATAGGCGCATCTTGTTGTCTTGGACCCGTACACCTAAAAGAATAAATAACGAATCAAAGAAAAAGCTCTTTACGGATAAATTATAACTTATTAGTTTTCAATACTTATCTGTATAATTGCTGTACTCTGTAGAAGCTCTTATAATTAAAAACATCATTGAGGTTATAAGCACTTAATTGTTACAGCTGCTAGCAGACAAATTGCACTGATCTGGTGTCTTGAAGGTTGGATGAAAAACTGCTGTTTGGCTGCTTCTCAGAAAATTCTACTATACCGATCACATAGTAACCTTTATTCCCGACCCGACGTCGGGAAAGAAAGCGCAACATATTCGGGTGGCAAATTCAAATTTGTTGAATGTCTTTATTTTAACACATTGAATTCAATAATAATATAAAATCACACATAGAAAAGTTAATATTTTACAAAAATAAATGAATAACTCTTGAAAAAAAACTGTTGGTTAAATGGTTTTTATGTCGTATTTTCAGTCAGATTTCTCATGACTCAAAACTTCTCTATAAGAAGTGTCGTAGAATAATTCATTCTACAAGTTTAGTCTTGTTAAAATATTAAAATTCTCGATTTTTTGAAAATTTGTTTGAGCAAAAAACAGCTTACAGCAACACATTCTACGGACTATTAACTGTAAAAAAAGTGAATAAAAAAAATGATAGTTTCATAATTTTAACCCCGTCATAACCCCTTAACGAAAAATTAATCCTTTTCAATATCCAGAGAGTACGAACTATCACCATCTTCCAAAATATGGATGGGCATGTCTTGTTTTTGAAGGAAGCATATCAATATCATATACTAAAAGGTAAAAAGAACACATGAATTGTCAAGCCCATAAGTCGAAACGATAACATGAAAAATTTTAAGTTGATACTATTCACCAGTTTTGAAATATTGCTAATATTCAAAACTGGTGAATGGTATCAACTTAAAATTTCTCATGTTATCCTTTCGACTGATGGGTTCGACAACTCATATGTTCTTTTTACCTTTTAGATAGCAGAAAATATACTTCCGTAAAAAGAAAGGTACGCTTATCTGTATTTTGGAAGCTGGTTGTACTTCGTACTCCCTGGATATTGAAAAGAGCTAATTTTTCATTAAGTAAATTAGTAATAGAGATTCCATAATACTTTTCATGCTTATCTGCTGGACTAGATTTGAGTTTTTAAATTTTGAATACTTTAATATTTGATTGTTGCAAAGGTGATCCAACGAATAAACCTTTTAAAATTTTGATGGAATCCCTGTGATTAATGCAACCGATCACATTACCTTACTAATTAAGTACCAAACCTAGTATCGTAGATAGCATGAACAGTTGCGATTATAATATTTTGTAATTGATTTTGTGATTTTGTAATTTTATAATATGTAACCATAATAAATGTTACGACTGAAACAGTTCTTAAACATAAAATTTCATTACAATGCATAAAAGTTGTAAAAGTTCATATATTTAGTGAACCATTATTAAATGGACACATTTGATAGATGGAATCAAAATAAGAACACGCTCACTCTAAACCAGTTGATCTTCTATACAAAATAATAAATTTTTCTTGAATAAAAATACTTTTCACTTTGACTTAATTATTTTTCACTATTTTAAAAATATTATTTAGGTTAAATATTACAATAAAAGAACTTAATAATTTGTAATAACTATACGACTGCAAATGCTGTAGAAACTTTCTTCGATATTTAAACGATGAAAATACAACACTTTCACTAGCTTGTCACGTAGAAAAATAGAAACTTTCTTGCATGAAAAATGGAATATTCTTAACACTTCCAATAAAAAACCTGAAAAATAAAAGAGAATATTTTAACAAAGAATCAGTTCACAAAATCTTTTATTATATTATTTATTTATAAAAAAGTAAAACTAAATTCTAATCTAATTCTAGTCTATTAGTCATATTTGTGAGATGTCTTAATTATGCATATTTTTTATTGTATAATCATAAAATCATCATATACATGTATGTGATACTTATTCATTAACACTACATGTGTATTGTATATACAAAAATTAAAATGTAAATACACCATTGTCTGCTCGTCTGCACACATTAACTGTACATACAATAGAAAATATTACAGACATACACAGGAACTTTTTCATTTTCCAATATTCCCTCCAAGCATATAACCTCCCATGAGAAATAATAACTTATAAAAATCTGAGATACTAAAAGAATATTTAAACAAAGAATAAGTTCATAAAATTATATATATATATATATATTTAAATGTGATATAAAACAAAATACTTACCTGATTGTGTCCTCGTAATTCATTTTTTTCATAACCGTGTAAAGACAAATGTATTAATTATATTTGGCACTCTTTTAAAATCTGTATTTATGTTATATATGTATATATACACACACACACACACACAAACAGCAAAATTCACGTTGATAAAAAATAACACTGTATGAAAACATCGTCTGTCGTCTGCGGAAAAACAACGTATACTAAATAGGCCAAGCAACAGAGATTATTTTCAAAAAAGTAATAAAAGAAGCTGGCGACCTATGCCACTCGATAGCAAATAATGCGTACTTTAAGCACATATGTGTCTCTACAGGTAAATCGAGATTATTTTATGGTTATTAACAAAAAAACATGCAGAAAATGCATGTTTTTTTAGTTTTTCGCTTATAACTTTTAAACTAAGCAAGCAATGAAAACATCACTTTAGACAAAAAATATGCGGTATGAAATTATGAAGAAAAGCCACTATTAAAAATCTCGATAAGTTTAATAGAAGCTGAGATAATGGAAAAGAAAGGGTTAAAGTAGCCATTTTTCAAAAATTCATTACGCAGCCATTTTTTCATTTGAAGGCTCGAAATTTTGGAAATTAGAAGCTATGGCTATGTACTTTATAGGAAAAAAAATGAATGCTGTGAAACCATTATTGTTGCTGCAATCGCGATGTTAAGTTTTTGTTCACTAACTTGCACACGCTCTCACGTCCCGAATTGTGGTCCTATTTCAATTTTGAAAAGTGTTTTGAAATGGTGACGTTTCGCACAATAAGATGCATTTATCCGTTTTTCGATAAAATGCATCTAAGTATGCTAAAATAGCCGTCGAAAATACGCAAAAACGGCCGGAGGCGGCAGAGCGCGCGAGGAGTGGGGGAATAGGGGAAGCGACACGCTTGAATTATCTATGTATACGCGCGTGAATTATCTATGTATACGCGCTTCCCCTATTCCCCCACTCCTCGCGCGCTCTGCCGCCTCCGGCCGTTTTTGCGTATTTTCGACGGCTATTTTAGCATACTTAGATGCATTTTATCGAAAAACGGATAAATGCATCTTATTGTGCGAAACGTCACCATTTCAAAACACTTTTCAAAATTGAAATAGGACCACAATTCGGGACGTGAGAGCGTGTGCAAGTTAGTGAACAAAAACTTAACATCGCGATTGCAGCAACAATAATGGTTTCACAGCATTCATTTTTTTTCCTATAAAGTACATAGCCATAGCTTCTAATTTCCAAAATTTCGAGCCTTCAAATGAAAAAATGGCTGCGTAATGAATTTTTGAAAAATGGCTACTTTAACCCTTTCTTTTCCATTATCTCAGCTTCTATTAAACTTATCGAGATTTTTAATAGTGGCTTTTCTTCATAATTTCATACCGCATATTTTTTGTCTAAAGTGATGTTTTCATTGCTTGCTTAGTTTAAAAGTTATAAGAGAAAAACTAAAAAAACATGCATTTTCTGCATGTTTTTTTGTTAATAACCATAAAATAATCTCGATTTACCTGTAGAGGCACATATGTGCTTAAAGTACGCATTATTTGCTATCGAGTGGCATAGGTCGCCAGCTTCTTTTATTGACCGTCAAAAATCGTACCTTTTTTTGCTCTGTCGCTTGGCCTAAAAGTATATCTGTATAGCCCAGCATTACGTAGATGCTACGTTACGGGATATCCACCGAATAATTGTTCTCCTTTGAGGAGAATTGAGGAGCCTGAACTTTCACTTTACAATATCTTTCGATAGAAGCAATTTCACAAAATATGACCCTGATGTAATTTTATTAATTTCATCGCAAGCTTTCATTACTTGCTCATATATAAAAACGAAGCTGTTAATACGAAGAAAACCGTACGCAAAGGTTCCAACAGGGCGAATTTAAAGTATAATAGGGTCTGGCCCAATAAAGTATCTTATACTTGTCATCGTGGCTGTATCGCGCCCCTTGATAATTATTAATATTTTCAACATATGTATGGCTAATTGCTTAAAATTAGCTCCACTTATTCTGAGGGGATTCAGATTAGAAAGATTTTCCAGGCTTTAGTACTTCACTTCCTTTAGCCTTTCCTTGGGCTTTTCATTTGCTGTAATGGATATCCATCTCTTTAATGTTCGTGTTTTGTCCACTGTAAAATGATTTTTCTAATTTCCGTTCCCTCCGTTTATAGTATCCTGACGACCTCAAGAGTCACGCAATTAATGTCTTCGTAGACAGTCTGTTCTTGCTGTTAAATTTGAGAAATTGTTTATTTATAAATCTTTAGGATTCTAACTTATTTTTTTAATCAAATAATTTTAAGTTTGTAAAATTTTCTGTAGCCTTCATAAGTGAAGATTAAGCTTTCGAAGTATTTCGCAATTTTAATAATAAAAAATATTTTGGTCGATTGTTGAATAACATCTACTTAATTATAAAATTTATAAATATAATATGAATCTAATACAACTTGATTTTACAAATGATAGACTTTAACTAACAAATCATTTCTTTAAAAGAAATTCTGATTGATATTATATATTTAATTTTCAGCACCTCTTGGTATGTTAGGAGAACTAACTATGCTGCAACTCTATAAAGTAGCTCTTACTGCTGGTAAAGCTCATCGTGATCATAAACATCACCATGCTCATCATTTTGAACATAACGCAAATCGTAATGTTTTATCTCAAACAATGATGCAAGCACCTGTTACTGGATCTCCACTCCCAATGAATCCTTACATCACAGGTGGACAAATCAATCATCAGGTAAAAATCAGATCTATGATTTATTAGTGAAATAATTGAATAACTCTCCTTACATAAAAATATATTTAAGGGGTTCAAATTTCAAAAAAAATCGATGCTTTTTATTTATAGGAAATTTGACGTAGAATATGCCCCCAAACCCATTTTTCCATTTTTCTAAGCTGAATCCTATTTTATGATACCACTAGCATATTCTTGTAACTGCTATATGCTATTTAATAATCATCTATAATTTTATTAGAATATTAAAATTTTGACTGAATATTAAGAGGTCATTCAATTGAGATATTAGTGCATATTAAATAAACTCATAATTTTAATTAAAAATTGCATAGATATTTTATTTAGTTTAAAATTAAGAGTATTAAAAGTGCATTATTAATAGTGGAATTTCAAGCTTTGTTAAAATCAAGATGAGTGAAAATTAAGATTCAGAAAACACAAAATGAGGCTCATCTGCATTTCGAAAATACAGGTTTTTAAGAGAAAAGGAGAGGCAAACAATTTTTCATGGAGATCTATTATCATTTACATCTATCCCACTAATTCAATCACCTTCAAGAAAGGAAGCAGCGGTACCTTCTGAAGCATTTCCTTCATCCTGAACATCTAGTACATCTGCACCATCTGAAAGAACTATACTTTATGCACTTTCTTCAACATCTCGAGCAAGAACTATAAAGAGTGTCAGTCCATAATATTCAACACCAGGTATAGTAGCTACGAATTTGGTGTAGCTAGATCTATACCTATATAGTATTAGCTACAAGCGCTTTTGGTCATGAACACACTAATTTGTAAGCTTTTTGTGGATTCGTGAATTTTTTACCTTCAGTTGCTCATAGTCATTTTGGAAAGATCAATCATGAATTAAAAGTATCAAGTTAAAAAGTAGCTAAGGAGTCTATGAAAGCAGCTATGCAAGAAGGTTATGATACAGGTGAGACTCAAGAGAATGGCTGAGAAACTGTATTTGGTGATGATTCTTGGAGGAAACGAGGATTTTGTTCTCTTCAGGAAGTACCAACATTGATATAGAACAACAATGGCAAAGTGACTGATGTTACACCAAAACAATTATTTTGCTAGGCTTGTGAATCTCATCAAAACAAGGATACTGAACAGTGCAGAAAGTATTTTGTAGTGCACCAAGACCAGTTCTCAGCCAATCGTCAGAGAAATTGTGGAAAAATGGTAGTAGATAGGATGGTGGAAATGTTTAGAATATCAGAGTTAATTCAGGGAGTCAAGTACAGAAGCTACGTAGAAGAGCCATATAAAGATTTTTTTTATCACGAAGAAGGAATGTGTTGAACATGTACAAAAGAGGATGACGACAAGACTTAGAAATTTCAAGAAAACTTTGGTTAGCCAAAAACTATCTGATGGTACAGTAACAGCTAGGAAGAACCATCTGATAGCTCAAAGAATAGATCAGCTAATACAGTATTATAGCAATACGAATGGGGCGCCATTTTATCACAAAGATCAATAGATCAAGAGCCAAGACACCACCTTTGCCCATCAGGATTAAACAGTTGGTGTAAATGGCAAGTAACCGAAGCCAAAAAGAAACTAGCAACTTTTCATTATCGGGATACTATTCCTGTTGCAATCATGGATGCAATCAAGCCAATTTGTGATGGGTGGACCCAATTAGATCTGCTGGAGAGATGCGTTGGAGGTTACAACCAGAACAGCAATAAAAGCTTCAGTCTATCTATTTGGAAGCTCATCCGTAAGGACAGTTTCTGTAGCCTTGCAGTCTTGGAGATTCGCACTTGCATCGCAATTGCTTGCTTCAATGATGGCGAAGCAGAAATACTTGAGGTGATAAAGAGTTTTGGTATTCATCCAAGATCTTCTGTAGTAGACGGATCTAAGAATGCAAATGAGCAATACCTTTTCTAGTCTGATGAAAAAACTACGGAATCTTCACTAGAAGCACGAAAGGCAGAAGAAAAAGGAATAATCCTGATGATGATTCTTACTTAGCTGGGGCATACTAACTTTACAAACATATGCAACTAATCCCTATACAGCCACTGACTTCATTTCTAACCAAATACTCAAATGAGTAACTAATACTGCAAACTTCGCATCGTTATTCATCAATGTAGACACATTACAAATTGTCTAAATACAAATGAAAATATGATCAGAGCTAATATAATTTTTTTTTCAATTTTCTGTGCCTGACCATGCACATGACGAGCATCTTAGACTTAATAGTTTGCTTGGATTAGTTGCTAGCTGATCAACAATTTAGAGCTCTGATCTACTTCTCATTAATCGCATCTGGACCACAAATCTTTTAGCTTCTAGTGTATATTTCTGCTCTTTTATTATGGAAGTTGAGTTTTTCGGCATATGCTGCCGACTAAGTGGGATCGGCGAAGGAAATTAGCAAGACGGGGTAAAATCAACAAAACGAAGTTAGTTCGCGATAAAACCAACACATGGTTAGATGTCAAAATCTATTCTATTAAGGGGTTATGCCTAAGTTAAAATTCAAAAAAATCAAATTTTTTTTTATTTGATTTTTTTACGTCAAATTTACTGTAGAATATATTGCAGAAACCTTTTTTGCCCGAAAAAAATTATTTACAAAGTTATAGGCAAAATACTAAAATCAAACAATTTGTTAAAATTGCGTATTTATTCATATTTTGTTTTATAACGCTTTTGATTATTCAAAACAATTGTGTTTTTATAAAAAATTTAATATAAATTGTATTTATAAACTCCTTTTGAAATATGCAATTTTATTAAAAAAAAAAACAACAAATTATTTATTGATATTACATACAGTACAATATAGCTAATTTTTTTATATCATGGATTTTTTTATTTTCAATGTTTAAAATAAAATAAATTTAGAATTTAAATTTTGTCTTGTAATATCTTAATCAAATTTATAAAGCAGTAAAAGAACATATGTACAAATTTAAATTACCGCCTGAAAACATGGAACCTTGCACATACAGCATATGAAAAAGTAAGTCACTGTTTTACCGACCCACACGAGTTTTCTATCAAACAGCTGTTTCGTCTGCTGTCTGTAGTTTAGTGCAAGCCGAATATTATGCTGTAGTGATTACTTCTGAGTCTCACAAGTGTTTAAATTTAGATAAGTATTTTGGACTATAAACAATATATTATTTTTTAAGAACCTGTTCTTTGTGAGTGTGTTCTTTATTTTTAGATCCACGGGCTAAATTTTATGTGTACATGAAGATGCCTGTCTGTTAGATGTTCTCAAAGTGTACTGCAGATGTTAACCAACCTGTCAAATAATGGGTAAGCAGTGGCAATATTTATATTTATGTATAATATATTTACTGTGAATATGTATCGCTAACTTATATTTCAATTTCAGCTTTTCATACTCGTATATCAAAATGTGCAGGACCCGGGTCCCAATATATCCCATAATATATGGGTA
The DNA here is from genome assembly GCA_018906965.1 of Philotrypesis tridentata. Lineage (NCBI taxonomy): Eukaryota > Metazoa > Arthropoda > Insecta > Hymenoptera > Pteromalidae > Philotrypesis > Philotrypesis tridentata. The sequence goes on from JACCIB010000106.1 coordinate 295,300, forward strand.
TTTTATGCCCAAACATAAAAAAGATATTTGTTCATGTAAGTACTATCCTATAAACATATATCAATTTCTTATATAAACTTTAAATGCTGTTTTCTCAAGTTTTGAATTTTTATGATTTTAGGTCAGTTGCCGCAGGATTTCTCAGGAACCATAAGTCGAATCAAGCTGACATTTTTTATACAGCTCCAGGAAACCCTTCTGCACTGCTTAAGCGGAGCCAAATTGGCAAAGATAAGTTTAAAGTGAATGTTATATATGCAAACATACGTAACATTCACTATAATTACTTATATTATAACTTATATGTTACTAATTATTGAAACTTTGTATTTTTCAGAAAAGCCTTCCACTTAAGCTTAGGAGAGGCATATTTAGAAGAAATTCCATCCAGTTTGGTTTGGATTCATCACCCGGATGATGAGAAATCATGCGGCAAAGGAGAAAAAGTACTCAAATTTAATGCTTCACGCATTAAAAATATGCAAAATTACAATGAATATGTACGCATGAACTACAAAAAAGATTTTTTATGATACTACTTATATATAATTTGTTTTTGCCTATTAACTGATGATTTATTTTTTTCAGATTTAACTCAGGCATAACCCCTTAAAGGAAAAAAAATCGATAAAGCTGACCCAGACAAAATTAGTCTTGCTCTATCAAAAGCAAAAAAGAAGATCGATTTCCTACCGCAAGTATGACAAAAATAGTGATATACATGTATTTATTACGAATATGGTATAAGCTATCTCTTACTCTAAGCCGACTTCTGTGTTTAGTTGGTGATGATCGGTGAACCTAACCGCCTTCTCTGTGGCTAGGTTGCTGGTCGGGAAACAATCTATTTTCACACGTACTTTTGCGCGCAATGGAGGTCACTCAAAGCGTCTGTCTCTGCGTGTCTGGTCTGCTTCGAAAAAGAGTCTCTCGCTCTTTTACTTACGCATACGAACTGTCACTAAAGTTTCAAATTTCGAACTCGAACATTAATCGGTGCAGTAACTTATTATATCTACATTTATTATAATATATAGAGAAAATGAAGCTCGCTTTATTTACAACAAAAGGTATAAACTTTTAATATAATGTTTGAACTAGAAAAAAAATGTTAGGAGATGGCCCATTTCACCCTATTGAAAATAATAACGTTAAATAACGTTATAGGTGATGCTACAATTTCTGACCTTTTATGACGTTATTTTGTGTATTGCGCAAATTTGGAATTTATTTAAATATTAGTAACTGCAATCGCTAGAATATTGTTATTGTAATATTTTCGCTTGTCGCTGTAAGTAGTAATTAGGAAATTAAAGGAAAAAAAAAGATAAAATAAAGTCTCCCGAAAGAGCATCGAACTTGACACCTTTTGATTCACAGTCCCAGACTGTACCACTGAGCTACGAACACTTGTTATTTCTGATACTTAAATTTTTGCTCTTATATCTCATTTGCCGAAATTTTAGAACTTTATATTAATTTTAAAGGATTTTTTCGATGATTGTCACATACACGAAAATATGTACATTATTTTTAGTAATACATTTCAAATGATGGCTTTTTTATAATCTATAATATGACGTTATTTTTGTATAATATTTATTTGTTAGAGTCCAGTTTATTAGAATAATAAATAACGTTCTTTTTTTTCGGATCATAAGTAGATTATACATATTACCTATGATCCTATGCAATAGTGTTGGCGCGAAGCAAGAGTGATATTCATAATGTATTATTGTCAAAGTTAAAATTGTTATTGTAAAACAGGGATGAATGATTGTGAATGACTGCAAAAGATTGCACACTTCGTTTGTTGCTATCCCAGCCATTTTTTACTTGTTACTTTCATAGTTACTTTCATAGTCACATTCATTTCAGCGCGCACGATTGTTTATTCCTATTTTACTCTTATCGGGGCCCCATGGGATTTTACCAGGAACTTTGTGCCACGAGCAGTTTTATTATTGGAAATGGTAACAGTTAGTGTACTGATAACTACCATAAAGTCTCTACAATGTGCTTTCCCCGGAACATTGTTATTATGTTATTATGATTTTGTATCCAGGTCCCAAAACGTCACAACAATCGCCCGCCGAATGAACGTGGCATCCTGTCCAGCGACACTCAGCTTCGACGTATGACACTAGGATCAAACTTAGAACTGTTATGCACAAGATTGCGGCAAAAGTTTTTTTAGCAGCCATGGCAGCAGTTTCTATTGATATTTTCAACTGATATTTATTGCGAAACGTAATCGCCTTATATAGCTCTTCCATATCGCGAGATATTTCCTTGATCAATTATTTTATTCATCGGTCGGATGTGTACACGAGGAAAAACATAATTAGCAACGAGGAAAATGTTTCAAAGAAGCTTTTCTTAAATCTACTACGCAATTGTAATTGCACTATACTGCACAAAAATAAATTACGGTAGTTAATCACTTGAGCTATATTATTGTTGATGTATTTTGATTGAGTAAGCAAGATGTAGATTTTTGTTATTACACACAGTTTTGTTATAGAGAAAAATAGCTACACTGTTAGGGTTATAATGTTCTACTCTTAAAGCAAATCAAAACAATTTTTATCCTCAACTTTTTCACGTAAAGTTAATAATAAAAAAGCTACAGATGATAAGCCGAAAAAAAACATTCTTGAGCTTTATTTTGCAATAATAACAATGTTCCGGGGAAAGTACATTGTAGAGACTTTATGGTAGTTATCAGTACACTAACTATTACCATTTCCAATAATAAAACTGCTCGTGGCACAAAGTTCCTGTTAAAATCCCATGGGGCCCCGAATAAGAGTAAAATAAGAATAAACAATCGTGCGCGCTGAAATGAAAGTGACTATGTAAGTGACTATGAAAGTGACAAGTAAAAAATGGCTGGGATAGCAACAAACGAAGTGTGCAATGTTTTGCAGTCATTCATAATCATTTATCCCTGTTTTACAATAACAATTTTAACTTTGACAATAATACATTATGAATATCACTCTTGCTTCGCGTCTGCACTATTGCATAGGATCATAGGTAATATGTATAATCTACTTATGATCGGACAAAAAAAGAACGTCATTTATTGTTCTAATAAACTGGACTCTGATAAATAAGTAGTATACGAAAATGACGTTATTTTACAGATTACAAAAAGTCAATTATTTGAAGTTATTATCAAAAATAATTGACGTATTGACACGTATGCGTCAATCATCGACAAACAAATTCTTTTTGAAAAAATGACGATATTTGTTATTCTAACAAACTTATTCTAGCCCAGATTTAGCGGCTGTGTCGCGATGGCAACCAGAACGGAATCTGTTAAAAATTCTGTTCATCTATTAATTTGAGGTTACAACCTATAAGAGAGAGGGAGATAGAGAGAGAAAGAGAGAGAGAGAGAGAGAGAGAGAGAGAGAGAAAGCTTATGCGCACGCGCGGCGCACATCTCATGCGTATATACAGCTGCTCAGTATACATAGCTACACTCTCGAGTCGTCATAGGCTGTACTCAGAGTGTAGTTTATACAGGCATAATTACAGTGCGGAAGAGTCTAAATAAAATTGTAATTGAATAACGATGATCGCGCAATGTATTATATCATTGTTACATTAATATAAAAGGTCGATAATTCTTATGATTGAGTTCGTGAAGTTGATGTTATGTTATGGAACAACTCTGGACATGAAGTCCTCAACAGAATGTGGACCGAATGTGGGCACGTTTCATAATAGATAGTGTTCTACAATTCTGCGCAGACGATTTTCTCGAGCCCATATTTTATGCTCAATTTTACAGCAGGAAAACGAACATGATTAATCAAATCTTACTTATAGAAAAAAGAAAAAAGAAAGAGATCAATAGATAATATGAATAACGATATATTATAAAAAAGATTCAGATAATCAAAAGGCGCGGCAGCGTCCCGATGGCAAGTATAAGTGTACGCAGTGCATATACACTGTGCCTTCGGTGAGAAGCGTGACCTATTATACTTTGAATTTGCTAGATATCCTTATTTTTGTCTTTTATTTGTTGATATTTAATTCACCATATATTAAACCTAGAAAAAGTAAACCCTCGATTTAAAGATTATTCCAATATATTTGTAATGGTATTAGATTTTTTATGATTATCGACCTGAAAAAATAGTATTAGTACTTCAAAATTAATTTGTGAAAATAATTAATTTTCAAAGGTTCAGATTGTTTTTTTTTCGGCCATTTTTTTATGTATCCCTATTTATTTTACTTGCTTTAAAGTGCTACGTCGACGGTAAGATTATCTGGTGCGCATACATGATTAGCGTACGCGACCAGACGTGACAGCAGAAAGGGCCTTGTTGCGTCCACAATAACCCAACCATGGAAATCGAATCCCACCGTAGTCTCCCGAGGAGTCGTAACTTTGAATCTCACTCGCGATCCAGCCGAGATGATCGTATATGAGCCAGTGCAGACCTACGTTTACTCAGAAGTGAATAATGAAGAGACTAAGATTTTTCTTGCTACTAACTACTATCGGGCTGGAAAAGTCAACCAGGCGTAAGCTTTACTCTCTCAAAGCGCTCGTTTACTTCCTCCCAGAGCAAATTTCTGCTGGTAAAGTGCTGCTACAATCTGGAAATGTACGTAGAGGCACAGGCTGCCATTGTTGGAAGGTATTACAAACAGATTAAAATAACTTAGTTTGGAGATGAAGCTTGATTTTTACTCGAGACAATAGCCAAGATTTGTTACAAAATTATTACAAAAGATATTCTAACCCAAGTTATAACCCAATTTATTCTACGCGGCTAGATGGTATGTGCTTTTAAATAGATTTTGAAAAATAAATTAAGTAATTTACATACATAAAAAAATCTAAATTGTGAATTATATATTATTCTATCCACAATAACACGTTCGCTACAAAAAGGGCAGTCGTGAAGAGCCTGCACAATCGAATCCCGCCGCAGTCCCCCGAGGAGTCGTAGCCTTGAACATCGCGCGCGAGCTATCGATCCAGCTGAAATGATCGTTCGGGAGCCAGTGCAGATGGTGATATGGCACTGTTGAAACCACTATGCTTAGCCAGACACAATATTTCTGGTACAGAAATGATTCGTCAAAATGGATTATGAAGAGGCTATGTAAGCTATGTCTCTTTTAGCTCAGCGCACGCATCTGAACAACCAAGAGCAATTCATGGCGATGCACCTCCACCACGTCATCGAGTCTCTCGAGGAATTGATGTAATAATACTAACGCAGATTATTATAATGTTATATAAATGTAGTTACCATGTATACAGACCTTTCTGTTAGGATTGCCTTCCATCTTGAGGAATGGGAAACAATTGATATCTTGTAAATATAACATGATTAATCAAATTGTTGGACTAGAAAAATATGTTCTACAATAGAATACAATCTACTCTAGTTAGTAAATTTAGTAAACGTGTTACTATCCCCATTTCATCAAACGCATAGGGTACATACAGAAGATTCATTTACAATTAAATACGAAATTTAAATCTTCTCTTCAAGTTTATTAGGTGTAAACAAGTAGAACATAATTTCTTTATGAAAAAACTTACCATCCTGTCCCATTATAGATAGCCAATGAATTATTAAATGTAATTAGAATCGACAATAATATAAAATCAAGGGGCTCGGAAGCGGCACTATTGCAAGTGTAAGGTAAGTCAGTACGTACGCCGCCGTCGGACGCTAGCCAGACCCTATATACTTTAAATTAGCCTTGTTGGAAACTCAAGGTATGCTTTTCTTCGCATTGAGAGCTTTGTTTCTCAGATGTGAGCACTCAAATGAAAACGTGGGACAAAACTAACAAAATCACATCAGGGTCATAATTTGTGAAATTGCTTTTATCCATAGATATTGTAAAGTGAAGGTTCAGGCTCCTCAATTCTTCTCGCGAGAGAACAATTTAGGATAAACAATTTATATCCGGTTACGTCAGCTCTACGTACTTCCGTAATATATAGACAACATGCATCATTTGGATATATCATACTCGCTGCGCAGATGCAGACGATGTTTCATGATGACAGAGTGTTTACAGTATTAAAATAATCAATTAACAGTTTCCTTTATAAAAAGCATTATATTTTTTAACTTTCAATTTAAATATTTGTTTTAATTTAAACAGTATCAAATAATTAAGTTGATAAATCAATTTTGTACATACATAAACAAGACTAACAGGATCCAATTAGATAAGCATTTAGGTTTATTTTGATTTATTTTGATATATGACAGTACAATATAAATAAATTTCTTCTAAACTGACTCTTTGTTTAAATGTTTTTATTTATGTTTCAGATATTTCCTGTTTCTATTGGGAGGTTACACACAATTTTCAGGTTATATAGGAAAGGAATTGATGTAACAAGCTAGTGAAGTGTGTGACGTTGTGCTTTTTCCGTCCTTGGGAAGGAGTAGCACCACGTAATTACACCTGCTTAGGATCACCGCGAGCTCGTATTTTATTAAATATTTGGACGCCCGAACTCGCGATCTTGTACACTTATGCTGCCGGCTTGAGAACTCCTTTTACTCTAGGTCACGGGGGGGGGGGGAGGTGCAGGGAGAGAAATACGCAAAATAAATACACGGGACTTACTCAACATAACACTTCGTAATTTATTATAAAAATCGAAATAATTGTTTATCAACTCGCGGACGTGTGCTCGTCCTCGGGCGAGCTCACCGTCTTTACGCGGGCTGGCTTTAGGTTAGGGACTCGCGGCGGGGAGGTATCTCGGAAACATTCCTACCTGTCTCTACTCCTTTGGCTCTACGTCCTCACGTACTGACGTTGCCTCGTACCCTGTGGAAGCGCTCGCGAAAGAAACTAGATAATAAAAGGGAAGATGCACACGGGGGGATAATCCTGGCCTCTGGAAGTCGCCTTGGAAAAAGATTAGCTATCTCGCTGGATGTGTCTCGGTACGGGTGGTCCTCGATACTCTTAGGTCCAAGCGGTACTCGATACTTTGCGATACCGTTCGATACTCCGCGATACTCCTTTTTATACTGACTCTCCTCGCGCTCGGCAACTACGCCGGTTCGCTCTCACTCGCACTCACGCATTTGCGTCAGATCGCTCTCTCGCGCCTATCACGCATTTCCACGCTTTCGTACCATATAGCACAGTCGTACTCTCGCGCCCTCTTTTACAATTCTTTTAAATGCGCGCGACATTCAAAACACGCTTGCACGCTTGTCTGGCTCTACTAATCGTATTAACACATTTTCCGCATTTCGGCACGCTTACATTCGTGTTTGCCGCTCGCACGCGCGCTGTGGATCGAGCCGTAGCCCTCCACCTTTTCCCAATATCATTCAGCGCATACGCGTTGCCTCCACTCTCTATCTTGTCTGTCTCTAATGCATTCATTCGCTCGCTATTTCTGTCACTCTCGCACTCATGCTCCAGTCCGTTGCTCGCCAACATGGCGGTCGCCGCTCGCGCGCGTACGCCCCGTGGCTTGCATGCCTCGTATCTTCTTGTTTCTCTCGCTCTCGCTGCTTCAGCGCTGCGCCGTTCGTCCCTCTCTCTTGCTCTCGCCTTGGCTGCCGCACGCTGCTACGCGCTGTATTCCCCCGCTCTCTCGCTCTCGCCTCGTGCTGCTGCTGCTCGGCGGTAGGCTGCTCTCGGCGCCGCGCTGTCCTGTTGGCTCTAACAGCTGACTGCTCGCTTCCTGCTCTGAAAACACCACCGAGTGTAAGATTTACGTATCTTGACTGGGTGGTGTCCAGGCGAGCAGCCATCGACGGGATCCCCGTCACAAGTGAAAAGTAGATTTATTCAAGAAAAATTTATTATTATGTTTAAAAGAACAATTGGTTTAGAGTGAGCTTATTCTTATTTTGATTCCATTTGTTAAAAGTATCCATTTTATAGTGGGCCACAAAATAAATGAACTTTGACAATTTTTATAGCAATTTCACAAAATATGACCCTAATGTGATTTGGATAGTTTTGTCCTAAGCTTTCATTTCAGTCCTCACATGTGAGTAACAAAGCTATCAAAGCAGAGAAAACGGTATCACGTATTTCCAGAAAGGCTAATTTAAAGTATATAGGGTTTGGCTAGCGCCCGACGGCCGCGTACGTACTGATACCTTGCACTTGCCATCGTGGCGCTACCGCACACCTTAATTATTTCATGAAAAATAATTTGATTACTGATGTTATATTTACAAAACATACATTGTTTCCCAATCATCGACACATACACGCACACACGCGCGCGCACGCACTCACACGCACGCACGCACGCACATATATATACATATAACTTTTAAAGTATGTTTTTTAAATCTAGACAATATTTTGAAAAAATATCCTTATCCATGTCTATAGTGAAAAATGCTTCCCTGAGGAGCTATGAATTTTTGAAAATCAGAAAAAATGCAAAAAAAACCTATTTTTACCAACTTTGATCCTATGAAACTCACAGATCAAGGGGCGCGGTAGCGCCACGATGGCAAGAATAAGGTACGGCAGTCCGTACGCCGCCGTCGGGCGCAAGCCAGACGACCCTTATATCAAGGGGCGCGGTAGCGCCACGATGGCAAGAATAAGGTACGACAGTCCGTACGCCGCCGTCAGGCGCAAGCCAGACGACCCTTATATACTTTAAACTTGCCCTGTTGGAACTTTGGCGTACGATTTTCTTCGCACTAAGAGCATTGTTTAGTGCATATAAGCACTTATATGAAAGCTTTCGACAAAATTTACAAAATCACATCAGGGTCATTTTTTGCATAATAGCGTCTAGCAAAAGTTATTGTAAAGTGAAAGTTCGGGCTGGTCAATTCTTCTCGAGAGAGAACACTGGACAATTAATGTAATTCCGGTTACGTCAGTACTACGTACTTCCGTATTATATAGATCATCATGCATCATATAGATATACTTATACATGCTGCGCAAATGCAGACGATCTTTCACAATGAAACAGTGGTTACATACAATCATAAAATAATCAACGTGTTTAATTAACAGTTTCTCATTAAATGTTATAAAAAGTAGTACTAACTATTTAACCCAATTAGATATTTTAATTATAACAGTAAAATATAATTAAGTCGATAAGTCGAGTATGTATTAATAATAGATTACAATAACATAAACATGACTAACAGAATTTTATTAGATAAGTATTCAGTTTTATTTTGAAATCTATCAGTACAATAAAAATAAACTTTTCGTAAAATGATTCTTTGTTTAAATGTTTTCATTTTTTTTCAGATCTTTTTTGCTTCCATTGAGAGCTTACACAACTATCAAGTTGTATAGCAAGGGAATTTATGTGACAAGCTATTTTTGCAAGTTTCTTACAGGAGGTTATACGCCAAACATCATTGGTGAATATTGAAAAAAACAAAATTTAAAGGCTTCTGTGTGTGATCTAAAAAACAAAAAATGTGTAATATTTTATATCGGTCTCACTTGTATTTATTGGGAAATATTTATAACAGACAATAATTGATAATTAACCAGCAAAAAGGAGGTTCCTGTGACGAAGTGGAATTAGTGAAGTGGAAAACTATTTTGATTCAAGAATTATTTATAAGAAATGCTGGAAGAATTCAATTGTCAAGAATAATAAATATATCCATTAAATAATGGATCAGTCAATATAAGAACTATAACAACTTTTATCAAGTATAATCAAATGATTTTATGTTTACAAAGTGTTTCTGTCATAACATTCATTACAGTTACGTATTAATAAAATTTATGTTTACAAAGTGTTTCTTTCATAACATTTAAGGGGTTATGACAGTGTTAAAACCTGAAAAAAACGAAAAATTGTTAGTGTTGTAAAAAATTAATAGATATATAGGTGCTCTAAAAACTATATTTTTGCTTTCAAATATAAGTATTATACATCACTTTTATGCATAAATAACATGCAAAAAGTGAGTGTAACATTTAAAAACAATTAATGGTATTTGCTTACCAAAAATCATGATTTTCATTACTTTTATTTGCTTGCCGCATGGTTCTGACGGAACCGTACCATCAATTCTGATGAATCAAAGTGCCAAATCTTTCTTATGAGTCTGGACTCAGACTAAGTGGAACAGATTCCTCAAAACCACAAAATTAATATAATTAATTAAACATATATTGACAATATTGATAATTATAGTGAATGTTACATATATAAACATACGTAACATTGACTTTGAACTTATTTTTGCCAATTCTGCGCCACTCAGTTTGTGACCGTACTCATAAGGAAGGTTTACCACTTTGGTTCATCCGGATTGATGTTACGGTTCCTTCAGAAAGCGGCGGATAATGTAAATCATACAAATGAACTCAGCTATACTTACAAAAACAATGTGGCATACCTTGATTTGCTTTTGGTACTCAAATATACATACAATAAAGTATATTTGGTGGTATGCGCATATCATGCTGTGTGATAATAGCATTTAAAAGCTGGACATAAAATAAAAATTATTGTTAGCTATTCATAATCAAGTTATGTTTATGCATTACAATTACATGCAATACTTACCATTATTAAATACACTTCAAGTTGTTAAAAAGTATGCAAAATAATACTCCAGACAGTCAATATATCTCTGTTTCCGTGGCCGTGCCGTTTTCGTTTCCGTGGCATTTCCATTTCCGTTTATGTGCCGATTCTGTGCCGTTTCCGTTTCCGTGGTCGTGCAGTTTCCGTGCCGTATCCGTGGCCGTGTCTGTTCCGTTTCCCTGCCTTTTCTGTTTTTGTTTCGTTCCCGTGCCGTCTCTATTCCGGTGATGTGCCGTTCACGTGCCGTTTACGTGCCGCTTTAGGCAAACTAGGTAGATATTTTAAAATACACGTAGATTAATTACCAAATTCGGCTGTAAGGAAAAATTTTGCAGGTTATTAGTATGGAAATGTACACTTCAGATTTTACAAATGAATCTACTAAAAGTCTTTTTCTTGTTTTGTTACAAGGAGACCAGTTCTCTGCGCAGATCTTTTCTTCTAGTATAAATCAATGAAATACATTAGCGCGTTCGCACGTTCTAACCTCAAACTTGGTGACATTCATGATATATTATGCAAAAGCATACCCGCTCTCGTATTGCGGGACTCGGAAATATGATGTCCACAAATTTTTTAACTTATCACAAAGTTTCCTCTTGGAGGAAGTAAAAAATTTTCGTTGGAAACTGGTACCAGTATCGAACCGTATTTTTATATGCTACTAGTGTTACGCGAACTTTGGCGCTCTGCGACTACAAGTTCATTACCATTTTTTTAAAGCGGATTATTGTTTGTTAGGGTTAATACTATATGCGGGAATTTTCGCAACGAAGTCAGACACGTGGAACTTTTCCAAAATGGCGCTCGAAAGGGCTGCCGACCCGTTACTCTGACGTAGGCGGTTTTGTGTTTGTCTTTACACCCACCCACCCGCTCTCTGTTCCGTTCCCACCCGCTTCCCGTTCCGTTTCCGTTTCCGTGGCCGTGCCGTTTCCGTGCCGTTCCGTTTCCGTTTCCATGCCGTTTCCGTGCAGTTTCCGAGTGGTCTCCGTTTCCGTGCCGTTTCCGTGTGGTCTCCGTTTCCGTGGCCGTGCCGTTTCCGTTTCCGTGCCGTGTCGTTTCCGTGCCGTTTCCGTGGCCGTTCCGTTTCTGATTCCGGGGCGGTACTGTTTCCGTTTACGTGCCGTTTCCGTACCGTTTCCGTTTCCATGGCCGTGCCGTTTCCGTGGCCGTTCCGTGTCCGTACATTTTCCGTGCCGTTTCCGTGGCCGTTCCGTTTCCGATTCCGTGTCGTTTGCGTGCTGTTTCCGTGTGGTCTGCGATTCCGTGCCGTTTCCGTTTGGTCTCCGTTTCCGTGGCCGTGCCGTTTCCGTGGCCGTTCCGTGTCCGTGCAGTTTCCGTGCCGTTTCCGTGTGGTCTCCGTTTCCGTGTGGTCTCCGTTTCCGTGCCGTTTCCGTTACCGTGGCCGTGCAGTTTACGTGCCGTTTCCGTGGCAGTTCCGTTTCCGTTTCCGTGCTGTGTCGTTTCCGTGCCGTTTCCGTGTGGTCTCCGCTTCCGTGCCGTTTCCGTGTGGTCTCCGTTTCCATGGCCGTGCCGTTTCCGTTACAACAACGGCTTTCAGGACCATATTCTACAGACTATTAACTATGAAAAAAGTGAATAAAAAAAATGGGTATTTTCAAAATTTTAACACTGTCATAACCCCTTAAGTGTATTCCTTTCTACTTTCCTTTTTTGTATCTATTTAATGTACCTACAATATATCAATAAATTTCTAAATTCAATTAAAATTATTGTGCAAATCAGCAGTATTGGGGTAATCACATGCGCTTGCATGCTTAATAGAAGAACAATTAATTTCATTTACAATAATTAAATTAATTGTTAAATTAAACGTTTTAATTAAAAAAAAGCGCATTCACAGTTGCATCTAAGAAATTGAAATTGAGTCTAGTTATCGGTTCGATTATTCACTCAATATGTATAGTTTGAAATTTGGTTGCAAAAAATTTTTTGTATAAGAAAAGTTAAGAATAGCATGTCTAAATTTTTATAATACAAAATTCTTCTCCTTCCTCAAGCATTTTTGTGTGAACCGAATTTCTTGTGAAGAGGTTATGGTCGCAGACTTACCGATTCGGACTCTCACGATAGAGATGCGATAGAGACAGTGAAAACCTAGGGTATCCCTGCAGCAATAAGAAGAATCCGTTCCAATGCGCCGTTCCGCCCAATACAAAAAATTCGATTCAAAACAGAGGAATCGAATGAAGCGCTGCGTAGAGCGATTCCGCACTATAGTCGGGTTCCCTGGGGGTTTTCATTACATTGTTTGTGCCACTAAAAATGTTATTGTTGGAATTAGTAGGTATTAGTGCACTGATAACTACCATAAAGTCTCTACAATTTACCTACCCCAGAACATTGTCAATATTGCAAAAAAGTTAAAAAATGTATTTTTTTCATGTGAAACATCTATTGGGACGGGGGGGGGGGGGGTAAAGTGAGCGAAGGCAAGAAAATTTTCGTCTACGATGTGACGCTCAGCACAGATAAAGACTCTTCCAAACGGCGCCGGATAGGATGGCCGACCCGTCACTCGGACTTCGGCGCTTTTTCTCTGCGACTCTATGATCGCTACCATTTTTTTCGAAGGGATTTTGTTTATATTTTCAATTTTACTGATGTACAATATTCTTCGGGAGAGACGACCACAAAAATGGGAGGGTTGACTAGAAAGAAGAGAAGGGTGACCGATACAAAGGGAGGGGCGACCTGTTATATGGGGTCGCACACAGGTAAAAAGGTTTAGAAGGCCACGCAGAGAGCGGGTGGGTGGGTGTAAAGACAAACACAAAACCGCCTACGTCAGAGTAACGGGTCGGCAGCCCTTTCGAGCGCCATTTTGGAAAAGTTCCAGGTGTCTGACTTCGTTGCGAAAATTCCCACATATAGTATTAACCCTAACAAACAATAATCCGCTTTAAAAAAAATGGTAACGAACTTTTAGTCGCAGAGCGCTGAAGTTCGCGTAACACTAGTAGCATATAAAAATACGGTTCGATACTGGTACCAGTTTCCAACGAAAATTTTTTGCTTCTTCCAAGAGGAAACTTTGTGATAAGTTAAAAAATTTGTGGACATCATATTTCCGAGTCCCGCAATACGAGAGCGGGAATGCTTTTGCATAATATATCATAAATATCACCAAGTTTGAGGTTAGAACGTGCAAAACGCGCTAATGTATTTCATTTATTTATGCTAGAAGAAAAGATCTGCGCAGAGCACTGGTCTCCTTGTAACAAAACAAGAAAAAGACTTTTAGTAGATTCATTTGTAAAATCTGAAGTCTACATTTCCATACTAATAACCTGCGAAATTGTTCCTTACAACCGAATTTGGTAATTAATCTACGTGTATTTTAAAATATCCACCTAGTTTGGAAAAGGAACGGCCACGGAAACGGAAACGGCACGGAAACGATACGGCACGGAAACGGAGACCACACGGAAACGGCACGGAAACGGAAACGGAGACCACACGGAAACGGAGACCACACGGAAACGGAGACCACACGGAAACGACACGGCACGGAAACGACACGGCACGGAAACGGAAACGGCACGGAAACGGAAACGGAACTGCCATGGAAACGGCACGTAAACTGCACGGCCACGGTAACGGAAACGGCACGGAAACGGAGACCACACGGAAACGGAGACCACACGGAAACGGCACGGAAACTGCACGGACACGGAACGGCCACGGAAACGGCACGGCCATGGAAACGGAAATGGTACGGAAACGGCACGTAAACGGAAACGGTACGGCCACGGAATCAGAAACGGAACGGCCACGGAAACGGCACGGAAACGACACGGCACGGAAACGGAAACGGCACGGCCACGGAAACGGAGACCACACGGAAACGGCACGGAAGCGGAGACCACACGGAAACGGCACGGGAACGGCACGGAAACGACACGGCACGGAAACGGAAACGGCACGGAAACGGAAACGGAACTGCCACGGAAACGGCACGGGAACGGCACGGAAACGACACGGCACGGAATCGGAAACGGCACGGAAACGGAAACGGAACTGCCACGGAAACGGCACGTAAACTGCACGGCCACGGTAACGGAAACGGCACGGAAACGGAGACCACACGGAAACGGCACGGAAACTGCACGGACACGGAACGGCCACGGAAACGGCACGGCCACGGAAACGGAGACCAAACGGAAACGGCACGGAAACGGAGACCACTCGGAAACTGCACGGAAACGGCATGGAAACGGAAACGGAACGGCACGGAAACGGCACGGCTTCGGAAACGGAAACGGCACGGAAACGGAAACGGAACGGTCATGGAAACGGAAACGCTACGGAAACGGCACGTAAACGGAAACGGTACGGCCACGGAATCAGAAACGGAACGTCCATGGAAACGGCACGGAAACGGACCAAAAAAATTAAGACAAACGGCCACGGAAACGACACGGACTAAAAAACGGCATAAAAACGGCTACGGAATAGGCACGGCCAGATAAAAGATAACGGAATTTCCAAGAATTCACACGGATTGTGAGTCCGTTTTTTACGGACTGTGTCCGGATAGAATTCAACCAATTTTCCTGTGACAAGCTTATAGTGAAGTGAAAGAAGTTTACGTAAGTTTTGCAGTTTTAATATTCAAGATTTATGATTTATGATTACTACATTTAGAAGTCAAGTGGTTTAAAGTGTGCGTATTGTATTTTCTTCGCTTAAGTATTGAAGAAAGTTTTTACAGAACTTCTATTGGGACGTTACACAACTGTCATATTATAAAGGGAAGGAATTCCTGTGAGAAGCTAGTGATGTGAAAAATGTTTTTTCAAGATTTATAATTATTATATAAGTTAAGAAGACATGTGGTTTAGAAGTTTTTGCCAATTTTGAGAGAGCAAGTACACTAAGTTTCCAGATGTAACGAGACTTTCCCAAGGGAAAAGCATGTTTTGTTTTGTATAAGGTAACGAGAACTTACGAAGGCATACAACTATCAGGTTATTCAAGGAACTGTATATAAATAGCCCCTTTAATACTGTGCATATCGTTAAAGGGGCTATTTTGCTTTTTTCATTTATTTTATGTTATTTGCAATATTTAATACTTTTATTTAGCATAAACTATTAAGACTGGTATTATTACTACTATTACAACCGTTTTCAGTGGTATTCTATCGCCTGTAAATCTGAAATTAAATTATTTAGTATGCTGTACGGGCGAAACTTCGCGGAATATTTATCATTATAGTTTAAGTATAAAACAAATTTTTGTTGTAGTAACTTTTCTTTTCTTAATTTTTAAGTAATTATCCTACATTCACTTTTTATTTTTAAGCACTTTTTTTCATCTAACATTATACGTTCAAACGTTCGCGCGGATTTGGGGGCTACTTTTGAGACCACTGTTTCTGCTAGATTATAACCTTCGTGTGGATCTCCAAATTTATCATAAACTATATTTTTTGAGTCGCGTTAAAAACCCCTAAAACTAATACTACGCGTTAGATATTTCTTTTTTGAATAATAATGATCCAAACATAACTATTTGCTGTGCAGACCGGTGTCAAAAAAATAATTATTATTGCAATAATACATAAGCATATGTACATTAATTTTTTAAATTTATAACTTAATTAGTTGACGTTAATGATTCTTTGTAATTTAGGTATTATGTACCATTTAAAAGTAGTGAAATCTCCCCGCACCCCCCCCCCCACCCCAAATAAACCTTCTAAAAATGTAAAAGGCTGGCAAGTATAAGGTCGTTTCTTCCTATGTAAGAATTAAACATTAATTTTATAACTTTTGATAACCTTAATGTCACAAAAATTCTAAGAGTTTACTCTATCTATACGGTTATTTCATTGTTTTAATCAAAGATAATTTTCGATCTCACAATTTGGAACGCTTATATGGTAAAAATTCAAATCTATCTATCTATGAAAATATTAACGCGTAAACATCTTCACGTTAAGGGTCTGTTGGTCAGACTACCACTTCTTTAGTGTTACTTCTCCTATACCTTCGAATTTACATAAATTTCAATTTTAATTTTACCAAAAGAAAGTTATGATATCAATAAATAAATTGGCAAGTTCTTTTATAAAAAGCAATCGATTTGAAATACCCATGCAAGAATTAATGCACCTACGGCCCAGTGCTGGCCCAATAATGGCAGACTCTATAGCAGTACTGACAGCCAGTACTTGTCCATTACTGGACCAGTATCGAAATGATAAGAACGGTCCAATACTTCAGTAATTTACTGGCAAATTACTGGAAACCAGTACTGTGCCGTCAACGCAGAATAAGGAAAATGAAGTAAATACAAAATTATACACACGCATACACACGCACATATATTATTTATATATATATATATATATATATATATATATGTGTGTGTGTATATTTATATAATAAGATTTTTTTATATAATAATAATATAATAAATAATTAAAATAAAAATTATTCATATATTATATATATGTAGAGATAGAGAGGTATATATCATAATAATATATGAATAATTTTTATTTTTATTATTTATTATATTATTATTACATAAAAAAATCTTATTTTCTGTTCAATACTGAGTCAACACTTCAGCATAATACTGAACCAGTACTTTTGCGCAGGTATTATACATACGAATATTTGAGCTTCGTCTAGAATCTGGCTAAATTTATCGGGCTAGTACATTTTTACAACATTGGCCCGTTCTTATCAAATAAGTACTGAAACATTACTCTGCCAGTACTGGTAGACAGTATACTGACCGACAGTACAGGGTCAGCATTGGGCCGTATTGTCAGTGTCGGCAATTCTTGCATGGGTAAATAAATAAGCGTTTAAAAGTGGGAGGATTATAAATATATATGTATCTATACAAGCACTTGACCAAATTGCTGTATGAAAAAAGGTACAGTCGGGTACAATTAAAACTTTGAATAATTGCGACTGCTGCCACGTTTTGCGCATTCTAGCTGACGTTTGGTGGCCGATCACGATGATGCCGTATTTACTGTGGGAGATTAGGCCACCATTCTTCCGGTAAATTGGGCGTTGCATGATGCGTCACAAATATGCGCAGAACGTAGCGCCAATATGTTATTATTCAAAGTTTCATTTTAACCCTATGGTACACGTAATAGAATGGTATGATGTTCTTACATGCCATTATCACATGACAAATGTGCCCATAATATGTGGTAATATTATGTTTGTCTAAAATTATTATGTAATTTCACAAGATTGTTTCGCATCATGAAAACTTTGTCTTTTATTTATGGAAGCAACGAGCGGATGTACAATCTACTCTACTTAGTAATTCAAAATGTGTTGCTATCCTTATTTCATTAAAAATCTATGTCGAGGACGATTAGATACAATTATATATGGGATTTAAATTCTGTTGATTTACATTGATTTGAAAAAAACAGGAACAAATTCTATCATGTTGAACGCAATTTTTTTTACGGAAAAACTTGTTGTCCCGTCCTATCATAGATAATCGATGGATACCATCTTCAAATTATGCAAGGTTAATCAAAGTAACTTATTAATGAAACACCGTTAGAAATTCTCTGAATCGATTTTTCATTCTATATATATTTATTACTGTTCTTAACCAATTTTTGATAAGAATTCACACTTAGTCTTGTAATCATTCTAGGCTCAATTTTTGGTTATTTGTATGTATGTTTTACAAAACTCTGTTATTATTATCGGCAGATTACAGGAAGTTGATTAAAAATAATTGTAACTATTAATTCATATTAAAAAAATTTTATAAAATAAATTTCTATGACTCAAGTTGGAAAATATATCAAGCTTAAAAATTTTAAATTAATATTTATGTAATTTACCGCGTTTAGTTTTAAATCTTTACTTAATTAAAACATGGAATTCCTATTATTATTATTTGAGGCCATCGTTCTCACATAATGTTTTGAGTAGTACCCATTATAGGATAATAAGACGATAAATTAACTATATGAAACATTTTATGATATTGTTAATTACACTGACATTTAGTAGTATACAAAGAATCAGAAAAAATTTATGGAAGCGTATTTCATCAAGTAGAAGTAATTCAATATAATTAGAAAAAAAAAGTAAATTTCGACCTCTGAATTTCATAGAGAATCAATATATTGAAACGGTCGGCAACGGTAAATAAACCACCGTCGGTACAATACCCATAAAAACCTACATTACCATGCAAGAAGATCAAGCTACAGCAAGTCACCGCAAGAACACCAAGCGCTGTAACACACGGAAGCAAAAGCTACAGCGACGATACCTACATCCAACACAGGTGCAAATAAGAAGCTAGAGATGGCGCAGCGGCTTATACACATCAGCATAGGCGCCGGACGAGTATAAAAACCAGTGCAACAGCAGGGGGAGCGTCATTCGTCGCTTGTAACTGATCTAGCAACG
The DNA here is from genome assembly GCA_018906965.1 of Philotrypesis tridentata. NCBI lineage: Eukaryota > Metazoa > Arthropoda > Insecta > Hymenoptera > Pteromalidae > Philotrypesis > Philotrypesis tridentata. The sequence goes on from JACCIB010000106.1 coordinate 314,314, forward strand.
AGCAAAGCCCTGCAGAGGCGGTTTCGACCCCTCTCTCGACTGACCTGCGATCTAAATATCACTCTTGAGTCTCGAACTCCCGTGTCATATAAAAGGAATCTTTTTAACACGTCTCAATAAATATATATATATATATATATATATATATATATATAGTGACGTGGTGGATTTCGAAGGATTTCCTTAGAGTCCTCCGGGTTCTCCTCATGATCCATCTTCAATATCCGCGGCTATTATTTAGTATAGACGGCCGCTTTGCCGCGGCGACCAACGTGCGAGCACGATAACTCGTACGCCGGCTCAGCTATCTCACACGAGTCTCTCTTTCTCCACCGGTATGCAAAAAGGGATTAATTAAATAAGTTACACTTGCTTATCCAAGTTTATGTACGCGGCACGCGATCGCGCATCTGACAATATCTCGCGGCACTTGTCGGCTCGCGATACTCGGCTGTTCGCGGCATTTCACAGACTTACTTTTCTCCAGGCGGCCACGGCTCTTCCTCTATCGGATGTTGCTCGGACAAAAATCCTGACTAGTGTCGAGCAGCGCTCGATCGATTTGCCGCTCGGCGCTTTCTCACACATATACCAGTCACACACATTCTATCGGCTCACATGACCACCCGGGTGTAGTTACAAAATAATTAACAATTTATTATTAGCTCTCGTAGCTTACATTCTTAAAATTCCTCGCGCATAATCGGCCTGCTTTCAGCTGTCTCGGCAATAATTTTTGCAAAATGCGATTTAATTTTACAGTCAAAATCCCATAGTTTCTCTCTGTTCATCGGCTATTTGCTTGCTTGTTGGCGTTACGCACTCGCTCGCGTTATTTTACAATTGCATTCATCTCTTCTTTTCTAACTGCGGCTCGGGTCGTTGTGGAGAGAGCTAGCTCCTCGCTCGCTGCCGCGCGCCATGCCCTCCATGATCCGGCTGTCGCCACGTGGCTCGCCGTGGTGTCATAGCGGTCATTGTGTCCCGTGGCGCGGCACCTGACCCGGCGAGTCTCTGGCGGCAGCGTGTAACAACCACGGTACTCTCCCTCTTCGCGCACTCTCTCGTAGCGCTCAGATGCCGTGACGTCACGCGGCGACTCGCTGTTGGCGCGGCACGTGCGCGGCTATGCTCTCTTTCTCTCTCTCTTTCTTTCGGCTGTACGGCTATTTGTCGCGTTCCCCCTGCAAGGACCGAAACATTAGCGTGTGTTTAACACGTAACAGCTGCAGATGCCTGCGGGTGCCGACGATTCCCGTCACAATATATATATATATATATATATATATATATATATATATATATACATATATACATTTATTACATTTATACGCGCAAAATACAAATGTGTCTTTCCTACATGTCTGGCTGTACATTTATTACATTCGCAGTTTACAGCTATTTACGGTACGGTATGCGTACACTATTTCATGTTGCTCGCACGCGCGCTGTGGATCGAGCTGTAGCCCTCCACCCCGTCACAATATATATAAATATATATTTATTGTGACGGGGATCCCGTCAATAGCTAATCGCCTGGGCACCACACGATGACGATGAAAACTTCTTACACTCGGTGGTGTTCTCAGCGCAAGCAGACGAAGCAGACAGCCCTGAATAGAGCCAGTGGAGGATTACGTGGTGCTGCGTGCAGCCTACGACCGAGCAGCAGCAGCACTACACGAGAGCGAGAGAGAGGGAAAAAGAGCGCAGCGTCAAGTCAGCGAGAGCAAGAGAGAGAGTTAGACATAGCATGCGAGCCACGAGGCGAACGCGCGCGAGCGACTGCCGCCATGTTGGTGAGCGAGAGAGCGAGAATGAGTGCGAGAAGGATAGCGAATGTACGTGGGAGAGAATGAAATATAGACAGAGAGGCGAGAGTGGAGGCAGCGTGCCGCAGAGTGCATATTATTGGGAAAAGGTGGAGGGCTACGGCTCGATCCACAGCGCGCGTGCGAGCAACATGAAACAGTGTACGCATACCGTATCGTAAATAGTTGTAAACTGCGATTGTAATAAATGTAAAGCCAGACATGTATGAAAGACACATTTGTATTTTGCGCGTATAAATGAGAAATAAGCGAGAAGGCGCGAAAACGTCAGTGTGCTACATGGTGTGATTGATGTGATTATGTGAGCAATCGCATGCCACGAGTATCCATCGAGAAAGTATCTAGTGCAAATTTACAAAGAGAGAACCTTTTGAACCCCCCCCCCCCCGCGCGTGATAACCGTAATTGTTAAAGTATTAATTTTGTTTCGCGTGCGCTCCAACAGGACGATCAGTATTTGTTGGAGACAGATAGAGTGAGTTACTGCTTTATCTCCGCCGCGAGTTATTAGCAATAGCATCGGCCCGCATTAGAGACGAAGAGCTCGCCCGAAGACTAGCAGCACGTTCGCAAGAGACTATCCCCCGGGATAGTCGAGTTCTAATTAATTCCAATAAATGATTGAGTGGTATAATCTTATATCAATCGTCTTATCATTTGTATGTATTTCCCTCCTTTACATCTAGCTGGCAACCCCGAGTGCAAGAAGCTCTCATAGCCGAGGCAGACAAAGTGAATCAATGATCGCGATTTCGGCCAACCTTTCATATTAAATACGATTTCGCGGTAAACCTTTTTAGGTGTTATCACGAGGTACAAGGCCTCCTTCAGGACGATCGATCCACCACGTCACAATATATAACGTCACAAAATTCTATTTACAGCATAACTAGGTCGCGTCGGGGGCTCGATTGCGTGATATTTCAATGTTTACGTCCCAAGTTCAAGTACATAAATTGTTTGTGTGTACTCGAACCCGTACCCAATGGTCAACGCACGTGCGGTGTGTTAACCTGTCGGTGAGCGCGCGAGCATAACAGGGGCGTTGCATAAGTATATGTAGAGTGGGCGCTGAACAAGACCGTAGATAGCCGAACGCGCAACGCAACTCAATGCTGCCTCAGGGACAGCTAGGTTAGCACATTGCAATATATATATGGGTGATTCTATGTAAAATCGACCGGCCGAAAAATAGATCTAGCTATAACTCTAAGAATTTATTCTGAAGGTTACCTCTGATTACTTTGAATTTTTTCAGATTTTTTGCATCGATTATGTTAGATTTACAGGGGGTCAAAGTTGGTAAAAACAGTTTTTTTTTCATTTTTTGCTGATTTTCAAAAATTCATAGCTCCTCAGGGAAGCATTTTTCATTATTCGGACATAGAATATTTATATCTTGAAATTTTCTCAATTTTTCAAAAAAAAAAATACCTTTAAAGTCATATCTATAGGTTATAACTATCCTACGAATGATTTAATGTTTAAAATCAAGTTTTCAAAAGGTTCGCTCGCTGGAATCGAAACCCAAAATATGTAAAAAAGTACCTTAAAACAATACAAAAACATGTGCCAAAGCCTAGTATTTCTAAATTTTTTTTTACTAGTCCATTCTTGTTTCTACAAATAATTATATATGCCAAAATAGCTAAAAATTAATGAAAATCACTTGTGGCGTCTATTATTATAATAGGCGTATGGACTCAATTCATCATAAACATTTGTTTAGGCTAAATTCTCTTATAATTTAAGAAATTACACTATTATCTTCGAAAGGGATCGAGCACACGTCACTGCCGAAAGTATATGGCTTAGTCAAAATACACAAACTAGGCAATCCTGTTCGTATTATAATTTCTGCTGTCAATAGCCCCACGTACTCTCTCGACAAGTGTATATCAAATTTATTTTCAAAACATTTCCCTCTACCGAAATCAAACATTACAAACAGTTTACAGCTTAAGAATATTTTGAAAAATACGAAATTACCGTCCAAACATTGTCTCATTTCATTTGACGTCGTCTCGCTACTTACAAGTCTGCCAAAAGAAATGATTATTTCTGCGATTGAAAACAGGTGAAAATGGCTTTCTAATAGCAATTGTATTTGTAAGAACGAATTTATAGATGGTATTAAAACCTTGCGTGATTGCACTTTTTTAGTATTTAATGGTAGATATTATAAACAGGTCTCGGGTGCTATGGGATCTTGCTCGAGACCTGTCTTTGCAAATATAGTGTTAGAAGAGCTTGAAACACATTGTTTAAACATTATCAAGGCGAGTGTACCTTTATACTATAGATATGTAGATGATTGCCTTCTGATTATTGAGAAAGAAAAGGTGGAGTTTGTTCTTGATATTTTTAATAATTATAACAAAAATTTACAGTTCACTTCTGAAAAAGAAACAAATAACAGTATTAATTTTCCAGACATAACTATTTTCTATTAGCACAATGGCAACATTTTTACAAACTGGTTTCAGAAAAAAACGGCTTCGACCAGATATATAAATTATTGTTCACACCACCCCAAGAATCAGAAGATCGCAATTTTATATAATCTGCTTGATAGAGCGATGTTATTATCCGATTCGCAGTTTCATTCGCAGAATATACAATTCGCGAAAAAGATTTTGATAGCGAACGATTATCCGATTGAATTCATTAATAAATATTGTAGAAAGCGAATTATTCGCAATATTGGCCTCATGTACAATAAAACTGAGGGCATAGATTCGGATAATTTAAAGATAGTTGACAATAATAATAATGATAGCTGTGAAAATAACAATTCAAAAATAAATGAAAATGTAAAAGTAAAAAACAATAGTGCGGTCTTTCCGTATTACGAGAGATTTAACAGCAAACTGAAAACTGTGTTAGAAAAGAATAACATACTGTTAGTAAATAAGATTGATAATAAATTCAATAAATTTATTAAGCTAGGTAAGGATCCTACTGCTGTTGGTGAGACTAGAAACGTTGTATATAAAATTGATTGTGCTGACTGTGATTCAACTTATATAGGTGAAACCTATCGTCCATTAAAAAATAGAGAATCAGAGCATAAACGCTATATAGAAAAAGGAGATCTTTCCTCGCCAATTGCGGTACATGCGATAGAGACGGGACATTCGTTCAAATTTTATAATATTAAAATTATGGATAAAGAACCATCTACCTTTCGTAGACGTTTCTCGGAGATGCTACACATTCAATATTTTAATGGCACGCTTAATAGAGCTCAGAATACGTGCCACCTCAAAACAAGTTATAAAAACATGATTTCAAATTTAAAATCTAGTTAAAAAAACTCGTAATTATAATTTTTATTTGTATTTTTATTTCAACTATAATTGATCAAATAGAGAGACTGTGCAGGGAATGAGTGAGTAAGATGCGGACGACAGCAAGTGAGAGGAAGTTGCACACCGCTTCGCGTTCTCTTACATAGCCTACATGTTTAATATAATGATTGGCTGGCGGAGCCGAGCGGCACATCCCAGTGGGAGGATCGAGAGTCCGAGTTGCTAGGCAACACTCCGGCCATACTACTACGTATATGTTGTAGTCATGGAAAGAACGTTTGAATTTGCTGCGCGGGTTCTCGAGCCTACTGCATGGTATTAAACTTGAGCCACTTCCTCGAAATGTATGCTTGCCGTATATTATCGGTCTGTGGACCGACTCTTCTGCCGCTGTACAGAACTTCTATACTTGTATTATAATTAAATTATCTATATATATATATTTTAAATCTGTAAATTTGTATGAGTGAGTTCCTAGTATAAAGATGAGTGTGCTCGGTAACTAGAATTAGTTGATCATTGATCCTCGTCGGTGTCACATCACCATCTGGTGACACCGACGCTGTTATAAGCGGTCGGTCATTGCATAAAAAGTGAGATTGTTCTTAGTTGAAATTAGTAAGATTTTTAATTTTTAACTTTCATTTTAGCTGGCGTATTCCATGTAGAATTTCTTTAAATTATGTCAATAGTAGAGTAAATTATAATTACTATTAACGTAAAAACTCATTGTAAAATCTCATGGTAAAATTATTGTTATATTTATAATTGTTTATAATTTTTGTACTGGCTTTGCAACCCTGATGAGGAATCGCAACGACTCGAAACGTCGGCTAAACATTATAAACTGTACTGGATCGAAGAGATGCTTAATTGTCTCATTTATTGGCTAGTGAAACTGTTTTATTTTCTTGGTTCAAGAATCGAAGAAAGTTTTTACATACAGAATATTCAGTTTATTTAAGGAAAAAATTTTCTTGTGTTGTGACAAGCTAGTGAAGCGTCAAGAATATTCATCGTTCATGCAAGAAAGTTTCTACGATTGTTGAAGCGGTTATAAATAATTATTAACTTTTTCCATCGTCTCCTAGGAGGTTCCAAGACTCTCAGGCTGTATATTTTTGGACTAGGTTTAAATTGTAAAGTAATAACTACCAGACTATAATAGTTTGGATGAAATTTTTACAATAAATAAAAATTTTGATTAGTTATTTATAAGAAATGCCAAAAGGGCTCATTTCTAGAGATCTGAATCCATTTTAAAATAATTTATTCATTTTATAACAGTGAAGTTTTATATTATACTATAATTTTTTTATTTCATAATAAGCACACAATTTTTTTGGTATACACTATATAATAGGCGAACAGATATGATCTAATGCAAAAAATTACCAGTATTAATTATACATTCATGTTAATGGATTTGACTTACAACGAGAAGCCAACTCTCCATACCATACACAAGATAATAAGGGAATACATATTTTACGATAGCAGTAGATGATGAAAGATTTTAATTAAAAATATAGGACCTAAACCAAAATATTACCAGTAATAATAGCCTGCATTATATTCATAGATTAGCCTTACGAGAGCCAACTCTTCATACTATAAATTTTAGCTGTATTTGGGCACTTCCGTTGCCCTTAATCAGAAGACTATTTGTCTCAGCATTTTTATTATTTCACACTCAAAGCCTTAGAAACTACAAAATAATTTTAGGTCTTTTTAATTAAAATGCTATAATAATTGAGTTTAATTTAATACCTACACGCATCATCTAATATTATGTTTGATATATTAATATTTCTTAACAATTTTATAATTTTTTCCTTCAGAAAAAGAATATTCATAATTATTTTATGAGTAACGCATATATTACTCATTTCATTTTATTTAATCAGCGCATCAAACTCCTTATTCAGAAATATTAATTACAGTGATAAATAAGGCTGATTCAGTAAAGTCTGCTGTTTATAAATATTTTTTTTACGACAAGTTCATCGGATCACCTGTAACAGAGAAAGAATAATTTATTTTAAAACAAAAAATCATGTTCTATTATCACAAAGTTAATTTATTTGAAGACAATTAAAATATACGTATCTGACAGAGTGAAATCCATTGATAGTATTTTGATCTTAATGCCATCTTTTCTGTAAATGCATTTTTTCACTTGATACTTTTTGTAGGTTCTAGATTAAACGTTATTGCACACGCATAGTATGAGTTTTAGGGGTTTTTAACGCAATTTAAATAATATAATTTGTGATAAACTTGGAGATCCACGCGGAGGTTATAAACAAGCAGAAAGCAACAGTAGATGACACCGGACAAACTTTACACAAAAATCTGCCTGCACGGTACACGGAATAACCCTACACAAATAAATTCTACACAGAAAAACTGCACACAGATAATAACTACACGGAAGGACTCTACACTAAATTTACTACACTGCTAAATTCTGCACAAGTCATTTTATCGCACTAAAAAACTCATACAGATATTTTTACAGGTGTAGAGTCCTTCCGTGTTGTTATTATCTGTGTGCAATTTTTCTGTGTAGAATTTATTTGTGTAGGGTTATTCCATATACCATGCAGGCCGATTTTTGTGTACAGTTTGTCCGATGTCCAGTAGATTAGTACTTCAGGTTAGACATATAAGTTATAGCACGAAAGTTGGTTGGCACGAAGTTATAAATATATAGAAATCCCTACAACGAAGCTATGAAGTATTAGTCTACTGTTGGTTGCGATATAGCAATAATTATTGCTGCATCGTGGATATTGTTGCATGCCAGCTGATTCACTCTCGGCGAGTTGACAGCTTCTGGAGCGGAGCCAGCGCTCCGTGGCGCTCGTAGGAGGTGCCTCTGACCGACCGCGTGCGGTGCGCAGGATGTGACGTATCAAGTCACACCTGCGCGGCCTGCCGGCGCTCGGAAGTGAGTGCGGCAGGAAGCGATGTAGTAGCGCGCACGTGTTGCTATCCTTATTTCATTAAAAATCTATGTCTAAGACGATTATATACAATTATATATGAGATTTAAATTCTGTTGATTCACATACATATAAAAAAACAGGAACAAATTCTATCATATAGAACGCAATTTTTTTCGGAAAAACTTGCCGTCCCGTCCTATCATAGATAACGATACATACCATCTTAAAATTATGCAAAGTTAACCAAAGTAACTTATTCATGAAACACCGTTAGAAAATCTCTTAAATTATTTTTCATTCTATACGTATTTATTACTGTCCTTGACCAATTTTTGAAGAATTCAAACTTAATCTTGCAATCATTCTAAGCTCAATTTTTGGTTATTTGTATAATTAATGTACATATGCTTATTTATTATTACAATAATAATTATTTTTTCAACACCGTCTGCACAGCATATAGTTTTTCTTGCATCATTATTATTCAAAAAAGAAATATCTAACGCGTAGTTCAAGTTTTAGGGGTTTTTTAAGGTAATTATTTCGTTCTATGAAAGTAATTTCTTATTTTTGTACACAATATTCTAATTTTATTTCAAGATAAATAAATTACCTATTAATATTAATATAAAAACTAATTGTGACATAGCGTAATATATTTTTGTTAAAATATAGGTGAAAATAAATCCAGGTGCACAGATTCAGATAATCCAGGATGGTATAACGTTGCGTCACCCAAGTATACCTACACCTACAGAAGTTCCTCAACCAGTGCCACATGCAATTCTTCCAACTCTCTCTACTACAGAAATTAGTAGCTCTTCTCCGAAACAAGAAATATCATTTGATTTCGCTAAAACTTTAATGAATATCGGTACTAGCAACAATCCAAGTACTAGTGGACTACCTATCAATGAATATAGTATCAATGAATATCATGAAAGACCATACCGTCAGATCAATGCCATCAAGTCGAACCTAGTAAAATTAAGAAGAATTAAAGATCCCCAAAAAGATCAACAGTTATTTGAAAAAAATAATCATGACATTACAAAAAGGAATACAATTAATACGAGTATCAAAAAGGTATTGTTACTGTTTCTAATTATTACTTTAATATCCAATCGAAATTCTGATTATTATGTTACGGTGGGGTGCGGGTGCTTGGAGGTAGACGAGTCCGAGGATGCATTTCAATGCTTTATTGTGCGTGTTTGGGAGAGCTCTGCTCTGTCTCGCAGTCGTCGGTTATCTGCCTGCGAAGCCTCCGATGCGACAAGCCGGAAGCTGCAGTCTCCAGCACACAGTGAGAACGCTCCGGCTCTCGCGCTTCCGCGCGTGGTGCTACCTCAGCTTCACCCGCGGTTACCTGAGCCCAAAAGCTCGTACGTGACTCTCCAGCGTCGCGAGGGCAGCGTCCTCGCACCCAAAAAAATGGGAAAGGCTGGGAGGTGCGTGGCCGAGGCGCGCAGGTGTGCATGACTGTGAGTGTGTGAATGTGTGGGATGCCAGCGAGCATAACTCGCGCGCGGATTTTGCGCGATTGGATTTCTTTTTTTTTTATTCTCTCATTTTTGAATGTGTGTATGTGTAAGTGTACGTATGTGTGTCCCTATTAGCAGCCGCTGCTGCTTTACATGTGGTAGAGCAGGGCTGATACAATTATCTTAATATAAATCTTAAATTATTTAAGAACATACAAAGATGTCTTGTTTTTCTTTTTTTTACTGAAATACAAGATATAAAATTAGTTTCTTTCTTACGATCTAACACAGTTTTTATTATTATTATAATTATTATTATATGCGCTGTAATTATTCTGCAAGCGTATATGATTATGAAATTATTATATTTAATATTTAACATAACATGTAGATATAGTATGAGAAAGCCTTATTATTAACTAGTCGCGTGTCCGTTTCATTACGCACAGCTTGGTATTAATATTTTATTATATTAAGGGGATAATAATCTATGTCTGAATAGGCACGGATACGCAGCAGGCGCGGAACCAGGTGCGGTGCAAAAAACGGTAAAAAAAACGACATAAGTTAGGGGATCTCTGATTTCGATCGGATTCTTATTTTATGGCGCTAGATTACTCCTTTTCGACGGACGTTTCACGCACCCGGCGCTCCTCTTATTTGCAGAGGGCTGCAGCACGCGCGAATCTGGAACATGGGGTTCTGAATTATCCGTCGAGGGCAGAGCTCACTTGATCAAAGTACCATCGGCTGTAAGCAGTGTGGTCCTGATGGAATGTTATTATACGCATGAGGCGCTCCTCCTAGTTGTGGAGGGCTGCGGCACCAGCGTATCCCGATCCTGTGGCACCTCACTTTTCCGCCAAGAACGCGTCTTAGTCGGCCTTAAAGTGATAAGAGCTTTGTGGCGGCAGAATGCTGCTGTATGCACACGGAGCTCCTCTCGTTTCGGAGGGCTGCGACACGTGCATCTCTGGAACCTGGGGTTCCGCGCTTTCCGCTGAGAACACGAGGCTCTTATCAGCTGATTACCAATAATAGTCGTATTTATTTATTTATTTTTTATTTATTTTACTCTTTTTAATCGACAATGAGGCTGAATTTGTCACTCCCGTCGTTGCTACTGTCGTTGCTACTCGCGTTTTTTTGGGCGACGAGTTCATTGTGTGTTCGATTCTGATTTTGACCGCCTCTGCCTCTACTTCCGCGATGAGTTCTACGCGGCCTTTGTATCTTTTTATTGGCAACATCGAATTTAAGAGTTCGACACTCGCTTAAAACGTGTCCCAATATATTACAATATATGCAATAGCGTTTATCGGCGTTATCAGCTTGCGATTGAATTTTTTCCGCCTTGCTCTCGCCGTTTTTGCGATCTTTCGAGCCCGCAGTATCTATCTCTTCTGCGATTGTAATGCGAACCTGTGCGGACTGGGTTCATGTGATCCCAATAATTGACCGACGGCTGGGCCCGCGAGACCGGCACTGGCGCCATGGTATGGCTCGGAGACACTGGTCGATTGTATTGGCAAGGGGGCGGCGATGGTGGGGGTGAGGGTGAGGGTGAGGGTATAGGGCCTTGTTGGGTCATTTTGTTCCGTTGCACCTGTATCTGTTCACGCTCCTCCCAGCTGCGACGATCGCGGCTGCTGCTCTGTCACCAGCCGCCACGGCTATTTCTTCACTCGCATTGGCGCCTGTTACCACGGCTATCGTCGTGCTTTTCGCGACGACCATCTCTATTGCCGCTGCCTCGCCTGCATCGATCACCTCGACCGCTGTCGCACTCTTCACGCTCTGTTCGATGATTTTTCCGGCTGCCATCGCGTCTTTGGCGTCGTTCGCGACGACTCTCTTGACTGTGGTCGTGTCTTTCCTCGGTTATCGTTGCCTCTCCTCCGGCCACTATCCTGGCTGCTGCCGTATTTTTCGCGTTTCTCGCAGCGGCCTTCCCGGCTGTAATCACGTCTCTCGCGTCCCTTGCAAGGACTCTCTCGGCCGCCATTACGTCTCTCGCGCTCCTCGCGACGACTTTCCTAATTGCTGTAGTCGCGACTCTCTCAGCTGTCACCACGTTCTCTTCGGCTGCCGTCTCGGCTTTCGTCGCATTTTTTGCGCTTTCTGTATTTTTCCCGACGGCACTGCCTACGCCTGACTGGCCTGTAGTGCGATGTAGTGGAGCCCTTACTATCGCTTGTGTCATATAGTGAGCTGCCGAAATAACTACTTTCGGAGTAGCCTTCACCCGGATCGTCGCCTGGGCTCCCAGTACGCCTTTGTCTGTTACTTGGATGCACTCGTCTGATCTTTGAATTTTGGTTACCGCCGGATGGTACGCGCATGTCGACTCGTGGTTGCTCGCTAGTGGGTACCGCGTTCGCTTCTTTTCGTTGCCGCTTGCTGAAACTTCTGACAAAGCTAGTCGCGAGATCGTCGCAATCGTTCGCGTCCACCTCTTGAACGGCCGCTGGTAAGACTGGTTTTAACAACTGTGAGTATCCGTCACTCTGCGTGTTTAGGCTTAATATACTGACAATTTCTTCTTGCGTTCGATTCGCTAGTAGTAACCGCGCGATCACGTTTATCCTTGTTATGGTAAGATCTGTGCGTTCTGCGCTCCACATATTCTCGGATTGCTCCGCCACGAAGCCCAACCGATCTAGCCAACAGCGTAACTTGGCGATACTTGGCGGATTGTCGTTCGCTGCATCGCCGTTAATTGCCCGGGCATTTGTCCGCGATGCCAGAGGAGTTCTACGGTCTATAGCCCTCGCTAACTCCCGATTCTCGTTGACCAAGTATTTTGGAAATTTATTTTCACGTGATGTATAAAGCTTCGGTGATAAATTCTCGCGTGCATTACTACGGTTGTCGGTCATTCCCATTTCTCTTTTCCGACAAAACTGACCATTCGCTGTCCTTACTTAGCATACGTCGCAGTCGCCGTCTCGTCTCCGGTGACATCCGATTATAATTTGAAAATAATTTCTTCGCATGCAGCAGTCTTTTTTGTTGGCTTGCGGATCGTTTCCCGTCGCGTTAGATTTTTTGCCTTTACTTCCCGTAGTTTGCTCGCCGCTACTACTACCACCGTCCTTTCCAACAGACGTATTTAACGCGCTTTTAGCCGAGTTCATTAGCCTTATGCGTGTCATTTTGACGAATATTCGCATGGAGGAGGGGCTGCGAGTACCAAGCTGCGTGTAATTAAAAGCAGACTTACATTGAAAAGATAATGATTGAAGTCTGTCCGCTGGTCGCGTTGCTGGGCATGGTGATGGCTGCTACCATAATGACTGCGAGTGGCTGGGAATGCTGCGGTGTTGGCTGCGAGCGGCTGCGGCTTCTGCGATGTTGGCTTCGTTCGGCTGGGGGCTGCTATACGCGCGCATCGACGGCTGTATTGCTTCCCTGGTAGCTCAGGCGAGCTTGGTTGGCCGAGATCGGCTTTGTGGGTCGAGATCGACTTTGCTGGTTATCGCACGGCTCACTGGTATGTGCGGGTCAATCTCGCCGTCACTCTCTTCGCTTTTAATTTTTGCGGAATTGCATAATATCGCAGAACGACTGGCCTTATTGCCTTCTTTGAGCTCGAATAAATTTTCTGAGCCTCGGCGACCGGAGCTCTTCCTACAGCTTGGTAGGTTACACACAAAAAAAATTTTGAGCAGTCGTTTGCACTGCCTGTATTTGCGATGTTCGTTAACGTACAGCGCGGGCACTCGCTGTGACTGCTTCGGCGTAATCACTGTTGTGTAATTCGCCGTATGTCCCCGACTTCGTACATGGCCAAGCAAGGAGAAACAAACTTTGGTTTTTCCTTGATGCCCTCCTTCGATGCCCGAATCTTCTTGGACCGTCTTCGCGTCCAAGTCCCCCAAGGGATGCCAGATATTACGTATGGGGTGCGGGTGCTTGGAGGTAGACGAATCCGAGGATGCGTTTCAGTCCTTTATTGTGCGTGTGTGGGAGAGCTCTGCTCTGTCTCGCGGTCGCCTCTTATCTGCCTGCGAAGCGACAAGTCGGAGGCTGCAGTCAGTATGTGTTCGTATATTTTTGCACACGTGTATATTTCTACGTACATGTGCGTTACATGCGTGCGTGCGTACGAATATCAAGGGGCGCGATGGTAAGTGTAAGGTACGTTCAGTACGCACGCCGCCGTCAGGCGCTAGCCAGACCCTATTATACTTCTCATAGGCCTTGCTGGAAACTAGGCGTAAGAGTTTCTTTGCATTGACAGCTTTGTCTCGGACTCATGAGTACTCAAATGAAAGCTTGTAACAAAAGTATCAAAATCACATCAGGGTCATATTTTGTGAAATGGCTTCTATTAAATATTATTGTGAAGTGAAAGTTCTGGCTCATGAATTCTCGTCAAAAAAATTCTTCTGCCGGAGAAAATGTTTCCCGCCCTTCGTCATCGTGTGTGACGTCAGCGCTATAGATAGATACTTTTATACAAATATGTGATGCAGACGACGATAACAATAACATAGTGCTAAAGTATATATAAGCAAGAAATTGTATTTGTAAATTATAAATCAGTGTTAAATATAATATAAATTTTACCCAAATATATATTTTAAAATACTGTTATTTTAAAACAGAGTTATTTTAAAAACAGTGTTAAATTCTTTTGTACACTATCAAAAAAACAATCATAAACTAATAGTTTAAAATTAGATAAGTATTTAGTTTTATTTTAGTTTATATAAATATACAATATAAATAAAAGATTTGTGAATTGATTCTTTGTTTAAACGTTCCATTTTATTTTTCAGATATTTTCTATTTTCCATCGGGAGGTTATTATGCAACTCTTAGTTTGTTTAAGAAGAAAATAAATACCTGTGACGAGCCAGTTTTTATTCAAAAAAGTCTTCATCTATAATCTTATTTATTGTGATCTGCAATATTTATTCTGCTTTGAAAAAAAAAATTATTAGATTTAGAAAATACCTGTACAGCACAAGCGTATAAATTTATCCATTTAATAATGGATCACCAAATATATAAACATGAACAGTGTAATCAAATGTCTAAAAAGGGTTTTTCTGTCGTTACATTTATTATGGTTACATATTAATAAATTATTTATAAGAAATGCCGGAAGAACTCAATTGACAAGAATAATAAATGTATACGTTTAATAATGGATCAAATTTTATGTTTAAAAAGTGTTTCTCTCGTAATAAAATTACAAAATCACAAAAACAATTACAAAAAATTACAATCGCAAGTGTTCATGCTATCTACGTCACTAGGTTTGATACTTAATTAGTAAGGTAACGTGATCAGTTGGATTAATCACAGGGATTACATCAGAATTTTAAAGGTTTATTCGTTGGACCACTTTTACAATAATCAAAGATTAAAGCTTTCAAAATTTAATAACTCAAAGCTGGTCCAGCGGATAAACCTAAAACTCAGTCCTTATTGAGTGCTCAACGTGTAAACACGTGTTTATACTCGCTCCGTCAGAATAAATATCGCTGTATATAGAGCCCTCGAACCTTCAATTCGCGCTTCTGCGCTACGCCGCACTGCGTATCATCGCAAAATAACAACAAGTGAAAATGGACTCACAAAACACGCCAACAACCACCAAAGACATCCCAACATTCTTCGCCCAAAACGCAACCAACTATGCCTCAGTAACCCAAAAGGATCTAATCCCAAAAAGAGAACAAGGACTCATTATGGACTGCGTAGACGAGTTGAACTTAACCGATTATGTGTGTGCTATCGGAGATATTGTTCTACCAAAAAATATTCTCTATGCCTCAAGGATATCGAATAATCGGATCTGCATATACTTATCAACGAAAGAAATGGTTGCCGAACTCACAGATAAGTACTCACAAATTACAATCGAGAATAGAGAAGTAAACATAAGGCCACTAGTATCAAAGCAAAAACGAATTATATTTTCTAATGTATCACCAGACATACCCAATTACGTATTCGAAAATATTTTAGATAAATTAAATGTAAAACGAAGTTCTCTTGTAATGCCTCTCAAAGCAACCATTACTAAAGAAGGGTATAGTCATGTAGCGAGTTTTAGACGCCAAGTTTTTGTTAACCCCATAGATACTGAATTAATACCAGAAACATTCAAAATAAATTTCAACGAGATCAATTATTTCATTTACACCGGTACCGATATAATGAAATGCTTCATATGTAAGAATGAAGGCCACCTGGCTAAGAACTGTAAACAAACGGAGCAGACACCAAACTCTCCCATCAATACTCAGACAATTATAAGCGATACAGTTATACCACAGCCTATTAACACTGTAAATACGGCGAACCAAATAGATTTCACTACACCTATAAACATGCAACTACCGGAAAGTTCACCAATAAAAAGACAACACCCAGCATCGACCTCAACGGAATCTCAAGTAGAAATCCCCGAAGAAGATGCATTCAAAACTGTAGCTAAAGGTAAAACAAAAAGAGGCAAAGTCACCAACGAGAAACCAACTCTAACACAAAAAACTTCTGAAACATGCGCAACGGACATAGATGATATGGATAAAAAACTAATGCCACTTCGTACTTATCTGGACCAAGCCGGAACGCTATTGAACTATATTCAATTCAAAAGTTTAATGGAAAATATGAAAGGCCATAAAAATCTAATAGAATTAATAAAACAATATACACAAGACCTAACAGCATTCTATAAATTCATAGAAGTAGATATATACCCAAACACTAGAACAGAAGCACAAAACTCAAATGCAATAAACTACTATCGATCTTGAATAACCAAAGTGTCACACCATATCAAACCCCAGTCTCGTCGGACACCGAAGATAAGATGTAAAAATGGCAAATTTACTTCAATGGAATATGAATGGCCTCGGAGGCCAATACGAATATCTCCAAAAACTCATAGTTGAAAATAATATAGATATCGTTTGCCTACAAGAAACAAATTTAAAAAACAATAAATCTATTAAGATGAAAAACTACACTTGCTACAACAAAAACAGATCCGATTGCTTAATTGCCAGCGGAGGATTAGCTATCCTAGCTAAAAGTGATCTGTACAGCAAAGAAATAAAACTCAAAAGTAACATAGAAGCCATAGCGATCTCCTTAACGACCAACAGCAACAAAACAATAACAATATGCTGTGTATATCTAAGCCACAAATACAATATCAGTATAGAATCTCTCGATAATCTATTAGAAGAACTCCCAAAACCGTTTATAATGCTCGGAGACTTTAATAGCCACAGTAGACTATGGGGGTCTTACAAGTTCGACAAAAGAGGACAAATTGTTGAAGAATTTATATGTGAAAATGATATAGTTCTACTAAACGATCTGACATCTACCTACTTTAATCCATCCACTGGGAAGAGCAGTGCAATAGACCTCAGCCTCTGTAGCAGTAGCTTAGCTGCATCGATAGAGTGGGAAGCGCAAGAAAAGCTATACGGCAGCGACCACTTTCCGATCATCCTACAAATCGACAAGACCAACACAAACGAAACTATTGAAAAAGGCAAATGGAAATACCAAAAAGCTGACTGGGGAAAATACAAAGAATCCATTAATCAAAGAATACCGGAACTTCAAGAAACACTAAAACAATATCTCAACAAGGAAATTCTCGATATAAACGCAATATTATCCAAACTCAATGAAATTATTATCAGTGCTGCACACGAAAGCATTCCAAAAACCAACAAGAGCCTAAAAGCTAAAACAACACCATGGTGGAATGAAGAATGCGATCGAGCGACCAAAGACTCCAAGAAGGCTCTATACAATTTCAAAAAAGACCATTCTCTGGAAAATAAAATCGAACATAACAAATTAAAATCAATAGCAAAAAAAACAATTAAAATTGCCAAACAAAATTCATGGATAAAGTATTTACAATCAATCTCGTACAGGACTTCCAGTAAAGAAATGTGGGATAAAATAAAAGCAATGGACGGCACAAAAAAAACATACAATATCATTTTAAAAGAGAATGACCAAATCATAAATGACCACGCTCAAATAGCAAATATATTCGCAAAACAATTTGCTGATAATTCTAGCGATAAGTACTATGATCAAGAATTCCTCAAAAATAAAGATGCCTCAGAAGCACAAATAGATGAATATTTTAAATTAATTAATCACGATAATGAAATGCCAACAAATAAACCAATAGCAATGGAAGAACTCTCAGAAGTTATCGACCTTACCAAAAACAGCAGTCCAGGACCAGACGAGATTCCTAACATACTCATAAAAAATCTACCTAACGATGCCCACGAATACATTTTAAAAATCTTCAACATCATTTGGGAAAGTCAAGTATTTCCTGACCTATGGAGGAACGCAATAGTTGTACCAATACCCAAACCCAAAAAATCAAGATTCAACAAAGAAAGCTACCGGCCGATATCCCTAACATGCTACTTGTGTAAAATTTTGGAAAAAATAGTAAACAAACGACTGCGATGGTATTTAGAAACTAATAACATAATCAGTCAATTCCAGAGTGGCTTCCGAGAAAACTGTTCCACAAACGACTGCCTAGTAGCACTGGAAACAAATATACATGAAGCTTTCAACAACAACGAATCACTACTGGCAGTTTGTCTTGACCTGGAGAAAGCATATGATCTAGTATGGAGGAAAAGAATTTTAGAAATTTTAACCAAACATAAAATAACAGGAAATATGTTCCGTTTTATTCAAAATTTCCTAACAAACCGTACTATAAAAGTAAGAGTCCAAAACAAACTCTCAGACGAAGTACGAATTGACAACGGAGTACCCCAAGGATCCGTCATTAGCGTAACCTTATTTCTACTAGCAATAAATGGCATTCATGCACACGTAGACTTACCGATTCAATACACAATATTCGCTGATGATGTGACAGTATTTATACGGGGAAAAAACATTAAAACCAATGGAAAAATAATGCAAAACACTCTCAACAAACTAGAAAAATTCTCTACAATATCAGGCTTCAAATTTTCAAAAACCAAAAGCTAGGCTATAGCCTTCAGCAAAAACAGAATAGAAGAAACAAATATCAATCTCACCATAAATGGAACAAACATCAAAACCGTCAAAGAAATTAAAATACTAGGTCTAACGTTCGATTCCAAACTGACTTGGAAATCACATATTGAACAGCTGAAAAATGATTGCAATCTACGAATGAATGTACTTAAAGTGCTTGCAGCAAAAAATTGGGGAGCCAGCCAAGAAATCATTAGCAACACGTACAAAGCACTGATCCAATCGAAAATTGATTACGGATGCATAGCATACGGCTCAGCCAAGGAAACGCAGCTAAGGAAACTCAACTCTATACTCAACACCAGTATGCGAATAGCTACAAGAGCTTTTGTAACAAGTCCAATTACCAGTATTCTAAGCGAGAGTAACAGCCAACCATTAGATCTAAGACGAAAAAAACTCACACTAAACTATGCAACAAGAATTCTATGTAACCCTAAAAATCAAATATATCACTTACTTGAAAACAAAGTATATCACAGAAGTAAAACAAAGCATAAAAAGTCAAAATCCTTCCCGTCTAGAGTAAATAAATATCTCAGAAGCTACAAAATAATTGAGCCGAAATTTTTCACTATCGCAAAACCACAAAACCCATTCTGGATCAACGAAGATGAACACATTCCCTCGCAAGAAGAAGCAACGCTACAACTGACTCAATGCACACCGATAACAACATCAATAATCAAAACAGAGAAAACAATCGGAGCAGCCGCAAAAATAAACGAAAACGAGGCAATCCTTCAGAAATTTCCAAAACACTTCAACGAAGACACATGCCTAATTCTTCTTATCCTCGAAACAATAAAAAGTATTCCGAGTCCAGATAAAAAAATGTTGATATCAATAGACTCTCAATATCTGACCAAACAAGTAGACAAAGAAAAGCTAAGGCGATCCTTCTTAAATACAGAAATTAAGAAAATCACTCAACAACACCGCAACATAACGATCTGCTATTATAACAAGAACCAAGACAACATAAAAGAAATAACAACACTAGCAAAGTCAGCCTGTAAAATGTCCTTCAATTCCAAATCATACAAGTCAACTGCCGATGATTTCCGCAAATTAGTTAAACAGAAGATTAATAAAGAATGGAATTTCCAATGGGCCACTGAAAGTCACGGAAGTCACCTTAGATACTTCAAAAAGAGCGCCAATGAGCCTAACCCAGCATTAAAATTAATGCGAAAAGATCAAGTTTTAATAAGCAGACTCCGTATCGGCCACACCAAAATCAGCCATGAGCACCTTTTATCCAAAGAAAAAGCCAACACATGCGAGATGTGCAAAAAACATATAACGGTCAAACACATTTTGATAGAATGCCCAAAATACAGCATTCAAAGAAAGGAATACAACCTCAAGGACAACTACGAAGATTTATTAAGAGATACCGTCACGTGCAAGAATATCATCAAATTCATAGACTCAATAAATATACGAAATAAACTGTAAAAACTAGATTATATACTATTCTTTTATGAATTTTATAATTATTATCACTCTGTATTATTTATCATCTATGTACTGTTAGTCGCTTATACCCGTAAGGGGGATGCGACGGTAAATAAATGAAAAAAAAAAAAAAAAACCTAAATTTGTTATGGAATCTCTGTGACTAATCTACTTAATGAAAAATTAGTTCTTTTCAATATCCAAAGAGTACGAATTACAACCAGCTTCCAGAATATGGATGAGCGTACTCTTCTTTTCAGGGAAGTATATTTTCTGCTATTTAAAAGGTAAACAGAACACATGAGTTGTCAAATATATCAGTCGAAAGGATAACATGAGAAATTTTAATTTGATACCATTGATCAGTTTTGAATATTATAATTTTCAAACTTTTCAATGTTAATATTTCAAAACTGGTCAATGGTACCAACTTAAAATTTCTCATGGTATCCTTTCTTTTGATTAATGGGCTTGACAATTCATGTGTTATTTTTACCTTTTAGATAGCAGAAGATATACTTCCTTTAAGAAAAAGGCACGCTTATCCATATACTGGAAACTGGTTGTATTTCGTACTCCCTGGATATTGAAAAGAACTAATTTTTCATTAGGTCAATTAATCATAGAGATTCCATGATCAATTTAAGGTTTATTCGTTGGATCACTTTTATAACCATCAAATATTAAAACTTCCAAAATTTAAAAACTCAAAGCTGGTCCAGCGAATAAACCTGGAACTTGTTATGGAATCGCTGTGACTAATTTACTTAATGAATAATTAGTTCTTTTCAATATCCAGGGAGTACCAAGTACAATCAATTAGCTTCCAGAATAAGCTTTCCTTAAAGGAAGTATATCTTCTGCTATCTAAAAGGTAGAAAGGATACATGACTTGTCAAGCCCATTAGTCAAAAGGGTACAATGAGAAATTCTAAGTTGATACCATTGACTAGTTTTCAAATATTAGCAATAAAAATTTTGAAAATTAGAATATTCAAAACTGGTTAATGATATCAACTTAAAATTTCTGTAGTTATCCTTTTGAATGATGGGATTGACAACTGATATGTACTTGTTGCCTTCTATAGAGCAGAAGGTATACTTTCGTTGAAAATATATATTCTGGAAGTTGGTTGTACTTTGAGCTTTTTGAAAATTGGAAAGGACTAATTTTTCATTACATAAATTAGTAACAGGGATTCCATGACAACTGTCAGGTGACTTAGACAAAAGTATAATAGAAGAGTACGCTGAATAAAAGCTTAGTGTACTTATGATAAGTTAATAATTATTATAATTATGTTACTTCAAAACAAAAAGTTTAGTGGAAAAATTTGGACAAACATAAAATAACAATAGTAGTATACGCTTCATCAAAGTTTTATGTATACTTAATAAGATAATAATTATTATAATTTTGTTCCTTCAGTGAGTCCAAATTGGAACTGAATTATCATTAAGTCTTCAACAAAATCAAAATCTGAGCTGTCAACCGTATATGAAAACTTAAAATAAAACTTACACAAAGTATCATAATTTTTTTACAAAAAACATACTAAAATAAATATAAAAAACTTATCTGACTCAATGTAGGTGACATTTTTGATGAATCAAAAGAACTAAAGACGGCAACCTGCAGCGATAAGTCAAAAAAATTGATCAAATAATATTCTTATTTACCGCATAATTAAAAGACGGAATGATTTAATTTTATGGTCTCATAAGAAAAATACACAAAGAGGCTCACTTCAACTGCACGGTGTACATTGCATCCTATCTTATCCTGGCATATCTGATTCCGTCGTTCCTGACCGTTCCGTGTTAGAGGGTTATTGTTGAAAATGTTGAGAGTGTTATCTATATCCCTATTTCAAAATCTCAGGTGAGATCTCAGATATCTCAGATGAAATCTTACCTTTTTTCTTTTTTTTATTATAGCCTACCCAAGTCTTCTTTCTTAGTCTTATACGGCTCTTCCCACTACCCGATACCATACAATGGTACTGGCCAGTGAGGTTCCCTATAGTCTGGATGCATGTGCACCACATCGAAATGTAGTGCGCATGCATCTCAACTGGACCTACAGTTATATCACCTGAGGCCTCGCGCCAAAAAGTCATCTAACCGATTTATACTGGTTTTTCGTTCATTATATATTTAAGACCGTTCTTAATGAATTAGTAACAATTCTTGAAGAATTCTGTGATATATGTGCGTATGTGTGCGAGGATGCGATGCGTGAGTATGTACGTATGTGTACATATGCGAGAGGGCGCGAGCAAAGAGAGCGGAGAACGAGGAGCTGCTCGGTGAGTCAGTTCGACTGAAGCCGATCGACGAGCACACACGTTACCAATAAAGAGAATATAATAATATAACTGTAACATTAACTCAACCAAAAGACGGAGAGCCAAAAGCGGACGAAGCCATCCAAACGCAGCTATCGCTGAACGAGGCTCACCACATACGCAAGGTGCAGATTATCCAGAAATTGCAGAAACGACAGGCAATATTCGCCGAAAACGCTAATATAGACGAGCTACGCTCACAGCTAGTTGAACTAGCACCAGCAGAAATTTCTAACATTGGCAACACTGGTAACAGCAGCACGCAAAACGACAAGGACACACAGCAACAACAAGACAGACAGGCTGACACAAACTCCGAAATAGAAAGCGAAACCAAGAGTACACACAGCATGAGCAGCGACGAAAGCATGGCAGCAGACAAGAAAATATTCATCAACCGAGAAACGGACGACTGGGAGATTTTTACAGAAAGGCTGAAAATATATTTCACAGTAAAACAGATTACGGACACAGCACTCCAACAAGCAGAACTGCTAACCCCTGCTGCGATGAGGCAACGTATCAACTATTCCGAAATTTGTGCGCGCTGGAAAAGCCAACGGCCAAGACCTACACAGCCCTTGTAGAAATCCTACAAAATCACCTCAAACCAAAATGGTCGGAGGTAATGGAGCGCTGTATCTACCATAGGACACACCAAGACCAGCACAAAACCATTGGGGAGTTTGCCGCCCGTCTCCGTCAGCTGTCACTCCATTGCAACTTCACGAAGCTCAGCACAGCCCTGCGCGACCAATTTATCTGCGGCATCCGCGATGAAACGACACGCGTCGAGCTATTCAAGCACACGGAGGTAACATTCGACTCAGCACACGCGGAAGCCACGGCAAGAGAAAGAGCCGTAGAAAACGCTGCAGGAGCACTCAGGACGCTGTCAGAAAAAACACACAGTGAAGAAAACTTCTTTCACGATCAAGTAACAGCCAAAAACATTAGAAAACCGCACGTAAAAAACGAGAACTCCCCCAGACGGAGTAACAGCATAGTCTGCTACTGCTGCGCGAACACGGGACATGCAACTAAATCTTGCAAATACCGCGATAAAATATGCCGATTCTGCAACAAAGGCGGAGACGACGACGACGTAAACAACGAGGCAGAGAGCAACTACTACGTCAACTTTCACTCAATAGGACAACACAGCCGAAAGGCGACCGGATTCAAAGCGCTACCAATGTATATAGAGGTAAACATAAATAATAAACCGACTAATATGGAAATAAATACCGGCTTGTATTTACAATTATGTCGGAAGGGTATGTAAAAAAACACTTTCAAAAATTTAAAATCACGGATTCGAACGTACACATCTTAGGGGTATGAGTGATAATGCTATGAAGCCGGTGGGCTAATTGGAAAACCTTAGAGTGTCGATTAACAACAAAACGCAGAATCTTGGCTGCTTAATTTTAAAAGGTAATAAGGTACCACTGATCAGGCGACAGTGGCTGAACGTGCTTGACCTATGGCCGCTCAATGTAAATGGCGAACTGAGCATTACGGCAAAAACGGGAAAAGATTGTAACAAAATAGACGCGAGCGACGTTCAGGAAAATCTTTTGTCAGAATTCAACGAATTGTTGAGCGACACACCGGGCTCCTATAACAAACACAGTGTAAAATTGCATGTAAAGCCAAATATAAAGCCGATAGCCGCGAGACATGTTTCTTACGTCTTAAAAGCGAAGGTAGAAAACGAAATTAATCGCCTGGTCAGACTAGGACATTTGGAAAAGGTCGAATCGTCCGAATGTGCGACGCCCATTGTACCAGTTCTATAAGACAACGGCGACATTCGTGTTTGCGGAGACATGAAAACCACGGTGAACCAGCATCTGATTGTACAAAGACGAGTATTTCTCCGAATCGACGACATTTTCAGGGCGCTGCAAAATGATCCGTCATTCTCGCAGTTAGATCTACCACACGCGTACATGCAAATTCCCGTCGAAGAAAAATCGCGAGTATACTTAACGATAACAACGCACTTAGGACTGTACAGATACACGAAAATGACAGAAGGGATTGGATTTGCTGATTCCGTCTTTCGCTATTACGTGCGTTTCGCCCGTTTCAAAAATGTTATCCATGTAGGCAATGGTGTTCGGAATATTTTGCAGACACTCGTCCATTATTTGCTGAAATTCCGCAGGGGCGCATGTCGAAAACGGGAACTGTGACGTACTGTCGCGGTTACATTTCGTCGAGCGAACCCGCGATAGACTGCGTGTCAATTATTAAAGAATCAAAACGCGATGCAGTACTGTCAAAGATACTAAGATACTGTGCTATCGGCTGCCCCGGCAACAGCAGAACACTTTCGGAAGAGGAAAGAAAGTATTTTATAAAACGCGGCGATTTGTCGGTAGAGGGAGATTGCATTTTCTGGGGTATCTAGATCATCTCCGGGGGCGGTTACTCGACGACTTCCATAGGTCTCACTTAGGGATAAGTAAAATCAAAGCGCTAGCAAGGTCTTACGTGTGGTGGCCATGTCACAAAAATTCTAAGAGTTTACTCTATTTATACGGTTATTTCATTGTTTTAATCAAAGTTCATTTTCGAACTCTCGATTTCCAACCCTTATATGGCAAAAATTCAAATCTATCTGTCTATGAAAATATTAACGCGTAAATATCTTCACGTTAAGAGTCTGTTTGTTAGACTACCATTTCTTTAGTGTTATGAAAGTTATGATATCAATAAATAAATTGGCAAATTCTTTTATAAAAATTAATCGACCTCAAATAAATAAATAAGCGTTTAAAAGGGGGGATTATAATTATATATGTATTTATGTACACACTTGACCAAATTGCAGCATGTGAAAAGGTGGATAGCCTGAAAAGGTACAGTCCGGTACAATTAAAACTTCGAATAATTGCGACTGCTCCCTCGTTCTGTGCATTCTAGCTGACGTTTGGTGACCGATCAAGATGACGCCGTATTTACCATGGGAGATTAGGCCACCATTCTTCCGGTAAATTGGGCGTTGCGTGATGGGTCACAAACATGCGCAGAACGTAGCGCCAATATTTTATTATTCAAAGTTTCAATTTAACCCTATGGTACATGTAATAGTATGGCATGATGTTCTTACATGACATTATCACATGACAAATGTGCCCATAATATGTGGTAATATTATGTTTGTCTAAAATTATTATGTAATTTAACACGATTGTTTCGTATCATGAAAACTTTTTCTTTTATTTATGGAGCAAATTTATGTAAAATCGAAGGTATAGGAGACGTAACACTAAAGAAATGGTAATCTGACAAATAGACCCTTTACTTGAAGACCATGACCCTTTACGCGTTAATATTTTCATAGACAGACAGATTAGAATTTTTACCATATAAGGGTTGGAAATCGAGAGTTCGAAAATTAACTTTGATTAAAACAATGAAATAACCGTATAGATAGAGTAAACTCTTAGAATTTTTGTGACATTAAGGGTATCAAAAGTTATAAAATTAATCTTTAATTCTTACAAGAATAAACGACCTTATACTGGCCAGTCTTTTACCTTTAAAATATTAAAAGTATTCTTGACATTTTTCATAATTTTGCTTCGTTTCGGAGCAAAAAATTAAGGAAAATACCAAATTTCAGCATGAGATTTATTATTAAATGTTGACCATCGTTTAATGAATTGAGAGGGGTACACGTTTTATCTTGTTTTATTTTTGTTTTAAAACTAAATTACTCTTCACTGAACTGCACTAGTCTTCGCTGCAAAATGATGAACTGCACTATTCTTCGCTGCAAGATGATGAACTGCACTAGTCTTCGCTGCAAAAATGGGATAGAAAAAAGGGTAGATTGAACTGCACTACTATTTGCTGCATCATTTGAATTGGGATACTTTTTCTCTGGGATTTATGAAATAAATTATTCTTCGCTGCAAAAATATGATACGCACTGTTATTCGCTGAAAATATGAAGTGAACGAGTCTTCGTAAGGGTTTTGAACTACGCTACGCTTCGTACGGAGCGACGATATATGCTTCATCGCAGAGGAAGCTTTGTGATAGTGATTTTTACAAGTTTGTTTTGAAAGACTCAAAACATAATTCTAAGTTGTTCGAAAGTGAAATCGAGTATTTTTAGAAAATGTCTGGATGTTCATACATACGTTAGTATACCGCTAGATCTCAGTTTTTGCTCATCGGATTTCATTGCGATGGGAAAATGAACTTGAAATTTAGGAAAATAGTACATTATCCACATACCTTGAACTGTATGTTTACGGAACTTATGAAACTTATTAAAATACGAGATATTGACGTTCATTCTTTTTTTTTTTTGAATACATTTTTAAAAATCCGTAACTCAGCAAATAACCGGTATTTATCGATGATCACTGTAATTACCGGTATTTATCGATGATCATTCGTAATTATGTGAAGATTAATTAGTTTTTATATTATTAACATTTCAATATACAGTTTGATACATATTTATGCATGTGAAAAAAACTGTTTAGGAGGAAGCTAAGTGCCAGGGACTTGGCCAGGGACTTACTTTCAGTTTAATTATTTTTTATTTTAGCCCGAGGATGGTCCAAGACGCAAAGCGCAGGAGAAACCCAAAGATGTCGATGCTACAAGGAAGTTCCTTTTGTCATATATTCTCTCTCAACATACACACACACACACACACACACACACACACACACTATGCATCTTCTAAATAATAGTTATTATATCACCATCGTTATCGCAGCAAAACATTATTCATAATCTAGTGGTTTTGCGACCGCGACCATTCCGGGCTTCACTGACGACATTGCCCGTTTTGCAACCTTCACTGCTGTCGCTGCCCGTTTTACAACCTCGAGTCCAACTATACTGGGGTTCACTACTAACACTGCCTAAAAGACTTTCAGCAACACCACCTCCTCCTCCAAAAAGATAGCCTGCAGCTCGATCAGGTTTAGGGGCTCTAAATGTGCAAGAATTGCCATCTGTTGAGGAGCTTCTTGGAGATGAGTTCCTCAACATAATCGTCGATTACTGCCAGCAGCCAGCAGTCAGCACCAGCAGCAGCAGCAGTAAATGATGAAGAAGAAGACGGACCCTGGATCCGGCGCCCGATCCGACCAGGTCGTATACCAACGGGTACGAGACGGTCGCCGCAATATTGAATAATCGTTTTCGATTTTGTAAACTTTTTTTTTCTTTAACTTTTATATTTTGTATGGGCACCATTTATATTTCATATGTAGATTTATGTACGTAACTTTTCTATTTTTATACTTACTTGTGATGTTTACTTATTTATTTTAAGTGTAATAGTATATCATTTACCTATTTATTTTTCTATGTTATGCATACTTATTTTATATTTTTAGATGTAAACTTATTATATAGTTAGCATGTAAATTTGATATTTGCTTTTTATAGCATTAATATATGCATTTCCCTGTATAAATTAGTGTTTTTATTCGTATACAGAAAGAGAGAAAGAGAGAGAATTTAAACTAAAATGTTATTAAGATAAAATACTCTCTCTCTCTGTCTCTCTCGCGTACAGTTATAGAATAAATGTTTAGAAGACTGCGAAAGAAAGTGGAAAGGGCCCCATCCACGCCCTCACCTGTGAGATGTAACACATAAAATTCTTTCTCTCCATTTACTTTCTCTCTCTCTCTCTTCTTTTATTTATTCAAATAATATCTATCAATTATACATCGATGAATAGGATTCTGTATTATTATTTCTACTGTTCAATCCTGCTTTAAATTGCGAATAAGTGAGACGATCTACTTCGTCTTCTTCGTAGTCGTCGTAGTTGGGATCTCCACTGGATAGCATTGGATGAGTTAAGTTATTATTTTGAACCCAGTTTCGGAGTGCGTAAGCATTTTTTATAGCACACGCATATTCAGGATCACAAAGCTTATGATTTGAATTCTGGAATTTTCTCTAACAGGCTGAACGATTCGTGAATATTTTGATAGATCTTACTGTCGACTTAGAAGAAATTCATAGTGCACCTCAAGCGATGAAACTCACTTCTAAAGAATATCTGGTATTCAAAGCAGATAAAAAATGCCATATTTGTAAAACGTTTTTTTCTCAAAATGCTAAAAAGGTGAGAGATCACTGTCATCTGACAGGTAGCTACAGAGATGCTGCTCATGAAAGCTCCAATATTAATTTATTTCAATGATGCAAGATTTATACCAGTTCTTCCATAATCTCACTATGGCTATGATTCACATTTTATTGCGAAAGAACTTGCCACCGCCGATAACTTCAAGGGGCATGTACAACTCTTAGCTGAAAAGAAAGAGCGATACATAACTTTTATGAAGCATATCGAAGGTAGTGATATAAATTTTCGATTTATTGACTCATCGATTAATTCTTTCATTTTTGGAAAAAAAGTTGTAGTCTTATTTGGAGAAGCCAGACATTACAGTTTCAGTTTTTGAAAGTGTTGATGTATACTCAGCTGATCAAATGAAGTTACTATTCAGAAAGGGAGTTTTCCCTTATGATTACGTGAGTTCCTTCGATAAACTTCGAAAAGAGAAGCTACCATCTAAATAGGATTTCTATAGCAAGTTAAATGAGTGCGATATCAGTGATGATGAGTTTGAACATGCAAAACGTGTGTGGAGTGCCTTAAATGTAAAAACTCTCGGTGAATACTCTGATATTTATCTCAAAACTTAATCAATCAAATTTTTTCGATATTCCGGGTTATCATCAGACTGGCTACATTTTATAAGTAGATTTGGAATATCCTGAAAATATTCATGACGATCATAAAGATCTTCCTCTCTGTCCTCAACACATGGTGCAACCGACATCGAAGTAAAGAAAATTGGTCACTACACTATATAATAAAGAGACATATAATTCATTATCGTGCTCTGAAATAAGCTCTCAAGCATGGGCTAGTTTTGAAGAAAATTCATAGAGCATTACAGTTCAATCAGAGTGCATGTTTAAAACCTTACGTCGATCTCAATACTGATAAACGGAAACAAACAAAAAATGAGTTTGAGAAACTCTGTTTCAAAGTTTTAATAAATGCCGTTTATGGCAAAACAATGGAAAATGAAAGAAAACGTATTGACGTTAAGTTGGTGAATAAATGGAAAGGAAGACATAGAGCTGAGGCAATGATTGCAAGACCAAACTTTCATAGTAGGTCAATTTTTAATGAAGATCTTGTTGCAATTTAACTTTCACGAACCGAAATTAAATAAGAAAACCCAACCCATTTATGTTGGATTGGGCGTTCTAGATATTTCAAAGACGCTAATCTATGATTTTCATTACGCATACCTGCAAGAGCATTTTGAAAACCATTGTATGCTATTATATACTCTTACTGACAGTCTTATTTATGAAATCAAAGACAAAGATGTGTATAAAATTATGAAGCAAGATACACATTAATTCGATACGTTCGATTACTGCGAAAATAATCACGAATAAATAAAATAGTAGTCGTATTCATGAAAGATGAATGCAACAGCTATATAATGACAGAGTTCATTAGTCTCAGAAGTAAAATATACAGCATATTTATTTTAAAAAAGCCAAACCGGTAAAATCTCAAGTAGTGCAGAATGTTATAACATTCGAGGATTGTAAAGAATGTCTTTTTAACGAGAAAGTTCTCCATTACGAGCAAAATAACATACGTTCGAGACTGTATGTTTTTCGGACGGAGAAACGGAAAAAAGTGGCTTTAAGTCCTTACGATGACAAAAGATATCTTATCCCTTCCTGTACAGATACACTTCCATGGGGCCACTGGAACATTCTAGAAGAGGAAGAGATGATACAAGTTCTAGAAAATGAGCAGTTGATGCAGGTTCTAGCAGATATGGAAGAAGGGGTAGTCGATGAGGTTGGGAGAGCCCTACAAAAGGAACCACGGCGAGCAGCTTAACACAGTTCGTCGCTCGACCAGTTTGAGGACGGAGAGCCTCCGACGAAGGCTTTGAAAATTTCCTAAGTCATTTTAAAACTACAAGAACATCTTTTAAGGTAAATGTTGCAACTTATACTCTTTTCAATTCATATTCATTAATTCACTCTCTCTAAAAATTTTTATTTGTCTTATAGAATGGATCTCTCAGCGATCAAAAAATTCTGCAACCTTACGGACCTTCCTAAAAAGAAAATGTCGGACTTGGAGAAGGAGAAAAGTTATCAGATAACTCAAATCAAACAAGTTGCGACCAAATTTGGAAACAGATTTATTGTGACACTCGATGATAAATTTTAAGTGTTTCTGCCAGATCTAGTCACAAAAGTTATGGAGGCGAATAACAAATTAGTAGAAGAAATAATTACAAATATTAATAACTCTGCATTAGCGTTGTTTTATCATGGAAATCATAAGTTTGAATTTTCTAATGTTTAAGTAAAATAAATGTAAAATAGTTGTATTTTTATTATTTATTAAAATAGATATAATTTTGTTTATTAAAATAATTATGATTTTGTTTCTTAAATAAATAAATCAAAAATCAAAAATATCCAATAATTTTGATTAAATAAAAGAAATAAAAAAACATAAAGAGAAAGGTAATGGAGGAAAAATCGGTTGTTAGTTGGCTGTTTCTCACAGGTGTGGGTGAGGTCGATGCTCTCACCTCTTTCTTTTTATTTGTTATTTTACTTTCAAGACTTCCTGTTCACAAATACCTCCGCTTACAGACAGATCCTTATAGTCTTTCAAGCGATAAGTAACAGGATTGTTTGTATACTTTAATAATAGTAAAAATTTCCGTTGACCAATTTAATGTATAGCCTTTCTCAAAGATCCACTTAATTTTACTTACACGTACTTTATCGTTAAGTTTGAACTTGGGCTTTTTCGCAAGTCTTTCATTAGATGAGAATCGTTTGAGAATTTCAGCTTCATTTGTAACGGTTACACATTTAGCCTTTACACCTATAGTTCGGTGTATGGTATCATTATAAGATAGACGAAGACTGAACTGTATCCACATTTTATTTTTTAACGTTCGATTGAATCTTTCACAAATAGAGGCTTTAAGATTACTATATGTAGAATAAAGGTTGGTCTTATATTGCTTTATAAGACTATCAAATGTCGCGTTATAAAATTCTTTACCTCTATCTGTTTGCAAGATTTTCGGTTTTCTACCTTCGCGTAATACAGAATTCATTGCAGCAGCAACATCTTCACCGGTTTTTTGTTTAATTGGTATAGCACATGTATACTTTGAAAAAATATCAATGATCGTTAGCATATACTTGTAGCCTTTATTTTATCGAGAATACGGTAGCATTTCAACCAAGTCAGCTTGCCATGTTTCGTCGAGTCCTCGAACATTGAACAGGTTAATGCAACTCTTCAACTACTACTTTTTTAGAATTAATATATTAAAGTTCACTATATAGCATTCGAAGAGTAAATGCTTTGAGATATTGTAAGTGCCATGTCTGTTATAGTATGTATTTCATTCTCTAAGCTCTGTATCGTGACACCTATATCATCTCTATGAGCCTCTACTCTATGAGCTCTATATCATCTAAATCATTTCTCAGTCCAGATATACTATCTTGCACTTTGATAATTTCTATTCTAATTATGCTATGCAGAGTATCTAGATTTATTGCTTCATTTAATTCGTTAGAGAAAGCGAGATTACAGAGTCGTTTGTTCTCCAAGTAATATTGAACATCATCAGTGATTTTGAAACCAATGCCTGGGGGACCTCTACTACATTTGCTTTCTTTCAGATTATCCCCGAACACGTCGACGCTCATGATGGAAATAAATAAATCGCAGACGTAAATCAGTATATATAGCCAGCTTGATGTTTGAAGAGAAAATAAGATATGTTGATGTCTGCTCACTTTATCCATTTATATGTAAGTACGGTAAATATCCGAGTGGTCATTCTAAAATATATGTTGAAGAAGAAGAATAAAAGTTTGATAGATTTTCATAAAGGTATTTTGTAAGTAAACGGTTTGCTTGTTTGTGATATACTACCACCACAAAACCTGTGTCACCCTCTACTCCCTGTCAAAATACAGGGTACTTTAATATTTCCTCTATGTCGGACATTTTGCGAGTAATTAATACAGATTGATTGTCCATACACAGATCCTGAGGAGCGTATACTAAGAGGGACATGGGTGTCAAAAGAGATAAAAGCGGCCGTTCGATTAGGTTATACTGTAACAGCTGTATATGAAATTTGGCGTTATGAAATAACTCAATATAATAAGGAGAATCGGAAAGGACGTATTTTTTCCGAACATATCAAAGCATTTTTTTCTCAAAGCAATGTCGGGATACCCTCCGGAATGCATCACAGATGAAGATAAGGATTACTTCCTGAAAGATTTAGAATATGAAGAGGGTGTATGTTTGGAAAAAAATAATCTATGCCAATTCCCAGGAAAACGATGCGTTCCAAAACTCTGTCTGAATTCTCTGGAGAAAGTTTGGACAGCGTGAAAACGTATCAAAGACATCAGTTGTAAAGGATCAAGAGGTTTTAATGAATTTTCTAACCAGTGCAGAAATAGAAGTTAATGGTATTTTACCTGTTAATGATGATACCCTGTACGTAAATTGGCGATACAAACAAAAAGCTGTGACACCATCAATATCAAATGCTGCAAAGCATGTCTTAAACTTTTCGAATATGTACACACACTAAGACCCTGAGCTCTTAACTACGACACTGATTCCGTCTTTTATGTGAGGAAACCTGATGAGTACAAGTTGCCTATCGGTACTTCGCTGGGTAGTCTGACAGATAAATTAGCGGAGAAAGGTGTTGGTACATATATAACAAGTTTTTTATCAGGTAGTCCAAAATTTTACGCTTATAAGTGGAGGAAGTCTAATGGTGAATAACGAAACGTGTGTAAAGTCAAAGATATACGCCTCAGTCATACCAACAGTCAATTCATTTCGATAGTATTCATGAAATTATAAAGTCAACCCGTGCTAAAATAGTGTTGAAAAATTCGACCATACACATAATTAAATTTCATGAAGTAATAACTTAAAATGAAACAAAGATATGCAAACCTATCTACGCTAAATGAACATTTGTATCTTTTAAAAAGAGTTATCCGTACGACTATAAGAATATGTAACGTCCTACGGCGTTATTTATTTTCAAATCTATTTATTTGCAGTTAAAATACTAGCTTTTCAAAATTCGAAAACATGAAGAGAATTAAGATGTAAATTTCGAAAGGTTCAATTTTCAATGTGTGCTGTGATTTTGTAACACAAATCAGCAGTGTTACTTATTCGGCAATCATTATTCTTAAAAACCGTTTATTAAGTTTTTCCACAAACTAAGTGGAGCAGAATTAGAAAAGGTAAGTGAAAAGTGAATGTCATGTATGTTTACATACATAGCATAATAGTAATATTGTCAATATAAGTATTATTAATTATATGAATTTGATGTTTTCAGCAATTTGTTAATGGCAACACTCATAAAGAAAATTTTCCACTTTTGTTCACCTCAATAGATGGATCGATTCCTCTAGAAAGCTACAGAGCATAGCCAAAAATAGTGAAAATCATGATTTTTGGTAAGTAAATTGTTGTAATTGTTAAGCAATGTTAAACACAATTAATGGATATTTCTTATGCATAACAGTAACACTAATATTTAAAAGGAAAAATATACAACAATGCTATGTGCAATGTACGTAATTCGTACATACACAATGCAGTGTACATACGTACATACATACTGCATTCAAAGGAGTAAGTATAAAGCTATATCAATACTGTAATATTCTTTCATGTCTCCACAATCTTTGTTTATAATTTCATTCTATATAATTTTTACTATTCTATCTTCTGATGAGTGAAATTCTTCGAATGAATTAATTTATATATATATATATCCTCCATTAATATTTAGTAAATTAATGTCATTTAGGAGAAAGAATTTAATTATCTCTTCGAGCTAACAATATATTTATTCTAAATAGCCAACGTTTCGAACTCACGAAGTTGCTCTTTGGGGCTACGTCATACAAATATTACAAACATTTTAATTTACAATAATAACATTAAAAAATAAAATTAAATTAAAATCAATAATATATAATTGACATTACCAAAATTAAGAATAAATTTACGTTGAAGGCTTATACACAGACCATATTGGCGCGTACGACTAAACAAAGAATTATAAATAAATTAATTAAACTATATAAAAATATATCTAGAAAATAATTGTTGACACAACTTACGTCACTGACTCGACTGCACCCGTGAACAAAATCTCTTGGTGCCGCAGGATGTAGTTGCGACACCGAGGAGCGTCAATCACATACTGTGATTGAACTAAATATAAGGCTAATATTCTTCCCTTCCAAATTTTGAGAGGACTCTCACACGTACATAAAAATAACGTATCGAGCTCACAGTTCGGTAACGTTGCTTATAGAACATAACAAACACAACCGCACGAGAAGCGGCAATTATGAATCGCCAGACGGGAGAGAGAACCCGAGATACATGATCGACGTCACAATCATAGCTGTATTGGAAACAATACAAACATGATCGAGGCGTTTTCACGGCATCGTTGACTCGCCCCCCCCCCCTCCCGATGCATATGCCGCACCGGACCGCCAGCCTCAGACTATCAAAAAGTGTTAGCTGAATTTAAGAGGCACTAGTGGGGAATGCCACCTCTCTCGCCGCTTCACACGCCCAAAACCGTACAGCCGTGACAGACCGGGAGCCGTCGAAGAAAATTGAACAGCAAAAAAGACTATTTCGGATTTGGGCTGGACTTATAACTATTTACAACATTTTTATAATTATTCTTTAAAAAAACATGTATCTTCAGCCTGATTCAATGTACTATCAAAAAACTGAATGTGCAGTATCTCTGAGAATCTTCTTCTAAAAATAGAAGATTCTCTATCGATAATCTCCACATTGTCAAAATTAAACGTATGTCCTGAGTCTATAGCGTGGATGTCAATAGGAGAAGAGGTATCTTGCTTTACAATATACCTTCTATGTTCCAACTCTCCAACCTTAAGAGGCCTGAGCATTTTGGATATGTATTAGGCCAAGCGCCCTAGCTTTTTTGTGGACATAAAAGTAGCCTGACAACGGATACCGCGATTATATAGAGAAAGGGGTCTAGATTAAGCCCATATACTTTTGGACATGAAATTTGTGCGGGAACATTGTTTATTATTAATAATAAGATGCAAAAATGCATGTTTTTTAGTTTTTGGCTTTTAGCTCGTAAAATAATAAAGTAGCGTAAAAAAATTTGTTTATAATGAGAGAAAAGTTGTAGCCGATTGAATTGCGAAGAAATTCATTTATTTAACGTCTCTATCCGATTAATGGACATGGAGGAAACCTCGGAAAACCCGTTTTTCAACTTTTAAGGCTGAAATTTGGAATGAAGGAAGGACTTTATACCTGCTTTCATATTGCCAAAAATTGGAGCTCTGCGCCAATTACTTTTTGCGTAATTGCAAATTGAATTTTTTATGTACGATTTTAGTGCACTTTTGTGTGCGCGAGCACGAGAAATTGGGGGGTCCTACTGGAATTTGGAACACAGCGTTGAAAAGTTTATGATTTGAAGAACAAAATGTATTTTTTAGATTTGCGAAAAAAGGGTTTTGAACAGATGAAAAACGAACTAAAACGAACAAATTTCAGCCTTAAAAGTTGAAAAACGGCTGAGTTTTCGATTTTTAAAAAACGTCGATTTTGCGGTCTTTTCCACGGTTTTCCGAGGTTTCCTCCATGTCCATTCATCGGATAGAGACGTTAAATATATGAATTTCTTCGCAATTCAATCAGCTACAACTTCTCTCTCATTACTTTTTTACCCTACTCTCTTATTTTACGAGTTAAAAGCCAAAAACTGAAAAAAATGCATTTTTGTATCTTATTATTAATAACAAAAAAAACATAAAAAAATAAAAAAATAAATAAATAAAAAATAAAAAATAAAAAAAGAATAATAATAATAATAATAAACAATGTTCCCGCACAAATTTCGTGTCCAAAAGTATATGGGCTTAATCTAGACCCCTTTCTCTATATAATCGCGGTATCCGTTGTCAGGCTACTTTTATGTCCAAAAATACTTGTTTTTTTGCTAGGGCGCTTGGCCTATATGGCGAATCACGATCTGCGCGATCAATTTTATAAACGACATTTCTATTGTCCCCTATAGCCGTCGGATCGTTATTAACTAAAGAAAATTCATGTTTACTAAGTACATTTTTTAACTTTTTGTTGAACTTATCGTAATAGGGGAAAATTGCCAGCCTATCTGCATTTTTAGATTTTACAGTACTATTATCTGAACCATGTACAGAATGAGAATTGTCCGAATCTTTATTCTTACTCTTATTATTCATAAGAGCAAGATTGCGGGTAAGTCTTTTCTTAACATGTTTTTCTATATTATTGATAGCATAACAATTCGAAACTAATATCTTCTCCACATTAAAATATTTTTAGTGAGAAACCGCGGATAAGATAGCGAAATAGCCCTATCCAGTAAATTAAAGATAATTGCAGTTTTTTGAGAAAGTGGATGGTGTGAGAAAAAATTAATATATCTGTAAGTGGCTGTAGATTTTTGAAACCAATTACTGATAAGATTGTTATTGCAATCGTGAAAAATTATAATATCCAAGAAATTAATACTATTATTAGATTCTATTTCGTAAGTGAATTGTAGAGCAGCATGATAACTATTGAAAATTGAAAGAATAAACTGCAATTTCTCCTCATCTATAATTAGCAGACAGTCGTCAACGTATCTGTAATACAAATGGACGGAAATTTTATAATACTGAGACAGTGGTGTTCTAATTATTCTAAAGCTATGTCTGCAAAGATAGGACTAGAGCAAAATCCCATCGGTGCACCCATTATTTGTTTATAATACTTCCCATTGAATATAACATATGTGCAATCTAGAAGGATGTTAATCCCATCTAGAAACTCTTATTTAGAAATACACTTTAAACAAAACAAATATTTCCACCGGTGGTCAATGGTACTAATAATTAGATTCTTTGGCAAGTTCGAGAACAGGGAAAGGACATCGAAGGAAACGAGACAATGTTCATGTTTAAAACTGATAATTTATCTTTAAGTTTAAGTTTAATTTATCTTTAAGTTGAAGACTATTTTGTATGGAAGAAGTGGGTTTTGGAAAATGTTTATGAAATTAATATTAAAATTAATATTAAAATTAAACTTACCGACGCTTTGGCGGGTAGCAGGAGCCGCACCTCAGGCGATCGTGGAGGTTAAGCACCGTTCGGCGCGGGTCATACTAGAATGGGTAACCGCGGCGAATGCGGGCTCGACTTTTGCGACAGTTTAGATGTTGCTTCGCACTATACAAGGTGAGCGAGAGGTGTGGAATGTTCAAATTCGATGTCTAAACCTACGAAAGTAACCTAGAAACCCTATGGGAACATGTCCCATACACCGACCATCTCGGAGCGG
The DNA here is from genome assembly GCA_018906965.1 of Philotrypesis tridentata. Lineage (NCBI taxonomy): Eukaryota > Metazoa > Arthropoda > Insecta > Hymenoptera > Pteromalidae > Philotrypesis > Philotrypesis tridentata. Next base: position 352,278 of record JACCIB010000106.1, read on the forward strand.
ATTCTCCTAATCAGAATTTATCCCACTGGAATATATCCCAGTGGAATAATCCCCATATATAGGCTTTGGGGTAATCCCATCTATAGGTTTTGCTCGCTCCACAGACATAACTCTAGGCGAATGCAAGATGGATTGTGGGGGTCATAATTGGGCGAATGAATGTGTTTGGAAAAAAATATGTGGCATAAGAATAAATGTGTTAAAACACTCAGCCAAACATCTTAGGCCGCAGGTGTATACAACGACGGCAACCTTGCGAAGGAAACGACGTATGCGTTCTCTCTATATTTTTCTCATTCTCTCTCTGTCTTTCTCAGTGTCCACTGGTGGAAGTAGTAAAGTACAAATACATTAGTTTTACAATAGTTAATGAGATCGTCCAGAGAGACGATTACGTGCACGGAGAAAGTGTCGCATAAATATCACTAAAAACATAGGATATTTAGTAAAAAGTAAAGTAATTTCGACACAAATTGTAAATAGTGGCCTATTTATTGTACGACTAAGAATTTTTATTATACTGTTTTAAAAGAATTCTAATATTTTCTGTCGAAAATTACTGTACAGTACAGTAAAATTTAAGAGTCCTTTTTAATTTGATTTGATCCTTAAATTTATAGAACATGTATCCCTTCAATAAATAATTTGAAGGAGAGAAGAGCCGACTAGAAACAGTATAGAGAAGACAGTGATAGAGCAAGCGAATACGTGCGAAGTTTTAGCCACCATGACGGCGAATTGCAAGCAAACTTATGACTGAGAGAGATAGATACATGTATAGATGGATATATGGATCGATTGATGGATGGAAGGAATGATGGATAGAAGGAATGATGGATTGATCGATGGATAGATGTTGGATGGATGGATATATTAATTTTTTGTAAATGTACATTATGTTGCATATAAGAGAGAGATAGACAGAGAGTGACAGAGAGAGAGACAGAGAGTGAGAGAGAGAGAGACAGAGAGCGACAGAGAGACAGAGAGCGAGAGAGAGACGGTGAGCGAGAGAGAGAGAGAGAGAGAGAGAGAGAGAGAGAGAGAGAGAGAGACGGTGAGCGAGAGAAAGAGAGAATGGATAAAATTGCATTGTAAAGACAGTGGAGGCGTGGATACCGAGACGGTATGTTATTGAAGAGAAGTGAATGTATGTGCTGAGTAAAAAGTTCAAATTTTGCGCGTGCCGATAAGTAGACAGGTGATCTAGTGTAAACATGTGTGTGAGAGTATAAGGACCGTATTTATCTAGCCTTGAACTGAGAGTTTTTTGTTCTTTAGTAACTATTACTTTTATTAAGGTGGAGTTTTACCAAATTTCTTAACTTTTTTGTTTAGTACTAAAATATTTTAAATTCTGTAGTTTTATTTGGTACGAAAAATAAGGACGATTTGAAAGTTTTGAGCAATTTTAATGGTTTATTAGCAGAAATATTGTAAATTCATTGTCAAATATTAAGTTTTCTTTGAAAAGTCTTTTGCACACTCGGTTTCAATTTAGCCCAACCAAAAAATTTATGAATGATCATGAAACCAAGCGGAATAAAGTTGCGAACGTCGATTTACAAATAAAATTTTTCACGACCGTTAAAAAATAAAAATCGATTTTTTGAACAAAAGTTTTACCGACTAGTAGATTAAAAATTAATTTTTCATTTTTCAGAGACTGTTAAAGATTTTTATTTTTAAATCGGCGTTCGTAACTTTATTTGGCTTGATTTCATAAGTACTCATAAATTTTTTGGCTGCTCTAAATTGAAACCCAGTGCGTAAGAGACTTTTCAAAGAAAACTTAATTTTTAACAATGTATTTGCAATACTTCAGCTAATAAATCGTTAAAATTGCTCAAAATGTACAAATCGTCCTTAATTTTCGTACCAAATAAGAGTACAAAATTTAAAAAATATTAGTACTAAACAAAAAAGTTAAGAAATTTAGTAGAACTCCACTTTAAGATAAGAATGACGGAAGTAGGAACTGACTGTTTACGTCTCGTGGGACGGGAGGTTGGGATGCCTCGTCTTTAAATGTAGGGGCGCTTCTTGCGGAAGATTTTAACTGTGTCCTGTCTTACCTTATATGTTTATAGGGTACAGTACTGGTACGAAAGGTACAAGTTTCCTGTCTCTTTCTATAATTTGACTGTAAGAGGCGAGTTTGATTGTCCCTTCCTACTTTGTCAGAAGAGGAAAACTCTGGTGTAAGACAATTGTTTTATCCCACGGTAGACAGATTTATTGAGAGTGGGACAACTTATGCCCTATTACCGTCCGCCTAATCTTGATGTGAGATAAATCTTCTCCCCTGTTTCGGTCCCACTTAAGAACAAGTGTGATTATCCCCCCCCCCCTCTCTCTCTTTCTCTCTCTCTCTCTCTCTCTCTCTCTCTCTCTCTCTCTCTTTCTTACCTTCAGTGCCCCGTCCAAACTTCTTAATTTCTAGAGCTGCTCCTTTTTATGTTTGATTTTGTTATACAATTAATTTTATAAATAAATAAATTCACACTAGCAAATAAAGTTAAATTTGTTATTTTTATTTTCTTTAGTCCCAGCTTGCAAAATCCTGATTATTTATAAGTTGATACATTGATGTGGTTTGTACAAGATAATTGATTCTTCACCAAATTTCTTTCCAATGCTTCTATCGCTCGATGATGGTTAATTAATTTAGAATAAGATTTCATGTATATCTTCTAGCTATGTATATTTAATTGCCAACGTTTCGAGCCATTACGGCTGCTCTTCAGGGCTATGCAGTTTGTGAACCAAACTCGTTAAAAAGTAATCAAAATACAAATTTCAACCAATAAAAAAGTATAAATACCTTAAATAATACAAAATTCAAAATTAAAACATTATACTACAACATCGTCGAGTCACCACAAAGGACCAAGGCTAAAAATACAAATTAACAGCTCAATTAACTATTAACAATAAACTAAAATCAAAATAAAATTCAAAAATAAAAAACTAAAAACACAGCCTTACGTATAGGCAGAGTCTCAAACGTACTAGATTTACAGGATGTGGCACTGACGAAGGACGTGTAGCAGCAACCAAAATTGCGTTCGCGCAGATCAACTTACACCACTGCAAAAGTGCCACGGCGGTTCTAGCCAGGCACATGGCAGAGGTGGACACAGGTATCTGCCTAATCCAAGAACCTTGGATTCACGGGGGCAGGATAGCAGGTCTAAATGGCTGTGGAACCCGGATCAGTGGTACAATGAACTCGGTGAGGGCGTGTATCATTGTTAAGGGACTACAGGTAGAAACGGTGCCGAAGCACTGCACAAGGGATCTGGCCACGGCTAGAGTAAAGTATATGGATGAGGGGGGGATCAGGAGAGACCTACTCGTGGCAGCAGCGTATTTCCCCTACGAGGGGGAATGCCCGCCGATGGTAGTAGAGAATTTGATAAGGGAGTGTGAGAGGAACGGAACCGAGCTGGTAATGGGGTGCGACGCGAATGCGCACCACACGGCTTGGGGAAGTTCCGATATCAACACGAGGGGGGAAAGGCTGCTAGGGTTTCTGGCGTCCACGAATTTGGATGTGATGAATGTAGGCAACAAGCCGACGTTTGAGAACTCGATAAGAGAGGAGGTTATTGACATCACTCTGGCATCGAGATCTCTGTGGGCAAGAATAGAGGGTTTCGGATAAGGTCACATTGTCGGATCACAATCAAATCGTGTTCCACATTGGCGGTAAAAACACATTGGCAATCTATGGGAGAAATCCCAGGAAGACCAACTGGCAAGGATACAGGGAGAGCCTAGCAGCAAGAATAGGTGCCTTCCCGAGATCTTATGGGTCGGTGGAGGACATCGAGCACTGCTGCGAGGTTCTCACAGAGATTATCGTGAGCTCGTACGAGGAGAATTGCGAGCTCAGGAGGAAGGCTAAACCCAAGGGAGCCCCCTGGTGGAATAAGTCGCTGGGGAAGCTGCGTAAGGGCGTAACAAGGCTCCACAATAGATCTAAACGAACTAGGGCGGAGGCGGATATGCAGAGGTTTAGGGAAGCGCGCAGGAACTATAAGAGGGCCATTGAGGAGGCCAGGACTATGGGGTGGAGGAGGGCCTGCAGCGGGTGGACGGAACTTAGGGATACGGCCAGACTGTGCAGGGTCCTCCAACACCCCAAGGGAAACCTGGCTGACACAATAAGAGTAGGGGCGGACTGGGCGGGGGGTGCGGAAGAAGCTCTTTCTGAGCTACTTAGGAAGCACTTCCCGGACCACCGGGAATGGGAGAGGGAGGAAAGTATTGGACATAGGCCAAGGGGATGTGACTGGCGTATTGCCAGGAAGATCACCGGTAGGGAAAGGATAAAGTGGGCCCTAGACTCCTTCGAGCCCTACAAGGCGGCAGGACTGGACGGAGTCTTCCCAGCTCTTCTACAGCAGGGGGAGACAATGATCAGGACTGCCTTGGAGAAGTTATTCAGGGCCTGTCTGGCTTTTGGGTACACGCCCAAGAAATGGAGGAGGGCGAAGGTGGTGTTCATCCCTAAACCGGGGAAGGTGCAACACTCAGCCGCAGGCGATTATAGACCAATTAGCCTGACAACGTTTCTGTTGAAAGCGCTGGAAAGGCTGGTATATAGGTATATCAAGGAAAAAAGCCTGGTGACGACACCGCTACATAGTGGGCAGCACGCGCACCAGGCGGGGAAATCGGTAGACACGGCGCTAGTTGAGGCCGTCTATCGAATAGAGAAGGGTATGGAAAGGAAGGGTTTTGTGCTAGCGGCCTTCCTGGATATGGAAGGGGCATTCAACCACACAACCAGGGAAGCCATAGCGGAGGGATTGGAAAGGCATGGCGTCCCCCGGACGTTGCATAACTGGATCTGGGGCATGCTGAGTAGTAGGGTCATTGAAGCGCATTGGGGCGCGAGCACCAGGAGGTGCAGGGTGGGGAAAGGCTGCCCTCAAGGGGGAGTGCTCTCTCCCACCCTGTGGTGCCTGGTGGTGAACGGGTTGCTAAGGAAGTTGGACGATGCGGGCATATATGCACAAGCGTATGCTGACGACATCTTGATCTTGGTTAGGGGTGACGACGTGGACGTGGTGGCGGGAGTCATGCAGTACGCGTTGAGCCTCGTGGAGGAGTGGTATGAAACGGTAAGGTTAAGTGTGAACCCCAGGAAGGTGGAAGTCATGCTGTGTACAACGAGGTACAAGGCTAAGGCGGTAGAGGGGCTTGTCTTGAATGGCATTCCACTGAAACTGTCAAAGGAGGTCAAATACCTGGGCGTCACGATTGACTCGAAACTCAACTGGGGCAAGCACATAAGGAGCAAATGTAGTAAGGCGGTGAGTACCTTCTGGCTTTGCAGGAGGGCAATAGGAACACACTGAGGACTAGGACCGACACAGGTAAGATGGATCTACGAATCTATCATAAAACCTAGGCTGGCGCACGGGGCCATAGTATGGGCGCACAAATGCGAACAAAAGGGGCATGTAGAGGAGTTTGATCGGATCCAAGGGCTGGTGATGAGAGGAATGGCGGGCTCTATGAGGACAACCCCGAGGGTTGCCCTGGAGCTTCTGCTGGGACTCCCACCGCTGGACAAGGATATCAGGGCCAGGGCCTTTAAGACATGGGCCAGACTCGCTGGGACCAGGTCTTGTGACAGGTTCAGGGACGAGGAGATAATGGCAAGGGCCACGGAGGGCGAAAAGTGGGAGGAATTTTATAGGATGGGAGGGAGATTACTCTTCGCCAAATCATATAAGGTCCATTTACCGCAGAGAACGGAATGGGCAGGGGGCACACACGAACTACTTAAGGTGGGTGAGGTGTGGTTCACGGACGGGTCAAAGACGGATCAGGGAGCTGGAGCGGGAGCGTGGAAGAAAGGTGGCACCGAGGAATTGGTTTGCAGCCTGGATTCATACGCGACCGTATTCCAAGCGGAAATTAGGGCCATTAGGGAATGTGCCGATTGGATAAGGGACAAGGGAACCAACCATGGGTTGATTACCATATGCTCTGACAGTAAGGCGGCACTTCTGGCACTGAACGCAATCCGCATCGACTCGAGAGAGGTGATGAGGTGCAGGCAGTCACTAGAGGAGCTGGCGAGAGGGAAAGAGGTTAGGCTAGTCTGGGTGCCGGGGCACTCGGGCATCATCGACAATGAAAAAGCAGACCGACTGGCGGGCAGGGGCTCCAGCCTGGTAAGGGCTAAACCCTGCAGGGTGGCGGTACCTGACTGCGTGGTCGACGGAGCGGTAAAATGCTGGCTCCAGAAGGAGCTGCTTAGGAAATGGAGGGAGGCACCTGGAATCAGGCAGGCAAAACGTCTGCTGGGTGACGACCCACCTAAAGAGTGGCTGAGTACCTTAGGGATATCCGACAGGACTAGACTTAGGGTGGTGGTGGGATTTTTGACGGGTCATTGGCGGGTGGGTTACCACCTGACTAAGATGAGGTTAAAACAGAATGCAGGTTGCAGGTGGTGCGGATCGAAGAAGGAGACCACGTTGCACCTCATGGGTAGGTGCCCGGCGTTCGTTGATACGAGGCACAGGGTGTGGGGGGTACCCTTTGCGGACGCAATTTTTATAAGGTCGCTAGAGCTCCGTTTGGTGCTTAGCATGATGAGGAGCATAGACAGTAGGCTGGGTTAGGTTGAGAGGGGCGTCCTAAGGGATGTTTGACAGTAAATGATGAAAGTACAGGAGGAACGGCATAATGGGCTTGACCTAAGTGCCAGAACCGGCACGTCCCCGGGCAGGGGCCGCCGGTATCACCTCCGAGAACTTACTGATACTGATTACTGAGATTTACAGGATGTGGCACTGACGGAGGACAGCGTTCGACCGATCATCAGTTCACCCGCGGAGAAACGCCGAAAATAAGCAATAAAATCTACGTTGGCAATAACGTATGAGTAGCTCGAGGAGATGCATAAAATCTTGTTCTTAATTAAGATAATTGATTGTTTTTTTTCGTCTTGTATTAAACTCTAGTCTTAAGGGGGTCCGATACTCATTAATGACGTGTTACTAGCCATACGATATAAACGTGCTTAAATAAAATAAATATAACGAATTACGCAAATTCAAAAGATCGTTGCCCTTTGTCCTGGTATCATCTATCAATATGCAAAGTTTGAAATCGAAATATTCAGGTATCGAAAAGAACGATTGGAACGAAAATCAATATACGCTAAGTCAGGTTACATCTACTGATTTTCGTTCCAATCGTTCTTTTCGATACCTGAATATTTCGATTTCAAACTTTGCATATTGATAGATGATACCAGGACAAAGGGCAACGATCTTTTGAATTTGCGTAATTCGTTATATTTACTTTATTTAAGCACGTTTATATCGTATGGCTAGTAACACGTCATTAATGAGTATCGGACCCCCTTAATCTACTTATTCAAATTCTAATCTGGATTGGATCCAATCTACGATTGGAACGAAAATCAATATACGCTAAGTCAGGTTACATCTACTGATTTTCGTTCCAATCGTTCTTTTCGATACCTGAATATTTCGATTTCAAACTTTGCATATTGATAGATGATACCAGGACAAAGGGCAACGATCTTTTGAATTTGCGTAATTCGTTATATTTATTTTATTTAATACATCATTAATGAGTATTTTAACACATCATTAATGAGTATCGGACCCCCTTAATCTACTTATTCAAATTCTAATCTAATATTCTATACTAAGAAGGATTCTAAGTTTCTCAGTAAACAATCTTAATCTAACTTAGAATACGCGACTTCTCGTGGCAAATAAGTTTGTAATTAGAGTAAGCTTTGATACAGGTCACTAACACCATATTTATTGGAAGTTCTTTTTAATAACTGCTTTTGACATTCAAGCTCTCACAGCCGAACGTTCAAATAATAGGTTAAGAACTAATTTGTACTCGCGCGTTTGCTTTATCTAGAGAGACTACTAGAGATTCTATAGTCGAGTCCTCGTTTTCAAACGTTTCAAGTTACAAGTACTGGTCAGTGACGTCTGCTACGCATTTTCTGATTCAGCAGGACTACTCTACCGACTACTTGCTCGATTACTCGTGAAAAAGCCTGGTGCGGAACATTACTTGGGCTTATAAAGCCTCGGGTGTGATATACTTATATATAAAGTCGGTAGTTTAATCGATCGAGGATATTCGTGACCAATAACTACTTGCTACCAAAGTATTGTTTCCTAACACTCCGAATCAGTAGATCACGAGGAAAACTGACACGAGAGTTAGCAATCATCCTCGCCGAGCTCTATCGATGTGGTCATCCACTTAGCATATTGCAGCAGTCAACTGCTGATCAATGCTTGGATGTACACTGAAAGCTACGACTTAATGCTCGATATGGCACTAGATATAAAATTACATGTTTTGTTAATTAATTAATAAACCTGGCACGTTACACGAGCGATAGTGGGATGTGAAAGCCATAGTATTCAATAGTATTATAGTGGCATATTTACTCCAGTGTTATATTCATTATTGGACAGTATAACTAAACAAAATCTTTAAAGTGCGTATTTCAGCAAATATATGAAACTTAATTTTAAGAACACTTATTGTACTTTCCTGGTATAGGAAGTTGCTACAACGATATTCACTCAACTTTTTATGATCTTGATAACTAGTGAGAGGTGAAAGAAGAAAAGATCAAGTATACTTAGCCAATATCGTATGCGTATATCCTGTTGTTGCCCAAAAAAGAAGCACAATTTACACAAGCAACATAAAGCAAGCGGTTTATCAAGAAATCAAAAAATTTCGATGTTGTGAGAAGGATCACTATCGAAATAAGTCTTAACTAGCACACTTTTTAAATATATTTAGATAAGTGTGTATACACTATCTAGTATGATTTTATCCCTGGTTAGTTAGTTAATATTCTTTTGTTGGCTTTTATCGATCTCTCCGAGACAGTGGTTCAGAAAGGGTTTAAGAAATCAAAATCACTTTCTTTTTAAAAAACGATGTTTCGGCGATCATTGTCGCCCTCATGAGGAAACTGTCAAAATTTTATTAGATAAACAATAAACATATATACTTAAAAAGAATAGAATAATACATACAATCACGATATTTTTGAAACTCACATATTGGAGCAAATGTGATTTGTGTACATCTCGATAATCCCTTTCTCCCGGCTTATTAACAGCCGGGGAAGAGAGAAGCCAAGTGACACAGCTATTATTTATACGGCTTTGTCAGCTACTCTCTCAGAAGTGAGGAAGTAGTCGACAGCCGTCGTTTATATAGTGCGAAAGTTCACTTATGACATCACGCATCACCTCATCTTTTCGATGTTCACAGATTCGATTTTAATTCTTAAACTGGTATATTAAATGTGTGTATACATCATTGAGTTTCTGCGTATCCTCTTTCTTATTGATACCATTATCTTGCAAATCTATGTGCATCATTTCCAAGATTAATCTTTTATTTAAATTATTTTCTTTGTCCTTTATGTTAAATTTTTCAAAATAAATTTATGATTGTATTTTTCAATATGCTCGGAAATGACACTGTCCTTAGACTTTCTATGCTCTTCAATGCGTGTACACACATTTCTTTTTGTTTGGTCTACATATGTAGCCGTGCAATCATTACATCCCAGTTTATAAACAACATTTTTATCCGATGTTGACATTTAATATTTAATAGATTTAATATTTATTTAAAATCTTACAAAGTAGTATTAAAAAATCTCGTTCGTACATAAAAAATAATTACGATTTTATAGAAAAAATAAAAAATGTATAGATTCCGAATGACCACTGTATTGTTAGCTTAGATGTAAAATCGTTATATACAAATATAGACAAAGCATTACTCATGCAGAGTATCGAAAAAAGATACATACAAAAAACGAGATTCCTTGTAGTCTGCTTATGGATAATATGCCCTATTAAAAATAATGTCATTTCATGGGTGATGCTACAACCTTTTATGACGTTATTTTGTGACGTCATTTAACCTAAATTAACGTTATTTACATCAGAGGAAATGATTGGTATTTATTTAAATATTAGTAACTGCAATCGTTAAAATATTGTTATTGTAATATTTGCGCTTGTCGCTGTAAGTAGTGATTAGCAAATTAAAGAAAAAAAAAGATTAAAAAAAATTCCCCCGAAAGAGGATCGAACTTGACACCTTTTGATTCATAGTTCCAGATTGTACCACTGAGGCTCAGTGACGGAGCCACGAACACTTGTTATTCCTGATACTTAAATTTTTGCTCTTATATCTCATTTCCCGAAATTTTAGAACTTTATATTAATTTTAAAGAATTATTTCGATGATTGACACATACATGTAAATATGTACATTATTTTTAGTAATACATTTCAAATGATGGCTTTTTTATAATCTGTAAAATGACGTCATTTTTGTATAATATTTATTTGTCAGAGTCCAGTTTGTTAGAATAATTAATATCGTCATTTTTTCAAAAAGAATTTTTTTGTCGATGATTGATGCCTAGGTGTATAACGGTCGCATATATATACGCACGTTATCGCCTCTCCGGGCGTATGCCGTATTTACTTGTACTAATACTTATTCTGTTCTAACTACCACCAGAGGATACTGAGTAAGCAAGAGAGACATACAGAGCGAGAGAGTGCCTAATGCTAGGCCAGTATTAAGAGAGAGAGAGTGCAAGTTCGTCCGTCCGCGCCGTTGCCGGCCCATCAATCACACGATGCCAAATATGACAATGTCGTGACAAGGACCGCAGCACCCTTCCGTATATCGCGCGGCCTTGTATTTAGTATGGCGATAGCGCCCGGCTTACGCACATGTTCCTCGCGCACGTGCTTCTTTTACACTTGTACTCGTGCACCGTCCGAATCCCGTGCGACGACCGAGAGACGCTTCGTCCGATCGGCACGGCGCTATATTAGCTGACCCGATTGAGAGCCTGGACGACTGCAGCTATCCAGAGCAGTTCTGTGACCCCCCGGCACCGACGTGCGATTGTAAGTATTAACTCTCTCTCACTCTCGGTACTCGGGTGATCAAGCCCCATCTCGCACAGTGTGCGGTGAAGTACACTGTGCGTTTCACTCTATAATATATATTTTCTCTAGTTCTCATTATTTCACGCGTGTTCATTTATTAGTAACACCGTCCCCTGCCGCCTTCGTTCCGTGCATACGCGCGGATACCACGAGTCGGCCGAGCCGTGTTTACCACGAGGAGACAGCAACAAGATATAATAAACGTGGCTGTATTGTCCACGGTTGTATACGACCGATTGTTGCGAGAACGGCAATCGTGCCGTTACAGTATCAATACGTAAATTATTTTTGATAATATACTTCAAATGATTGCCTTTCGTAATCCGTAAAATAACGTAATTTTCGTATACTACTTATTTATCAGAGTCCAGTTTGTTAGAATAATAAATACCCTCATTTTTTTGACCGATCATAAGTACCTAGTCACTTACATAGTCACTTCCATTTCAGGGCGCACAATTGTTTATCCTTATTTTACTCTTAGTCGGGGCCCCGTGGGACTTCAACAGAAAGTTCGTGCCACTAGCAGTTTTATTATTGGAAGTGGTAAGAGTTAGTGTACTGATAACTACCATAAAGTCTCTACAACGTACTTAGCCCGGAACATTGTTATTATTGCAAAATAAAGTTCAAAAATGTTTTTTTCGGTTTATCCTCTGTAGCTTTTTTATTATTAACATCACGTGAAAAAGTTGAGGATAAAAATCGTGCGCCCTGAAATGAAAGTGACTATGTAAGTGACTAGGTAAGTGACAAGTAAAAAATGGCTGGGATAGCAAAAAACGAATTGTACAATCTTTTGCAGTCATTTACAATCATTTATCCCTATTTTACAATAACAATTTTAACTTTCACAATAATACATTATGAATATCACTCTTGCATCGTGCCGACGCTATTGCATAGGATCATAGGTAATATGTATAATCTCCTTATGATCGGACAAAAAAATAACGTTATTTATTATTCTAACAAACTGGACTCTGATATATAAGTAGTATACGAAAATGACGTTATTTTACAGATTATAAAGAAGCCATCATTTGAAATGTATTACTAAAAGTAATTTACTGATACGTATGCGTCAATCATCGAAAAAATCCTTTATAATTAATATAAAGTTCTAAAATTTCGGCAAATGAGATATAAGAGCAAAAATTAAAGTAGCAGGAATAACAAGTGTTCGTGAGTCAGTGGTACAGTCTGGGACTATGAATCAAAAGATGTCAAGTTCGATCCTCTTTCGAAGGACTTTTTTTTCTTTTTTTTTCCTTTAATTTCCTTTAATTTCCTAATTACTACTTACAGCGACAAGCGCAAATATTACAATAACAATATTCCAACGATTGCAGTTACTAATATTTAAATAAATACCAATAACCTCTCATGTAAATAACATTAATTTACGTTAAATGACATCACAAAATAACGTCATAAGAGGTCCGAAATTGTAGCATCACCCATAACGTTATTTAACGTTATGAAATGACGTTATGAAATGATGTTATGAAGTGACGTTATGAAATGATGTTATGAAATGACGTTATTGTTTTCAATAGGGCGTACTTCCAATTTAATGGTAAATTTTACAAACAACTTTTTGGTACACCCATGGGCTCTCCGATTTCGGGATTATTCGCTGAAATTGTTATGGATGATCTCGAAACGTAGTGCATTTCAAAATTAACTTATCAACCATTGTTCTTTTTCCCTTAGGTCGACAATATCATTGCTTACATTCCGAAAGGAAAGGTAGATGAATCGTTGAAAACATTTAATTCGTATAATAGTAGACTCCAATTTACGCATGAAATGGAAGTGAACAAATCCATAAGTTTTTTAGACGTATTATTGATCAATGAAGCACATGAAATAAAAACTGATTGGTACACAAAACCAACTTTCTCTGGTAGTTTTTTGCACTTTCAATCTCAACATCCGATTAGTCAAAAAATTCCCATGGTGTATAATCTAGTTGACAGAGCGGTAAAGTTATCAGATAAATGTTTTCACCAGAAAAACATTGAAATTATAAAATGTCTATTATTTGATAATGGTTGCCCCTCAGATTTCGTTGATAAATACGTCAGAAAACGATTATCTGCAATCAAAATGACTAGACAACCGGAGCAACGTGCGAAGAAGAATGCATATAACAATCACATTAGTACACCGTACATAAATGGTTTCTATGAGCGAGTGCGACATTCGTTTAAGATAAACAACATTACGACCATTCCAAAAATACACAGTAATATGTGCAATATTATTGTGAAAGGAAAGGAAAAAAAAGAGAAACACCTAGAGAAAAATGTTGTTTATAAACTTGGATGTAATGATTGCACGGCTACATATGTAGGCCAATCAAAAAGAAATGTGTGTACACGTATTGAGGAGCATAGAAAGTCTAAGGACAGTGTCATTTCCGAGCATATTGAAAAATACAAACATAAATTTAATTTTGAAAAATTTAGCATAAAGGACAAAGAAAATAATTTAAATAAAAGATTAATCTCGGAAATGATGCACATACATTTGCAAGATAATGGTATCAATAAGAAAGAGGATACGCAGAAACTCAATAACGTGTACACTAGACTGCCCCAGAACGCAAAAATTGTCCGATTTGAACGGGTCAACTTGCAGCCTTAAAGATATTGGCCTGAGACCGACGTCAGTATTTTTAAAATTTTTTTAAATTAATATTTAGAGGTACTGCGTGCTAGTCAAAGTACATAACCTATATTCGCGGAAGAGCTAGAGTACAAGTGTAGCTTATACTACTGCAGTTATACGTATATTAGGAAAACAATAGAATCACATATTTCCGTAAGTGAAAGTGAGGGACAGGACTCGGCCGGCTCAAAATTTTGACCTGAGGTAGGCCCGTACCCCGGTTATTTGTGGCTCTCTCGAAGTAAGGGTCACAGCAAAAAATATAGATATTCACTAAAAAATCAACATTTGTTAAAAATAAAATTTTTAAATAATGAACGTTACATTCTTTGTACAGATTACATCACATTAAAAGCAAATTTTGAATCGCAAAAATCGGTCAATATTTCATAATATTTTACAATATGAAAAAAGTAAATATTGACCGATTTTCACCGTTCAAGTTTTGTCATTATTGTTATTTAAAATAAAAACATAATTTTATTATAACATTTATTTACATACTGTTTATGAATTATTTATCATTTTTAGCAAAAAAAATGTACATCCTTCAAGACCCTCATTTAATGGATTAAGGCAGGTCAAAATTTTAAACGTCGAAGAGCGGCCAGATGGTGGCCCGGGGATCGTCGGAGGTTCCAAGTTTTATAGTAGTTCTAAAAACTGAACGAAAAAATATTCACTTGACTCGCCCTATATTTTCTCGAAAGATTTTTATTTCGAACTGCATTTAAAGCATGAAGCAGTGGAGTTTATCACGAAAATGTCTGAAAATACGGTCCTTCTAGGCCTTATTTAAGGGGTTAAGCCTGAGTTAAAATTCAAAAAAATCAAATTTTTTTTTATTTGATTTTTTAATAGCAAATTTACTGTAGAATATACTGTTGAAACTTCTTTTGCCCGAAAAAATTTCGTTACAAAATTATAGGCAAAATACTAAAAATATATAATTTGTCAAAATTAAGTATTTTTCATATTTTATTCTATAGCGCTTTTGTTTATTCAAAGCCATTACATTTTTATAGAAAATTTAACATTAAATGTGCATACAAACTCCTTTTGATAAAAGACAGTTTTATTAAAAATAACACAAATTATTTATTTATGAATTATTTCATATGGTAAATAGCTCATTCTGATAAAAGCATAGATTTTTTTATTGTGAATGTTAAAAATAAAATAAATTTATCTGTTTCATTAATTTAATCTTTTTAATAAAATAATAAGCATGCGTGCAAACTAAAATATTTTTATAAATTACCACCTAAAAACATGGTAACATACAGCACATGGAAAAGCCAATCACTGTTTTACCAACCTAGTTAAGTTTGCTATCAGACAGCTCTTTCGTCTGCTTGATCTGCAGTCTAGTGCAAGCTTGATGTTGTGAATTTTGATCTGAAGTGAAAACTTCTGAGTGTCAGTGGTGTTTAAATTTAGATAAGTATTTTGGACTCTAAATAATACATTATTTGTGAAGAACTTGTTCTTTGTGAGTGTGTTCTTTATTTTTAGGTATATAAGTTGTCAATGGCATGTGAACGATAAGGTACTTCTGTGTTCGATGCAAGGTTAGATGTTGTGGAAGTTGGCTGTAACTATTAAGAATCCTAGAAAGTCATGGGTAAGCAATACCAACAATTATATTCATATGAAACATACTGACTGTGAATGCGTATAAAAATTTATATTTCAATTTCAGCTTTTGATACTAGTATATCAATATATGTGGCACCCGGGTCTTAATATATCCCTTAATACAGGGATATTTTATGCCAAAACACAAAAAAATATGCCAAGCAGTTTCTGTAAGTACTACCCGATAAATGGAAATAAGTTTCATGTATAAACTTTAAATGCAGTTTTCTCAAGTTTTGAATTTTTGTGATTTTAGGTCAGTTGCCGCAGGATTTCTCAACAACTATGGGACCGATTAAGCTGAAATTTTTTAGAGAACTCCAGGAAGCCCTTCTTCATTGCTTGAACGGAGGAAAATTGGCTAAGGTAAGTTTAAAGAATGTTACGCATGTGAACATATGCATAATTCGCTATAATTATGAATATTATGAACTTATGTGTTTCTAAATATTTAAAATTTTTATTTTTCAGTAATCCCTTCCGTTCAAGCTGAGGAGAAAGACATTTAGAAGAATTGCCATCCAGTTTGGTTTGAATTCATCACCTGGATCATGAGAAACCTTACGGCAAAGGATAAAATATACTGAAATTTAGTTCTTAACACATGGTTCTTCACACATAGTAAGTATAGATATATAAGTTTTTAAACACATGGAAAATTACAACTAATATGTACAGTTTAATCGCGAAAAAGTTTTTATTTGATATTACTTGTACAACATTTTTTTTGACCTGTTAACTGATAATTTATTTTTTTCAGGTTTAACTCAGGCATAACCCCTTAAATCATGTCAAAATTTCAGCTCGCAAACAGCATATTAAGTACCTCAAATCGACAGTCGAAAATCTGGAATTTCAGGAACTTTAATGTCAAATAACTCGGTTAATTATTACTTTTTTAAGAAATAAACTCGACACAGCTTTAAATACAGTTGCGGACAACAAATAATCTTAAGCTCAACTGCTCACTACTTAAACTTTACGAGACAATCCAATTTGAAGATAAATGGATAGTTTTGCGTTCAAAACATATGCAGAGATAAAATAAGACGGCGTACCTCTAAATAACAATTTAAAAAAATTTTAAAAATACTGACGTCGGTCTCAGGTCCATACCTTTAAGACTGCAACTTGACCCGTTCAAATCGGACAATTTCTGCTTTCTGAGGCAGTCTAGTGTACACACATTTAATATACAAGCTTAAGAATTAAAATCGAATCTGTGAACATCGAAAAGATGAGGTGATGCGTGACGTCATAAGTAAAGAAACCGCGCGAAAGACTTTTCGCACTATACTAGCGACAGCTGTCGACTACTTCCTCACTTTGGAGGCAGTAGCTGACAAAGCCGTATAAATAATCATGTAAAAATTAAAGATTAATTTTACAACTCTTGATAACCTTAATGTAAAAAAAACTCTTAATAACATTCATACAGACAAAATAAAAATTCTTAGAGCTTACTCTAAAATTCAACATTAATTTTCAAACTTCAACAACTCTTTTGAGGAATGGAAAAACTATGCGTCTCTTCGAGCCAAGTAACTTTATTGCTGCCAAACGTTTCGGGATGTATTAATCCCCTCATCAGTGGCTAAATTAAATAAGTACAAAAATTGAAATTATAACAAAAATTACAGAAAATTTAAATTTTACAAAATTACTATAATAGTATTACAAATATAATAATAATAGACAAGGAATTTAATTTAAAATTTACCAGAAATTAGAAACGAACGCCGTCTTCCTGATCGACGAACAGTAAAAGAATCGCAAACGGATCTAATGAAAGCAATATTATAAATAAGCTAATGAATTTATACAATAATTACAAGAAATAATAATCTAACAGACTTACGGAACTATGACTCGATGTTTCTTACAAGCTAATCATGCCGGTGCCACTAGGTGGTAAAGCGGCACCGGCCGAGGCAGGAGGTCAACTAAGATCTCGCGACAAAAATCGCCCTTTTAACCATCTCAATACATCCACCCAAACAGATATTCATACACAAAAATATAAAGGTGTGCAAAATATAGCGACAACTAGTTCAACAACTCTTATGTAGTCGAAATTATAAGTGCTGTATTCTATACAGTTATTTAATTATGGAACTTAAAGATCTTGATAACACTTATATAGACAAAATACTAGTAGCTTTACTGCATACTCTTAAGACTTGTTGATATTATAATCGTCAGATCAATAAATAATATATCTTCTTTCCTCTTGTGAATAAGTGATCGAACACAAATACTGGAAGAATATGTGATACTTATAGATCAAGTTGGAAAACAAATAAATATGTTAGGATGAATGTCTTCTTTTACCTATTCAATGAGTTAATCACAATCACTCAAATCATGATGCTTATACATTAAGCTAAAAAATCCGAAACTCTCATGTATGAAAATATGAACGTGTAACCATCTTCGAGTGAAGGGTCTGTTGGACAGATTACCATTTCTTTAGTGTCACTTCTCCTTCGATTATCTATACCTTCGATTTGACATAAATTCTCATTTTAATTTTAAGAAAAGAAAGTTATGATATCAATAAATAAATTGGCAAGTGTTTTGTTATAAAAAGTAATTGTTTTCAAATAAATAAATAACCGATTAAATTGAGGAAGGATTATAAATATATGTGTTCATATAAACACTCAATCAAATTGCAGCATGTGAAAAGGTGGATAGCCTGTGAAAAGGTACAGTCGAGTACAATTAAAACTTTGGATAATTGCGACTGCTGCCACGTTCTGTACATGTAATCGAATGGTATGATGTTCTTACATGACATTATCACATGACAAATGTGCCCATAATATGTAGTATCATATTTGTCTAAAATTATTATGTAATTTAACAAAATTGTTTCGCATCATGAAAACTTTTTCATTTATTTATGGAAGCTACGAGCGGATGTACAATCTACTCTACTTAGTAATTCAGTAAATGTATTGCTATCCTTATTTCATTAAAAATCTATGTCCAGGACGATTATATACAATTATATATGAGATTTAAATTCTGTTGATTTACATACATTTAAAAAAAACAGGAACAAATTCTATCATGTAGATCGCAATTTTTTGACGGAAAAACTTGCCGCCCCGTCCTATCATAGATAACGATGTATACCATCTTTAAATTATGCAAGGTTAACCAAATTAACTTGTTAATGAAACACCATTAAAAAATCGCTGAATCGATTTTTCATTCTATATGTATTTATTACTGACCTTGACCAATTTTTGAAGAATTCAAACTTAATCTTGCAATCATTCTAAGCTCAATTTTTGGTTATTTGTATGTATGTTTTACAAACCTCTGTTAGTATTATCGGAAGATTGCAGGAAGTTGATTAAAAATAATTGTGACTATTATTACATATTAAAAAAATGTTATAAAATAAATTTCTATGACTCAAGTTGGAAAATAAATCAAGTTTAAAAATTTTAAATTAATATTTATGTAGTTTACAGCTTTTAGTTTTAAATCTTTACTTAATTAAAAAATGGAATTCCATTGTTTATTATTATTTGAGGCCATTGGTCTCACAGTTTAATATAATGATTTGAGTAGTACTCATTATAGGATAATCGGACGATAAATTAACTATATTAAAAATTCTATGATATTGTTAATTACACTGACATTTAGTGGTTCATCGATTATCTATGATTGGACGGGGTGGCAAGTTTTTCCGTCAAAAAATTCCGATCTACATGATAGAATTTGTTCCTGTTTTTTTTTAAATGTATGTAAATCAACAGAATTTAAATCTCATATGTAATTGTATATAATCGTCCTGGACATAGATTTTTAATGAAATAAGGATAGCAATACATTTACTGAATTACTAAGCAGAGTAGATTGTACATCCGCTCGTAGCTTCCATAAATAAATGAAAAAGTTTTCATGATGCGAAACAATTTTGTTAAATTACATAATAATTTTAGACAAATATGATACTACATATTATGGGCACATTTGTCATGTGATAATGTCATGTAAGAACATCATACCATTCTATTACCTGTACAGAACGTGGCAGTAGTCGCAATTATTCAAAGTTGTAATTGTACTCAACTGTACCTTTTCACAGGCTATCCACCTTTTCACATGCTGCAATTTGATTGAGTGTTTATATGAACACATATATTTATAATCCTTCCTCAATTTAATCGTTTATTTATTTATGTGAAAACAATTACTTTTTATAACAAAAATCTTGCCAATTTATTTATTGATATCATAACTTTCTTTTCTTAAAATTAAAATGAGAATTTATGTCAAATCGAAGGTATAGATAATCGAAGGAGAAGTGACACTAAAGAAATGGTAATCTGTCCAACAGACCCTTAACGCGAAGATGGTTACACGTTCATATTTTCATACATGAGAGTTTCGGATTTTTTAGCTGAATGTATAAGCATCATGATTTGAGTGATTGTGATTAACTCATTGAATAGGTTAAAGAAGACATTCATCCTAACATAATTATTTGTTTTCCAACTTGATCTATAAGTATCACATATTCTTCCAGTATTTGTGTTCGATCACTTATTCACAAGAGGAAAGAAGATATATTATTTGTTGATCTGACGATTGTAATATCAACACGTCTTAAGAGTATGCAGTAAAGCTACTAGTATTTTGTCTATATAAGTGTTATCAAGATCTTTAATTTTCATAGTTAAATAACTGTATAGAATACAGCACTTATAATTTCGACTACATAAGAGTTGTTGAAGTTTGAAAATTAATGTTGAATTTTAGAGTAAGCTCTAAGAATTTTTATTTTGTCTATATGAATGTTAATAAAAGTTTGGTTTTGTCT
This sequence comes from Philotrypesis tridentata, assembly GCA_018906965.1. Classification (NCBI taxonomy): domain Eukaryota; kingdom Metazoa; phylum Arthropoda; class Insecta; order Hymenoptera; family Pteromalidae; genus Philotrypesis; species Philotrypesis tridentata. The sequence continues at coordinate 372,468 of JACCIB010000106.1, forward strand.
GCATAAGTGTTATTAAGAGTTTTTTTTACATTAAGGTTATCAAGAGTTGTAAAATTAATCTTTAATTTTTACATGAAGAAACGACCATATACTTGCCAGCCTTTTACCTTGAAAAGGTTTGTTTGGGGGGGGGGGAGAGATTTCACTACTTTTAAAAGGTATATAATATGTAAATTACAAAGAATAGTTAACATCAACTAAATAAGTAATAAATTTAAAATATTAATGTACATTTGCTCATGGATTATTGTAATAATAATAATAATTATTTTTTAGACACTATCTGTAGAGTAAATAGTTTTTTTAGATCATTATTATTTACCAAGAAATCTATCTTTTCCACACCACCCTCCAGGTAAATATAATAGCGCGTTTTTTTCCTTTATTGACACTAATTTTATGTTAAGTTCCATAATGATTTGTTTCGCAAATATACATCAAAGAAATCTGTACGTCTAAAATTATTGCTAATTAATTAACTGATAACTGCTTTCTTGAAAGCATTTGTACGTTACGTATACTATTGTCATGCAGAACGTGAGTGATATAGCATTTTAATATTTATACAAGTTTACATCGTATCCTTCACAATTGTTTAATCTATATTATAGAATTATGAAAATAATGTTTAGAATAAAAAGAAGTATATGTAAGTTAGTTTCCAATATCCCTATGATTCTTTATGATAGACGTATTATCATTTTTAATGCAACCCACCTAATTCGGTAAACGTTTAGAAAACTGTAATCGAATTTAAACTTTATGAAAACTTGTAAAAAATAGTGTCAGTAAAGTTGTGGTATCCCCTATATGACTTTCACATAAATACTTACACGGTTGACGTCATAAATTTAGTGTCTAAATTTTCAGGTAGGTCTCCCTGAAAATCATCTAGACCATATTTGAGCTGTTCAATATTGAATACTATAAAAACTTTCGTCGATACTAAAAAATAAAAATTTCACTAGCTTGTCATGTCAAAAGAATTCTTTCCTTGAAAATCTGATAGTTGTATGCCTTCATAATTTCTCGTTACCGTATACTAAACAAAAAATGCTTTTCCCCTGAGAAAAGCTCGTTACATCTGGAATCAGAGTGTAATTGCGAACAAATTCTAAACCACTTGTCTTCTGAACTTATAGAATAAATCTGTAAAAACTTTCAATGATAAATAAATGATGCAAACACAACACTTTCACTAGCTTGTCACATAACAAGAAAGTTCTGTATAATCTGATAGTTGTATTCCTTCCAGTAAAACCTAAAAAAGTCTCGTTACATCTGGAATCTGAGCGTACTTGCTCTCTCAAAATTGGGTGAAGATTCTAAATCACTTGTCTTCTGAACTTGTGCAATAATTATATATCTTGTAAAAATATTTTGCACATCACTAGCTTCGCACAGGAATATAACATGACAGTTGCGTAACTTCTTAATAAAAATAGAAAAACATGCACTGCAAACACTAAAAACTTTCTTCGATACTAAAAAATGAAAATTTCACCAGCTTGTCATGTCACAAGAATTCTTCGCTTGTAAAATTGTATGCCTTCGCAAGTTCTCTTTATACCGTATACTAAGTAAAACATGCTTTGCCATTGAGAAAAGTCTCGTTACATCTGGAACCACTTGTCTTCTGAACTTATAGAATAATAACAAAACTTTCAATGATACTTAAAAAGCACAACACTTTCACTAGCTTGTCACATAACAAGAAAATTATTTATAATCTTATAGTTGAATAATGCCTTCCAGTGAAACTTGAAAAAGTCTCGTTACATCTGGAATCTGAGTATACTTGCTCTCTCAAAATTGGGAGAAACTTCTAAAAAATCACTTGTCTTCTGAACTTCCTTCTGCTTGCACCAGGTATTCTGCTAACTTAATAAATATTCTTACTTCACAGCATAATGAATACTGCATATCATAAATATTTATAATTCAAACTTTTTTCAATGACAATATAACCTCCCAAAAGTATCTGAAAAAGAAAAGAGAACATTTAAACAAAGTATCAGTTCACGAAACCTTGATTTATATTGTATATTAATAAATCACAATCATAACACTAAATACTTATCTAATCTAATTATATACACTATTAATCATGTTGATCATTATGAACGAAATTGACTTATTTTTCACTGTTTTTAAATGACACTGTTTTAAAATATTAAACTTATGATATATTTCGCACTATCACAATATTTTATAATAATATGTTAAATTATTAATTAAAATATTTACGTTGATTATTATAAACATAAACAATGTTTCACCGTAAAACATCGTCTGCATCTGCTCAGCATGTACAAGTAGATCTATATTGATGCATGGTGTGCTATATAATTATTACGGAAATACGTAGAGCTGACGTAACCGGAAGAATTGTTCAGTTTCCATTCTTCTCTCTTGATGAGAATCGAGGGGCTCGAATTTTCACTTTACAATATCTGTTGATAGAAGCATTTTCAGAAAATGTGACCCTGATGTGATTTTGTTAGTTTCGTCTCAAGCTTTCGTTTGAGTATTTCTATGTGACAAATAATACTGTCAAAGTGAAGAAAACCGTAAGTCGAGTTTCCAACAATGCCTATGAGATGTATAATAGGGTCTGGCTTGCGCCCGACGGCGGCGTACGTACTCACGTACCTTATACTTGCCATCGTGGCGCTACCGCGCCCCTTGATAGCTGTGTCACTCTGCCTATCTCTTCCCCCGCTGTTAACTAGCTGGAGGAAAGGGATTATCGAGATGTATACAAATCATATTTGCTCCAATATGTGAGTTTCAAAAACTCACATATTATCGCATTTGTATGTATTATTCTGTTCTTTTTAAGTTTGTATATTTATTGTTTATCTAATAAAATTTTGACAGTTTCCTGATCAGGGCGACAATGATTGCCGAAACGTCGTTTTCTAAAAAGAAAGGGATTTTGATGTCTTAAACTCTTTCTGAACCACTGCCTCGGAGAGATCGATAAAATTCAGCAAAAGAATAATAGCACACTTTTTATTTGAAGTAATTTATTTTTACTAATATACTTCTGAATCTCTAGACAAAATTAATTATAATTTGTAAATTAAAGTTAAATCGATAGAAGTACACTTCCATTTAAACATTCTACATAGAAGTGAAGGTGTTGCGCTCTTAGATTAAGGGGTTATGACAGGGTTCAAATTATGAAAACATCAATTTTATTTATTTTCACTGCCTTACTGGAAATGGTAATGCGTTATAATAAGTTACTATCAAATTAGGTAATACTTATAATTCAGAATTCCGAATCCATTTTATTAGTTCAATGTATTGCATTTGTTTTATCATTGTTCTGTGTTAAAATATATTGAAAATATATTTTTAGTTATTTTGAGAAAAGCTAAAGACAGGGATTGCGCGAAAGAGAGGGGTAAGGGGAGAGAGAGAGATAGCCTTCTTATAATTTCTTGATTAATTGTATGATACAGAATGATGCATTTAAATTTATTTCTTACAGACAGCGTTGAATGCAGCAGCTGTAGACATGAGCTTAAAAAGAAAGAAACGTGACATCCCATTCCACGAATCATTTCTTGATGAATCTTACGTTCAACCCAATACACAACTATTGCCAAAAGGTAAAAACACTAATTTTGCCGACGGCCTTGCAAATTTCGGTGAATCATCCAGTGAACCTAACTTTGGTTCTAGCTCCAACAAGCAAGATGAACGCGAGCCTGCTGAGGACGAAGTTAGGAGGATTATGAATATTTGTGACGGTTGTGCTTATGAACCATTTCAAAAAGCACTAATTATATCTTGGCGAAACATCCCGAAAAAGCTATATTCTGGTGCAATACATGTGCCAGCTGTACAAATTTGCAAAGCATTCTAATTGCATATTTTGACAAAGTTGGAGTTATACCAAAAAAAACTATATCTTTTTCTGTAACAGTTAGCCACTAAAACTTGCTGTCTTAAAAAAATTTTCAATATTTTGAATAATGCATCAAATAAAGACAAATTACATTAAAATCCTACACGCAATTTTATTATGTAAGTGATTTTAGAATTTTCTTCTAATTAGATTTTGATGTTTTAACATAATTCTGTTCTTACCTCAATTTAATATAGTGTAGATAATAAATGTTAGTGAATTTTGTATTTTATATTAAGTATTTTGTATTTACATATGGTAGGGATTTGTAATAAAATATCAAAAGTTGAATAAAATATTTTTATAACTTTTATATTGAGATGATTAGATTCAATGTGAACAGCATGATTTAATCTCGATTATCTAAAAAATATAAATATAAATATACATTATAAATATACATTGTGCATTTGGAGAGAAGTCCAACACTTACACACTTGAATTAATTATATTATTTAATTAACATATATCAAACTTGGAAAAATAAATTGATAATTTAAAGACTTTAATAAGACTGCCTTTTCAAAATAAAATGCAGATATTTATGCAGAAGCATTGGCATTGTTCATGGGAACCCTGCAGATTGTTTTGAGTTCTGCAAAGAATTCTGTAGAGATCTCTGCATAAATATCTGAACATTATTTTGATAAGGGCTTTTTCTATATTTTCTAAAAATAACTTGACCAAGCATCCAACCACCATAAAGAATGTATGATATGGTTGTCCTATGGGGTTTTTGTGGAAGCTCAAAACAAATTAAGACTTTTTTCAGACTTTTTCTTTTCAGTTTTTCTGCTGTAAAATCATTATAATGTTGTATTTTATACTATTTTAAAAATGATATTTGCGTGGTGTTGGTGGGTTTTATGTGGTTTGAAGATTTTGCATGTTTATTGCGTTTCATGTTTATGGGGTTTCACGGGGTTTGAAGTTTTTGAAAATTTATGGGGTTTAATGAGGTTTTATGGGGTTTGATGTTTTTGAATTTTTATGGGGTTTTATGGGGTTTTATGGGGTTTCATAGATTTTCATGTTTTATAGGATTTTATGGGGTTTTATATTTATGAGCTTATTGAAGGTGGATATATTTGGTTGAGGTTTTTAGTGGAGGTTATTTTCAAATGAAAACATATTTGTATATAGTACACATTATGTTATATATTTATTTTCTTTCTATATATGTTACATAATTGTCATAGATACCATAATACTGTGTTATAACTTTATTTTTTTAATAATTTTGTGTTAATACTTTTTGTCTAAAAATAGTAATTAAAATATTTTTATTTGAATATACATTTATAGAATGTGTATATATTAAATCATAGAATAAAGTTGAAATTTTACCTTTCCAATTATTGACTGTAGAGAGACCTTATGTTTGTTTAATTCATTTTTCAATTGTAGTATATATATACATGTATATGCTGAATACATTTAACGATTGATATTTTCAATTTGTTTGTTTAAATTTCATTTATATACTGTGTGGCGCTTATTATTATTTTACGAATACTTAATCTTAGCTGCCATTTTACTAATATTTCATTATTTTACCAATAATGTTTTAATGAAAGTACCATATAATATTTCTTTTTGTTTGTAAATATTTCTTTTCTTAATAATAAAAAAATAATAATATTGACTATGAATACTTACTAACAGTCTTAAGTTTTTAGTAAATTATAAAATTTCTTTATATTGTTATGTCCCACCTACACTCTCACCTCATAGGTAGGACATGTATTTGAGGGCATGAAGTATTTTTAATTATTTGTTGAGAGCGCGTATTGAATTATTACTAGCGGCTGGGTTTAGACTCGTTACCCACTCCGATATGTACTTTTAGTGTATTTATTTGACTTACCTTTTTCTGCTTCACTTGTCTTATTTTGCTGCGTCTGCTATCCTAGTCTTTTTCTCTCTGCTTGCTCGTCTTATTTGGATAATAGGTGATAGGTCGTTGAAATGATGCACTCACAGTTTTCTTTTCGAGTATGATTGAAAATATATTTGCTTCTTAAATTCACAATTGAGTACTTGGAAGTACAATAAAAATCTCCGCAAATTGACGAACCGCGAGGTACGGAGTTCGGACTTAAACACGAGACTCATTAAAATGAGGCCAATTCGCCTCTTTAAAGCCTGAATACGTTGACCAAAACTTAAAGTGTAACGCTTAATAATCAGTTGTAAAAGTTTAGCGATTGCCGAATAAGTAACACTGCTGACTTGTGTTACTAAATTACAGCACGCATTCCAAATACAATCTTTCGAAATTAACATCGTAATTCTCTTCGAGTGTTTTGAATTTTAAAAACTAGTTTAAAATTTGTAACTCATAGATTAAAAATAAATAACGTCGTAGGACGTTACACCTCGGAGCCCAAGATATTGCAATGAAATTGCAATAAAATTCTTAACTTTCAAAATTCAAAATTTATAATTAGTTTCTAAGTACAAAAAATTTAAATATTAGATGATAACATGATATTGTCGTCTTATTTCTAAATTACAAATAAATACATAAAATAAAATAAATTAAATCCTTTTTTAAAATACGTATAAAAATGAATACACTACGTCGTTAGATATAGTTCGTAAGACATTTATGAAATATTTAGCTAACATTTAAACAATAAAAACTACCGTAAATCCAATGAAAAAATATCTAAATTCGAGCTCTGAGAAACATTTATAGAATTTTGAGATTTTGTATTAGATGGATAAATATAAGGCGGTTTATTAGGAATAGGTGGTAAAGAAGTTGCTGTTGTAAATGATGTTTGAGCTTTTATAGGTTTAGCTCTTCTTCTTTTTCTTCTTTATAATTTCTTGATTTTCCATAATTCATCATTTTTTCTGTATTTCCCATAGAAATGAATAAATGGGTTAAAGAACTAAAAATAGCTCCACATAGTCTAATAGACCATCCATATATTGCATGTAAAGCATATCCTCTTATTATAGTGTCAATTGTCAATTTGCAAATGTGTAGTATTACTATAATCATGAAAATTCTTGATGAAAAGGATCCCCACGTAGTAAGTTTTTCAAATATTTTTTTCCACGTACTTTCTGCAATACTTGTTAACGTATTTTCTGAAAATGTAACTCGATCTGTTACATCACCAGCTATATCTTTTGCAATAACATTGAAAATTTGTGATTTTCCATAGGAAACATTAACTGTTCTTGTAATTTATCCAAATCAGTTTGCGAATAAATGCCATTCGTCGCTACATTTTTCACAGCTTGAAATGTCCATCCCAAATGAGTATCTGGTTTGATAACATTCGGTGGAATAGACACTGTTGGCTTCGGTATGAGTCTAATCCAATGTCCATCAATTTCGTAATACGCTGGTACAATTGTATTACAATCTACTTTACTACTTTTCTTGATTAATATATGGGTTTTTGGTGTTAAAAACCAAGTTTCATTTCCAACCGAAACTGGTAAATGATTATAGCACTCTTTCGTATGTAATACTATCACCGATCTTGGTACACATTTAATTAAATGTACAACTTCTCCCGCAACTTTTGCCATATAACCTGGTCTTTTCATAATGTTATAAGCAAACTCATCAGGAGCAATAGTGGCCAAGGACAGGGAATTTTGAATTACTTTTTTCTCAAGCTCGCATTTTTCAGTTATTAAATTAATATATAAATCATTAATTTGATTTCTTAAATGTCTTTCTACATAAACAAACTTAGAATTTACATATGTGAACAAATCTAAATTAACTCTGTTAACTACTTCTCCATTTACTTTATCTACATCGAAAAAATATTTATTTAAGTTGCTATCTTTTTCTGCAATAAATAATTTTGGATGCTCAGTGCGAATTAACTCTCTATCACAATGAACTTCAATATTTTTTGTAGCTAATGCAAATGTTATTTCATTTGCATTTACAGAAAAAACTATTTCTTTACTATCTGTACTAAAAGATTTAATTGCTACTCCTTTAAATAATACTTCATATGAATTTTCAAAACACTTTCCTTCCGGTAAAATATGCCAAAACGTATTTCCTCCCTCCATATCCATACAATTCTTATTTGAAAATTTACAAACTACTCATGAACTTAGTGTTAATTTATCATTTTTTAAATTTACTCTAGCATTATTTTGTAGTCAAGTGTAATTTTAATTAAGCCACGAACAAAGACATTATTCCATGATCCAAAATTGTCTGCATAAGCAGCACCAGAACACGATCTATCCTGCCGCACTTCCCGCAAAATCAATGCCTTTAGTCGTAGTTGAATTAATTTTTAAATCCGAAATAGTATGAACTGTTATACTTAAAAATACCCGTTTCATGAATAAATTCGCATTGTTCGTGACTTAATTCTTTAATATATTGTTGTTCCGCATTTTCAACTGGTATCAAGTGTACCAAAAATTCCACGTAAAAATATAGTTCTATGAATTTCAACTTTACACTGAATAATTGGAATAGAATGAAAATCTAACTATTTGTATAAGTTCAATAATAGTACTTGACGAATTTACTTGATGGTCTTGAAAGTCGCAATTTCCAGAGTCCAATAGAGAGTATGTTGTTATGTTGGGCGCCGACGAACCACAATCGTAGCCTATGATAGCTTCAGTAACTTTTAAGAATATTTGAAAAATGATAATAAAGATAAACACCATCCTGAATTCTGAAATCAAATTGATTATATTAATTTTTCTTTTTAAACAATATTAATTTGTTTGCATGAACTACTATTTGCTTTCCTTCTTTATTTATAGTAATATTGCCATTCTTCGATACATCCATAATTTCAAAAGGTCCTAGATTATGATTTTTTTCCAATTTTCCAGGTTTTGGTTCTTTAATCACCATACCTCATCTCCTATTTCAAAGTCTACTGGTTTAATAAACCTGTCATAGTACGTTTTGGACTTTCTTTGAAATTATCAAATTTTCACGAGCTAAATTAGCAATGTCTTTCATATTTGTAATTAAATTGGATAAATAATTATTATAAGTCGGCAATTGTTCTGAAACTTTCAAAGGTTCAGATGAAGGTAAATTTGGCGGATAAGCAAATACTAATTCATATGGCATAAATTTATGTGCACTATGAATACTTGTATTGTATTGAAACTGTGCTAATTCTAATAAATCATCCCATGAAATATTTTTAGAAGAAAAATTCTTTAAATATTCACACAATGGGTGATGAGCTCTTTCTAAAGAACCATTAGATTGTGGTGAGAAAGCAGTTGTTTCAATTTTTGAAAATTTAAATCTTTTTGCTACAGCTTTCATCAATTTACTCGTAAAATTTGTTCCTCTATCAGTTAAGACTACTTTTGGTGAACTAAAAATACATATGAATTTTTTTATGAATGCATCAGCTACCGTTTCAGCCGTTTGATCGGGTAACGGTACTGCAATTAAATATTTAGAAAGTTGATCTTGTATAGTTAAAATGTATTTATTACTATTTTTAGTCACATTCAAAGGCCCTACTATATCCATAGCTACCTTGTCAAACGTTTTGAAAGGGGTGTCAGTAATTACCATAGGTTGTAGTGTTTTCACCCTTTTCAATTTATTTCTCTGACAATCATTACAATTTTTGATTCTATCTTCTATGTCTTGTTTTAAATTTTCCCAAAAATACTTAGCCCTTATACGATTAAAAGTTCTGGTTACACCTGCATGACCACCTAATAAACTATCATGATTTTCCTGAAAAATCTTATCTCTATCTTTTAAATCTACGTATTGCATATAATTTAGACAAATCACTATTTTTACTCTAGAATTTTCAAATACTTGCACCAAAATTTCTTCTATATCTTCCCAATTTAAATTATGTATTTTTATATCTCTTGAAATACTGAAATGATCAATTTTCTCTGATAATAAAATACTCTTTAATTGCTTAAAAATCTGCAATATTTTTTCTTTAATCATGCAAACTGATTGAGCTATGTCAATACATAAAACAAAAATTTTAAGTGCTTTAAAAGTTACTATTTCTACCTCGTTCAATCGTATATTAAAAGAAATATTGTTTTCCTGAATAAAATTATTAGTATTTATATCTAAACCTTTACCTTTATCATCTATAAAATGTATAATATTGTCTTTTCTATATTGAATTAGTTTCTTAGTATATACAATATTTTATCCACAGACTTATCCCCTAATTCACTATTATTTTCTAATCTAAACTATTATTTTTCGCTGCAATTATTTTATTTTTATTTCCTCTTTTTTTTGAATTTTCTCTTTTTGCTTAATCCTAGCTTCATTTAACTTTTCTATTTTCTGATCATTTGACAAAATATCTGTAAACTCTTTAGAATTTAACTGTTTCGCTTTTTGAGCTCTAGTAACTACATTAATCTGAATGTTATCTACTGGATTTCTCGACAAAGCATCAGCATTTACATTATTTTTTCCCGGTTTATAAATAATTTCGTAATCATAGTCTAATAGTTTCAAACGCCATCGTTGTACTCTCGAATTTTTATCAGCAGTTTTAAATGATAATAATGGCTTATGATCAGTTACAATATAAAATTTATTTCCATAGATATAATTCCTAAAAGTCTTTACAGCGAACATTATTGCCAAAGCTTCTCTTTCATATGTATGGTAATTTTTCTCTGCTGCCTTTATATATATTATAACTTTGTATATAATATATTATAACTCTAGAATCAAATGCTACTGGTCTGTCTTCACCAAATTCCCCTTGCGAAAGGACACAACCGATTGCAAATTTTGATGCATCAGCCGTAATAATAAACGGTTTTTCCATATCTGGAAATTGTAAAATTGGCGCAGAACTTAATGCATGTTTCAAATTTTCAAAAGCTTTTTATCTTTCGTCAGTCCACACAAATATTTCCGTCTTTTGTAAAAGTATAGATAATGGCTTTGCTATATCTGCAAAGTTTTCAATAAATCTCCTATAATAACCAGCTAAACCTAAGAATTCTCTAATATTTTTCCGAGTTTTCGGAATTGGAAATTTATTTACAGCTTCTAATTTTTTTCGGATCAGGTCTTAATCCCCTGTTCACTAATTATATGTACCTAAAAACTCAACTTCTTTTTGAAAAAATTTACATTTACTTGTTTCTAATTTAAGACCTGCATCTCTAAGTTTTTCTGCAACTAAATTAAATCTCTCAGTTATGTTCTTCAATGGAATTAGCAACTATAATAATATCATCAATATACACAAAACAAATTCCTTTCTCTATTAATTCTCCTAAAACTCTCGTAAGAATTCTTTGAAAAACTCGAGGTGAATTGACTAAGCCAAAGGGTAGTACTTTAAATTCAAATCTACCTAAAGGATGAACACTGAAAGAAGTTTTATGAATATCCGCTTCTTTCATTTTTACCTGATGAAATCCAGAAACCATATCAATTGTTGTAAAATATTTATTTTTACCGACATTATCAAAAATTTCCGTAATATTCGGTAACAAATATGGATCTGGTATAGTTTTAGAATTTAATTTCCTATAATCTATTACTAGTCGCCATTTTTTCTTACCATCTTTTGTTAAACCCTTTTTAGGAACAACAAAAGCTGGAGCATTAAAAGGACTTGTTGACGGTCTAACTAATTTATTTTCAATTAATTTTTTCGTTTCTAAAATAGCAATTTGCTTTAATGTATATTTTAAAGGAAATTGTTTTACGTATACAGGTTTTTCATCAGTTAAATTTATCTCATGTTCTTCTACCTCACATACTCCAAACTTTTCACCTTCTAACCAACAAATATCCTCATTTTTCAAAATTAAATTTTCTACGATTTTCCGCTTTCTTCGCGACAAATGATTTAAATTAATAGTATCCATTAACAATCTTTTCCTTTCAATTTTATCTGAATTCTCGCTTTCTTTAGAATTATTTTCATTCGTTGAATTTAAATAAATAGCACCACAATACATAGTTTCCTCTTCATTTGGCAATTTCAAACCCAGTAATGCAACAAAACTTTCTGGCATATCCTGAATATCAAAAGTCAAATAATTTATCTGTTTATTTAATTTACGAATTTTTCTATCATTTTCACAATGTATATTATTACTTTCTAATGTTTCCATAAATTTTAAATAGTTAATAGTGAAATCTTGATTAATCAATTCATCATTATGTTCATATTTTTCTAGATATGTATTTATATTTGCAATGAAAGTTTCAATATTGATTTTAGAATTATTTAAAAATTCAATCAATTTACGCTTATTCCATTCACAATTTTGATCCACAAAATCTTGTTGCTCACTATCTATTTGCTCTATACTGCTACTTTCTAAAACATTATCATCCATCGACGTATTTTCTTCAATATTACTATGAATTTTACTTACCGTATTTAGAACTTTCTTTAAATCTTGCTGTAAAGATATATTCCCTATATTTATTACATTATCCTTAATAACATGCGTATCATCCCTTAAATCAACAATCATAGTTGTAATTATATTACATGCATAACTACATTCGACAGTATTATTGACAATTTGAATTTTATCATTTAAAGAAAATTCTAAATTCATATATTTTACTTTTTCATAAAAAATTGGTACTAAATTCTGAATCCCTATATTTTCCTTTAAATCTAGAACATTAATATTATTTTCATACTTATGTATAGCTGATTTCAATGGAATTTTCTTTCCATTTATTTCTAAGTAACCCTTATCTAATCTTAGTTTTTGCTCTAATAGTGCTTTTATACCCAAAATACCATCATAAGGAATTGAAAACCCATCTGGGGCTACATGAAAATCAAAATCTGTATCATTTATGAATAATTTAACGGAACCTAACGTTCTAATGGAATTTTCCGTAATTCCAGAAATCAGAATTCTATTACTAGTATTAATTACATCAGCAATTAATTTATCTTTCTTTATAATATTTAATTGAGCACCACTATCTACTAATAGTTTATATGTAGTGTTCGAAAATTCATCCGTAATTTCAATATATTGCAAAAGATTTTCTAGCTTTAATACATAGGTTTCAAATAACAAATCTATTATATCATTATTATATTGACATGCGTTATTACTCATACTGTTAAATTTATCATTTTCATTACTCTCAATTTGTAATGGGAACGCTTTACTATGATCCCTTCCTACGCGTTCCTTCCAGGAAGAGAACTGGAGTTTCCCTGATTCTTTCTAAAACAATTATTTAGAGTATGAACAATACCCTTACAACCCGAACAAAATTGTTTATGCTGATTTTCTAATTTTTTTACTTCATCGCAATTACTAGCTTTATGACCTATTTTGTCACAAAATCCACACTTTTCCTGCGAAGCTTTTAAAGCTGATAATTTTCTACATTCATTCATAGAATGTCCTACCAAATCACAATATTCACAAACTTTCCTTACTCCTCCATTATTATAACTACTTTGATTTTGCTGTCTGAATCGATTACTGTAATATCTTTGTTGCTGTTGATTACCATTGTAATTACCATTATTATAATTATTTCTATTATTGGCGTAATTATTTCTAAAACTATTTCTATTAACTTATTGAGTACTTTGCGCTGCTTTAAATTTTTCACAGTCTTTTACTTCATGCCCTAATCCTTCACATAATTGACATTTCAACTGCTGCTTAGCTTTATAATCTTGAACAAGGATTTTAATCTTTTCACAATTACTACTATCATGATCTATAGTTTCACAAATTGTACAAAACCGAAATTTATTTTCACCTCAAGTACAAAATTTTGTAATATGTCCTCTTTTATTACATCTCGTACAATATACTTCAGGACAATTTTGCATAGTATGATCAAAGCTATCACAAAAACTACATTTTCCTGAATTTTGAATAGATGAATTTACACATTTATTAGGATTATGTCCTGGTTCTTTACATTTTGAACATAATATATACTCTAAAATATACGTACATTGCGAAGCTTCATGTCCCATTTCTTGGCAATATTGACAATGAAAGTTTTGTTTTCTATTCAATTTACAAGAGCTTATTGAATGACCCGATTTACTGCAAAAATTACAAATTAATTTTATTTTATCCTTGACTGCATTACAATTATTTGAGACATGATCATCTTCTTTGCATTATACACATCCTGCATTTTTGCAAAATAATGCTTCATGATCGCGATCTTTACACATTTGACAAAACATGACTTTATTTAATTGCTCGGCTTTTTCCTCATAAAAATTATTTATCAAACTCTCACTAAAACCCTTTCGTCTTTCTAATTCCTTTTCTATTTTAAGCGCAGCTTGTGGCATTTGAGGAAATGTGTTTTCATTTCCCAGTTCATATTTTATTTCAGGTTTCAACCCTTTTTTATAGCTACTTGCTACTTTACTATCTAATTGCACTGCAAAACTCCTTTCCTCAGCTTCCGAAAGACCCTCCAATTTTTTCAGTTCTTTATTTTTTAAAACTAAATCTTTAACTCTATTATTGTAAGATAATACGGACTCATTATTCCCTTGAAAAATTTTTACGAGTTTTGCATATAATTCATGAATATCTTCTAAAATAGGATATAATACTCGTATTGCATCTATTAACTCTGCAATTGAATCCAAATTATTGTTTCTCAATGCTCTTCCTACTTCACCCTTTAATCCAAATATTAGCAAACTTGTTACATTTTTTTCATCAATATCATCAATTAAATTTTTTACGTCTTTCAAAATATCTATGTAGTCTGTAGGTGACATATTTTTTCCATCAAAATTCGGTACATAATTAGCAATCTTTTCTAAACTCAATTTTACCGGCTTTCGATTTGACTGGTCACCAGTGTTATCAGTGCCATTAGGAGCCATGTTTAATAAATTTTCGCTAGCGCGATTAATTTCTACTTGAATAACTTTACTATTATCCTGAAATTTACTAGCTTCTAACTTTGTATCCTGTTCTATAATATTCAAATCAATTAAATTAGTATTGGATGTTTCAAGCTGTTGTTCTATAATCGATCTATCAAGTATATCCGATGTCTGCGATTCTGAATCTGAAACTTTTGTATTATTTTGAATTTTTATTGCTGTAGTATCTTTTGCTGTTGTATTTGTAAGGTTATCAAATTCAATATTTTCTGCCTTTTCAAGATTTTCGCGTTGTTTATTTATATCATCAATATTCTTCAGCAATGTACTATTCAGCGAATTATACCCTTGATCAAACGTAGGTAAAATATCTTTTGACGTACCTGTTATTAAACTTTGTTCAGCTTGAAAACCTCCAATATCTGAATACCTATTACTATTTTCTACTTGAAATGTTTCATTTAAAATACTATCTGTCGCAACAAAAAAAATTTTCTGAAATAGCTTTATTTCATTTTGGAGTTGAATTTTGTTTTCCCTTAACTATTGGACTTGAAATTTTTCTTATAGCACCAGTATTGGGATTGATTTGGTCTAATGAGTCTTTATTTATTTCAGAACTTGACGTTTTTACAGGCAATCTCTGTAGTTTACTACTTCTTTTAAACGGATCTATTGTTAAAGATTTTTCAAGATACTTTTCGAATCAAGAATGCTTTTGAATTTGTTGCCGAGTTAATTTTCTAAATGGCAAAAAATCCTCAACAGTTTTATTATCCTTATCACTCATTTGATTTTTTAATAATCATAGTTTACTATTCAAATAAAATATACTATTCCGCGTTAAAAATTCGTATCCACGCTACCAATATTCGCGTTTCCAATTTGTGTCCACACTAGCTATGTCCGCATTTAAAATTTATGTCCGCGTTATTGACGTCCGCACTATGGTAACGTGTCCGCGCTAAAGATTTCTGTCCGCATTAAAAATTTGTGTCCGCGATATGAAAATGTGTCCCCGGTTTAGATGTCCCGCGTTACCAAAATGTGTCCACGATATGGAGATGTGTCCCCCGCTTAGATGTCCCGCGTTACGAAAAATGTGTCCGCGTTATGGAAATCGTCCCGGTTCAGATGTCCTGCGTTACCAAAAATGTGTCCGCGTTAATGTAATGTGTCCGCGGTTAAAGAAATGTGTAGTATACCAGGCCACTCAACTCGCGAGCGCGCGACCCACTTTTCGCGTTTTGCAAACTTTGCAAATTTTTACCACCGATGGACTTACAAACTGCTCAAATTAAACTGTCGTGTGTTCATTCACTATACGTTGTAACGGGGCAATTTGGCTTTCTCACGGCGACCACAGTACGTCGTCGCGTCACCGAGTCTTACCTTTAGCTTCTATACTGCTACCCCGACGTAGCTCTTCGGCAACCTGCGTATTAACGATTACGCGGCCAAATGCAGCGTGTACAAATGTGTGATGCGCCCGAGCATCACACTTACTGTGCAAAGAATAGTTCTTTCGGGTTCGGAAATGAAGAAGACGAAGCGATGATACGGGAAATAAATACTCGGTTATCTATGCTAAAGAAATGAGTCGGAAACTCGTATATTGTAAAATCAAGAAAGTAATATAATAATCCGCAAAGACAGTCGCACGCGCGACAGCGGAGAGATTCTCGCACGCTCTCAATCAAGGAAGAGACGAGTATTCTGTGGTCGAGAATACTCATCTGTCGGCGACCTTGTCGAGGAAATGTTCTTACGAGATTCGACTTACTATTAGCACGAGGTGTGCGTCGCTTCCTCGATACTATCACGAGCCGTCAACTCTCCTACGGGTATATTGCTCGGGTGCTGTCGATTGGTACAGAGAAGGCGTCCATTCTCCTGCAATCCGGGTGTTGAAGACGAACACAGCCTAGAGCTCCTCCGTGGACGAGTCGATCTACCTCAGGCACTAACGGTGGCCTCGCAAACGGTGTACCTAACGCACGAGGTGCCTACCAGCACGGTCAAATCGAATCTGATCAATTCGGCGCGCGGGCCTTATCTTATTCTTCCCCCGCGCATCCCCTCACCATAATACACGAACGAAGCTTACTGCTACGTTCACATCGTGCGACATAACGAGCGCGCGCTGTTCGAATAGCGCGGTCTAATCTCTCGTTACAACGTATTGAATTATATGTCCTGACTTTTACTCAATTTGTTTATTAATAATTCATTTTCCGCAAATTTCAATAAATTATCAAATTTAATTCCTAGTTCTAATTGAAATTGCGATTTATCTACTTGCACCACTTCTACTTTACTATCTTCAATTTTCGGTATTTGCAAAAAATAAATCTATTTCACTATTTATTTTCGATGATTGCTCTATTAATTGCTTCCTATTGTTCAATAATTTTTGCAAAAATAATTTTTTTCCACTTCTTTTCTTTTTAATCACTTTACTTTGACAGTTTTCAAAACTCATTTGATTAATCGGAACAAAATTGGGAACAGTGACCGCTATTGAGCAGATCAAAGGATAGGTCGCTACTCAGCAGACCCAAGGAATAATTAGAGTGACCGCTACTAAGCAGGTCGAAGGAAAAGTCGCTACTAAGCAGACCTTGGAAAGAAAGGCAAATAGACTTAATTAATGAAATGATTATCTATTTATCTTAATTATTTCAACTTTACTATTATTTCGATATATGCTTTATTATTTTTGCAATGCTTTTATTAAATCAATCACTTGTTCGATTCGTATCGGAACCAATTGTTATGTCCCACCTACACTCTCACCTCACAGGTAGGACATGTATTTGAGAGCATGAAGTATTTTTTAATTATTTATTGAGAGCGCGTATAGAATTGTTACTAGTGGCTGGGTTTAGACTCGTTACCCACTCCGATATGTATTTTAGTATATTTATTTGACTTACCTTTTTCTGCTTCACTTGACTTATTTTGCTGCTTCTGCTATCCTCGTCTTTTTCTCTCTGCTTGCTCGTCTTATTTGGATAATAGGTGATAGGTTGTTGAAATGATGCACTCACAGTTTTCTTTTCGAGTATGATTGAAAATATATTTGCTTCTTAAATTCACAATTGAGTACTTGGAAGTACCATAAAAATCTCCGCAAATTGACGGAGTTCGGACTTAAACACGAGACTAATTAAAATGAGGCCAATTCGACTCTTTTAAAGCCCGAATACGTTGACCCACTCTTAATGTATAACGCTTAATAATCATTTTACAGTTTGACGATTGACGAATAAGTAACACTGCTGATTTGTGTTACTCAATTACAGCGCGCGTTCAAAATATAATGTTTCGAAATTAACATCGTAATCATCTTGATCTTTTGAATTTTGAAAAATAGTTTAAAATTTGTAAATAATAGATTTAAAAACGAATAACGTCGTAGGACGTTACATTGTAAAAATCTCAGGGGACCAATTCGGTGTATGACCTTTTTCAAAAACATGTTTTATTTTACTAATTCGCACTTTATCTCCAACTTTGTATTTCGGTTTCTTTACAGGCAACTTTTCAACTGGAAATCGCTTTTTGATTTGACTTTCATTCGTCTTCGAAACATTTTTAGGCTCAATTCCTATTATTCGATGTTTTCCTGAATTGTAAGCTTTGACCAACTTAGGCAGAATATCCATCCATTTATAGCTTCCTTGTTTACTAAATTCTATCCACATTGAATTTTTTAACGTTCTATTAAAACGTTCACATATACTCGCATGAAGATTACTATGTGAAGAGTAAAGATTGATTTTATGCTTTTTCCTTAGTTGCTGTCAGTTTGAATTGTAAAATTCTTTTCTTTGATCGGTTTGTAGATTCGTTGGTACACGTCCTTGCTTCAATATTTCCTTCATTGCTTCAGAAACATCCTTACCACTTTTTAACTTGACTGGAACAGCCCATGCATACTTTGAGAATATATCTATGACAGTAAGTAGTTATAACCTTTATTCTCTTTAGAGTAAGGAATCATTTCTACAAGATCAGCTTGCCAAGTCTCATCTATCCCACGTACATCATATTTTCTTCGCTTATATCTGCGACGAACTAGTTTATGCAACTCTTCGGCCACTCTTGGTTTCGGATGGTAAAGACAATTCAATCTCTATGTGTTATCGTTCCTGGGAGTTATTTGAATACCCATCACTTCCAGCAGCCAACAAACATGTATGGACAGTAAAAACTTCAAATCAATTGGAAAAACCTCGTTTTGTGATAGTTGGATTACAAACTAAGAGAAAAGATGTTAAAGATGCGAATTGCAGCAGATTTGATCATTGTGAAATTAGTAATGTAAAACTTTTCCGGAATTCGAAATCTTATCCATACGGTAATCTGAACATTGATGTATTTAAAAATCAGTATGCAATGCTCTATGATATGTACGTTGATTTTCAAAGAAGCTACTATGGAAGAGATCCGCAACAAGCGTTGGATAAAGAAGATTATATCAATAGTGTTCCACTCGTAGTTATTGACTGTTCACGGCAAAATGAAAGTCAAAAAAATGCTCCTGTGGATGTGCGTCTAGAAATTGAGGCTTTAAAACCTTTCCCAGCATCTACATTAGCTTACTGTCTGATCTTGCATGATCGCATTACTCAGTATAATCCTGTTAGTGGAGAGGTAAAGAAGCTTGTTTAAAAAAATAATAAAAATGGAGTATGCAGTAGATATGGTTGGGTTTCAACAAATGGGAGGTGATTATATTTTAAAGGAAATAGCAATCATTCCTCTCAATCACAGTGGTGATCCTATAGTTCATCTATTAAAAAAACCATTTTCATTGCATAGACTTCCTAATCAATTGCTAGCAGAAAATGTGGCTCAAACATAATTATCATGGAATAGCATGGGACAAGAATGGATTTGAGATTACTCTCAAATTGGAAATCTGCTCCGTGAATCATTGCGAAATGCCACCAAAATTTTTGTTATGGATAATCTAAGGCAAAAGTGGTTGCAACGTTTTAAATTTCCAGTTCATAACATTCAACAATATGGCTATCCATCAAGATCATCCAACAAGTGTGTAACTATATGCACAAACCATAATCCAATTTACAAGACTACCTGTGCATTACAGAATGTCAAACTCATGAAAATATTTTATCAACAATTGTAATGAAAAAAAAAATAAAAAAATAAAAAAAAACAATATGGCTATTAATCAATTGTAATGGAAAAACAATTAAAAAAAAATTAATAAAAATAAATAACAAAGTAGAAAAAGTAGCAAGAGCTATAGGTATACTGGATCATGTGAGAGAGGTGGAAAACCTCCCTTTGGTTTTTGAATCTCTCGGAGAGGGGCTGATCTAGAATCCGTATACGGGTACCAGATCACTTCTTGGAGAGGGGGCTGATCTGGTATCCCTACGGGGTTCCAGATCACTTCTCGGAGAGGGGGGGCTGATCTGGTATCCCTAAGGGGTTTCAGATCACTTCTCGGAGAGGAGGTTGACTCAGAAACCGTATACGGGTACCAGATCACTTTCCAGTGGAGGGGGGTGATTTCGAATCCGTGTGATCTGGTATGCCTGTAGCCTATCTACTAATAAGCAAGCGCCATTACCCATTCATACAAAAACCATTCATTTGACCTCGAGACGCTCTACTTCGGCAGCTCCTGGCGCTTGTACCGTGGTGAAATTTCACCACGTTACAATATAAACACAATTAACATTTTCTGCGAGCGCAGCAGGTAGACATTGCGCGTATATGCAGAGATAATTCTTCGAGCGCAGAAAAAGTATTAAAAAATATTAAAAAGCATTAAAAAGTATCGAAAAAGTATGAAAAAGTATGAAAAAGTATGAAAAAGTATCGAAAAAGTATCGAAAAAGTATCGAAAAAGTATCAAAAAATATTGTCCTCTATGAATAGAATAAGAGAAGTAGTGCGCGCTACTTTCCTATACTTGCATAAAGAAAAAACAGTGCGCATTTTATAAGGCACATTAAGATTAATAAGAAACTAAAAGTAACAAAAATATCGAAAAAGTAACAGAAAGTATTAAAAGTAATGAAAAAGTATCAAAAAAGTAACAAAAAGCAAGAGAAAGTATCGAAAAGTAAGAGAAAGTAACAAAAAGTAACAGAAAGTACCAAAAAGTATCGAAATAGAATCAAAGAGAGAGAGGAAATGCACGCACCCTCCATATACATATTTTTCTGCGAGGATAGCGCTGCCTTACGCGTATTCACAATAGATATATTCCCGCGCAGCGCAGGGAGGCTTTCCACAAAGAAAGTGTACGTGCCTTTCATACAGATATTTTTCTGCAAGGATAGCCCAGCAGGTATACACCTTGCGCGCATACCCAAAAGATATTTTTTCACGCAGCGCAACGCAGGGAGAATTTCCACAGAGAGAGGAAGAAAGTGTACGTGCCTTTCATATACATATTTTTCTGCAAGGATAGCCCAGCAGGTATACACCTTGCGCATATACTCAAAAGTTATTTTTCGCCCAGCGCAGCGCAGGGAGACTTTCAACAGAAAGAGAAAGTTGCATTTGCCCTCGGTACAATTAAGCCTCCTCCGAAAATTCGTAGAGGTGCATGGCAAATCCCGCCCACTCTTTCCTCGGAGGATACTTAAGGCCGAGGTCAATAAAGGGTCATACCCGGGCGGACGTGCGCTCCTTCAAAACAAGCGGATTATCGAGAATGCAGAAAACTCGTGCGACCGATCGCTTTATTGCGGTCAGCAGTAAAGCTCACGAAGCGCGTAGATCTTCTGCATTCGCAAAAAGCGGAGAGTTTCCCTTCTAATTGTAGTGCGATAGAGAAGGGAACATCTGCCGGGAAAAATCGTTCGTCGGGGAAAGGCGCACGCCACAGATATTTTTTTTCGTGCAGCACAACGCAGGGAGACTTTCCAGAGAGAGAGAAAGAAAGTGCGCGCGATCTTTGTATACATATTTTTCTGCAAAGATAGCGCAGCAGGTAAACACCTTGCCCGTATATCCAATAGATCTATTATCGTGCAGCGCAGAGAGAGAGAGAGAGAGAGAGAGAGAGAGAGAGAGAGAGAGAGAGAGAGAGAGAGAGAGAGAGAGAGAGAGAGAGAGAGAGAGAATTAGAATTAGAATTTATTTAACAATACTGAACTAAGGGCACGAGGCCCTTTATAGTCCTACACAGCTATAGTACGTAAAACTACAAAGATAATTTTACAAAATACTCGAGGCTGCCACTGCAGCCTGTACAGCTTTCCAAATATAATATTAAATAATGAACATTAAACTAAGTTATAAGCGCATAAGTAAATTAACAAACACAAAGATAAAAAGAACGCTAACTATTTACAATAAAACTTACAATAAAACTTACAATGAAACTTCTAAACTAAAACTAAACTTAACACGCATAACAACTTCTGAGTAACTATAGGCAGACGGTCGCAAGTACGTACGAACAGAGACACCACGCACGGTGAACGTTACCGAAGGCGGAGGCGTACAACAGGCTGGACGCAATCAAGCGAGTCGCGAGTCGAGCGAGGCTAAAAACTGGCACGCGCGAACTTTGAAGGCGAGACGGTGCGAACCCAAAGTGTAGAGCGGGTATCGTGCAAGAGGTCATTCCACAGGCACGCAGCGGCAATGCGGAAGGACGTCGCGAGTGTATCAGTGCGATAGCGGCTGATTACGAGTTCGAGGTGGCTAGATCTTTTCGAGCCAGGCCTATTTGGCGGGCGGAAGCGGAATTGGTCACGGAGGTAAGGTGGAGTGCCACTGGAAAAGATCGATGCTAGTAAGGAGAGTGTAGCCAACCTGTCATATTTGCGGAATGCCTATGAAACCTTTATGCCACCTTTTTATCCCTTCCACAAAGCGAAGAGACGCATTCATACAGCGGCTTATCGCGCCGGCCCTCTCTTCAGTGAGTCCGATGAAAAGTGCTGAGGAATAGTCGAGGTGCACCAGGACGAGGGAATTAATCAGCATGAATTCAGTGGCGCGCGGTAAAAAATAGGAGTTACGCCTGAGTCGTGCAAATGCCGAAAAGCATCTTGCGGAAGCGATAGCGCAGTACTTATCCATTGTCAAGCACGAGTCAACTGTGACACCGAGAAGTTTCAGCGAGTCACACGGTAAGTTGGCCTGGCCTTCCAGGACGACAGAAGGGATGCAAATTTTATTGAGCCTATTGCTGAGCCCTCGAGAACCAAGCCAAATTACTTTGGTTTTCAAGCTATTGATTCGAAGGCCGTTAGTTTTCGCCCACGTAGAGATATTCTCCAGAGCGCCATTAATGCAGGCAACTATAGCCTGCGTCTCGCTAGCATAGCCTCGTGTGTAAATACAAAAGTCGTCCGCGTATGAGTGGTGCTGGCAGTCACCGCAGACGTCAGGCAGGTCATAGATAAAAAGCGAGAAGAGGAGGGGCCAGGCAAGGAGCCTTGGGGCACCCCAGAAACTCTAGGCAAGGCGGATGACATGTCACCAGTACTGGAGACGACGTATTGCGTTCTGCTGGATAAAAAAGATCGGACCCAAGCACTGGCAGTGTCGGAGAATCCAATGGCACTAAGTTTTTCGAATAACAGCCGTATATCGACTAGGTCAAACGCTTTAGATTGATCAATAGATATGAGAAGCGTAATCATTCCGTCATCTATGGCCTGGCGCGCATCGTCGAATATGTCGAGAAGGGCGGTCTGTGTACTATGCCCTCTATGAAAACAAGATTGGTATGGATCGAGGAGATTTCTTTCCTCGACGTACTCAATTATCTGATGGAGGGCGACCGCCTCGAGCGTCTTAGACGCGGCCGAGAGAATGCTAATGGGGCGAAACTCCTCGGGGGAGGAGGGAGCAGCCACTTTGGGGATCGGAGTAACTGCTGCAGTCTTCCAGGAGTCAGGAAAAATTCCCGTTTGAAGAGATGCATCGAAAATGTGCATGAGGACAGGAAGGAGGGTGGCCGAGCACTCCTTGATCATGCGTAGCTGCAATCCGTCAAGCCCAGTTGCATTAGAGCGAGCTCGGCTAAGGGCGAGCAGAATGTCACTGCAGGTGACGTGCCTGAAGTAAAAGCGCTCATCAGGGGAGATGCGCGCGGTCGGGCGAAGATCGTAGAGAGGATTAGAAGAATCGGAGCCCACGAAAAAGCGATTCAGCTCGTCCACTGGCACCGGAAGCATAATATCACGATTGGCGCGAGCTTTCGCCCCCATGTCACCTATAAGACTCCAGAGTTCTCTGCTATCGCGGCAATCTCTCACCCTGGCGCAGTAGTATTCGATGGATGGCGCTTTGAACTGTTCGCTTACCTTCTTGCGAAGAAGCACATAGTTGCGGCGGTTGTAGCTGGACCCATTTCGTTTGAAGCGATGCCATGCTCGATTACGTTCGTTTCTGAGAGCGCAAAGGGCGGCTGTCATCCAAGGAGCGTGTCTATCCTTGATCGCAAACGTGCGTAAAGGCGCGTGCTGGTCGTATAAGGCGAGGATGGCAGACGTAAGGAGGAGAACCTTCTCGTGCAAATTTGGATTATTAGTGATCATAAGGCGTGCGTGTCGATATTTCGGTAGGCACGGCGCTCGATAGTCCTAGAGCGAGGACGCGTGTCAATAGGTAGTCGCAAGGATACAAAAAGCGCATCATGCGCAGAGATCCACGGCGCACACATTTGCATATATGTGAAGTCGGTAAAGGTGCTAGGAAGGCAGAGATAATCTATGGTCGACTCGGATGCTCGAGGTGGTGCAGCCAAAGGGCGCAGGAGTGAGTCCAAGTACTTGAAACGAGCGAGCCAGGATGGCGTGAGCTGCGCTAGAAGAATGCCGGTCGATATTCAGATCACCCATGAGAATGAGATGATCGAAGGGCACGTTAGCATTACATATAGCTTCCTCGACCGCTTTCCAGCCGCCAGCACGAGGGGGGTTGTAAACGATGACGCATAAGAATTTTATATTCGAGGAGACGATAAGAGCAAGCATGAACTCTGGGGAGTTACTGCCGAACGGGGCGAAGTGTCGGCTATTTTGCATCTCGCCGAGCTGTGTACATACAGCGCTATACCTCCGCATCCCCAGCTTAGCCGGTCATGCCTAAAAAGTGTATATCCCGGAATCGACTCGCCTGATGAAGGGTCCCTAGCCTTCGGAAAGGTCTCGCTGATGCCGAACGCGAGGGGGTGTTGGCGCAAGAGGAGGCCGCGGATGTCTGCGCGGTGCGCTGGCAGTGAGTGGGCCTTGATATCGGTGGAATCGGTGGAAACGTAGCTAGCCATTGTAGTTGATCCGGAGCGCTTTTCTCTCGATCTTATTACGCAAAATGGTACTATTTACTTTATCAAATGCCGAGTGTGCATCTGTGAGGTTGTTCGATTTACAGTTGATACACCGAGCATTATTCTTATTTTTGCATTTACTGGTTTCATGCGATTGTGCGCAGTTCCCACAGGTAGCGCTATTCTTGCAGTCGTCCGCCTTATGCCCGTATTGCGAGCAATTGAAACACTGTAAGACCGTCATATGATCAGCGATGCGACATCGCTGCCAGCCGATGTACACGACGCCAATGTTGAAAAGCGCTTGGCGCGAGATCGGGGCAACCTCAATAACACATGAGCGGCATTTTTTTCCCTCTCGCACCGGGTATAAGTAAACAACCTTAAGTCGAGCCGGAGTGGTTGCAGTGACATTTTGTCGAATAAGCGACTCAATTTGCTCTTGCGTGTGTTCAATAGGAACATCGTGTATAATAAGGCGGGGGTCGAGCTTAGCTTCTATTTTGGCCTCAAGACCGGCATCCAGGAGCGCTTACGAGAGAGAGAGAGAGAGAGAGAGAGAGAGAGAGAGAGAGAGAGAGAGAGAATAGAATATATTTATTTGACTCGGGACTCAAGGGTCCGTACAGTCCTGACATAAACATAAAAAACAAATACACGATAACAAGTGTGCGCAATTATACACGAGCGCACTTACATGTAGTAAATAAATAAAAGTTACAATTATATATATATGGGTGGTTCTCTGACAAATCGAGCGGTCGATTTTTTGACCCTATCGAAAAAAATTTTTAAAATGTTCCTAAGAGACACATGAGTATCCCTGAATTTTTTCAGATTTTTTTCATCAAGTATCTTCGAGTTACAGAGGGTCAAAGTTGATGAAATCGCGTTTTTTTGCTTTTTCTGGCTACTTTCATTAATTTGTAGATCCTCAGGGAAGCATTTTTCACTATAGAGATATATAACATTTTTTTCTGCAAATTTTCTAAACTATTCAAAAAAAATATTTTTGATGTCGTATATATATGTTTTAAGAAAGTTATAAGTCATTTAAGTCTTAAAATCAAGTTTTAGCAAAGTTCGATCATCCGGATCATAACCAAAAAATTCATGAAGATACCTTATTTCAATTCAAAAAAGTCTGCGAAAGACCGAGAATGTCAGAGGCCTTGGTTTCTCTGTAAAAAATTATTATATCCGTTCATATATGAAAAAAATTTAGTTTTATTGCTATATCGAAGCATTTCACTAACCTTATCATTTTTTTAATGACTGAAATTATTATAAAAAAATTTACGTAATTGATAAAATTGGTTAAATTCTTCTATATAGCAATAAAACTAAATTTTTTTCATATATGAACGGATATAATGATTTTTTACAGAGAAACCAAGGCCTCTGACATTCTCGGTCTTTCGCAGACTTTTTTGAATTGAAATAAGGTATCTTCATGAATTTTTTGGTTATGATCCGGATGATCGAACTTTCCTAAAACTTGATTTTAAGGCTTAAATGACTTATAACTTTCTTAAAACATATATATACGACATCAAAAATATTTTTTTTGAATAGTTTAGAAAATTTGCAGAAAAAAATGTTATACATCTCTATAGTGAAAAATGCTTCCCTGAGGATCTACAAATTAATGAAAGTAGCCAGAAAAAGCAAAAAAACGTGATTTCATCAACTTTGACCCTCTGTAACTCGAAGATACTTGATGCAAAAAATCTGAAAAAATTCAGGGATACTCATGTGTCTCTTAGGAACATTTTAAAAATTTTTTTCGATAGGGTCAAAAAATCGACCGCTCGATTTGTCAGAGAACCACCCATATATATATATATATGTGTACAAAACATGGCAATACTCGGTGGTAATACAATGTAGTCGACTCGTACACAAACGCAATAAAATACAATACAAGATAACTTACAATATCATACAATTAGAAACTACAATTAAAATTCTAGCGCATAAGTTCGGTAGCGAGATGAGCTCTAAAGCACGGTCGACGATATAAAAGTCGGATATGAACGGGCAAATCATTCCAAAGCTTGGCTGTACTAACCGTGAACGACTTCCGAAAATACTCAGTCCGGGCGAATGGAATCTTTGTATCAAGTTCTGATATCCTAAGGGATTCTACCTCCTCCTTTGAACGGAACTGAAAGCGGCACGCAAGATACCCTGAATCCTGATTTTTAATCACAGAAGCTAGTAGACAAAGGGAGGCAAAGGGCGACGAGTATCATATGACATAATGTTCAGCTCCTGGTAGATCGGGGTTATATGAGCAGATTTGCGCGTGTTAGTGACAAAACGCAGAGCAGCATTCATGCAACGTCGTTTGGTTGACAGCTCGTCAAAAAGGTTAGAAAATAAGCCCACACAGTAGTCAAGGTGCAGCATCATCAAAGATTTGACTAGCGTAAGTTTGCACTCACACGGCAGAGCGTCATTGCATTTTCGGTGTCTAGCAAGGGTTGAAAAGCACTTACGTGCAACATAATTGCAGTTACTCCTCCAGGAGAGAGTACTGTCGAGAGAGAGGGAGAGAGAGAGAGAGAGAGAGAGAGAGAGAGAGAGAGAGAGGGCGCGCGCCTTTTGTATTCATACTTTTTCTGCAAGGTTTGCGCAGTACATTGTACATATGCGTAATAGAGTATTTTCTCGGAGCAAGTTCCCTCTCTTCTTACGGGTTCTGACTTTGAGAGAGAGGGGGGATCCAGAGAGTGGGGTAGTACATGCTAGAACCCGTACGTATACTGGAGCAGCAAGGGAGGGGATCCATTATTCCAGTATGCCTATGTTCCAGTATGCCTATAGCCTATCTACTCTGTTGTAACAAGCATTAGAATTTCGTGGCTATCTGCTCCAGCGTCGATAATAATCGAATAGTCGAGCGCGCATGCGTTGCAGTTGACAATGCATGGGGGGAACGGGCCTGTTGCGGCGCGAGCGCGCGGAGCCGTCGTCCCAAGCGATCCTACCAATGGGGGCGCGCGCGGATCGGCGACACGGGAGAGCGAGAGCGCCAGCCGGCACTCTCCTGCCCCGGCCGTTCCAGCTCAGACAGCTCATCGCTTGCTCTCTTGGGATTTCTTTTGTGAACCTTTTTACTGTGCTATCTTTGAGGTGGAGGATCCTTTTGGCGTGGACAATTGGACATGGATAAGGACAAAGGTCAGTGGATCGCTTTTGTAATTAACAGCTAAGTTTCCCTCGCGGGCATTCGCGCAGTTCCACGTACGGCTTTCTCTACGCGGAAGTTCTTTGTTTATCGAGGACGTTAACATCGGCGCCGCTAACTCGGTTATCGTCAGCGTCTCTTCTTAGTTAAGTTAAGTATAAGGGAGAATTTCTGCGAATTTCTGATATATATATATATATAAGGAAGGGCGTGCGCTAAATATGAAAAGCGGCGCGCGTTTTCTCTCTCTGCGGAGCTGTATAGAAGCAGTGGTCAGTCTCTGTGCGCTTCGCGAGAAAAATACGTTATTGTGTATACGCGCATTGAGTTTACCTGCCGTTATTGCAGGATAATCTCTGCGTATATGCGCATTATCTTTACCTGCAGCGCTGGCAGGGGAATCTCAAGAAGGTTGTCGTGCTCGCGGAAACATGAATAGAAGCAGTGAAAAATCTCTCTGCTGATTGATTTGCACCAAAAAGGGCTCATTCATTCAAGAAGGATGAACGGGATGATGGATGGAATTTTCTTTTGAGGGAGGATGGATGGAATTTTCTTTTGACGAGGAAGGAGATTCTGAATAGAGAAATTTTCCACCAATGGAAAGTTTTCCAAAATTTTCTCTCGAGTCCGAGTGGAAAGGGAAAGAAGGGTTGGGTTTCGGATATAAATAGCCTGGTTCAGATGTGTTCTACATCAGTTCGCCTCCAGGTTCAGTTTAAAGTGGCCTTGTGAAGTTAAATTAAAAAAAAATGGAAAACACGAACAAAACATCTTTCAAAAAGATGATTGAGCGCATCGAATGGGTGGTGTCAAATGCACCACGCCTGATTTCAATGCTCAAGTATGCCAGCTGGTCACTCGATGCGATTGAAAGTTGTGAGTATTTTTTTATTTCTAAGATTAATTCATTTTATATGCATTATGTTTTTTATTAATCATTTTTCAGTGCCTTACTAGCTGTGAAGAGTGGTAATAAAGGTAGTAGCAGGAACCGTAGCCGCAACCGTAGCCGTAGCCGTAGCCGTAGCCGCAGCAGCAGCAGCAGCAGCAGTAGCAGCAGCAGCAGCAGCAGTAGCAGTAGTAGCAGCAGTAGGAAACGTAAAGCTGAGGGTAAGGATCTAGTGTTCCCAATTTTTTTACATCTATCGTGGTAGAAACTTAACGATAAATTAACTATTTTATTGTTAAGTTACTACTAGGATAGTTTCATTTTTTAAAATCGAATTTTTATTAATATATTTATTTATTTTCAGATGCGGACGTATGTCATACGAAGAAAATCGTAATTGCAGACACCACCAGTGTTGGAAAGGCAACTGCAGATACCGCGGCAGTAATTATCCCCAAAAGGAGCAGTCACTCTGAGAGTGATAAAAAATCAGGTAAAATTTTATTTTTCTTACACACACACACACACACACACACACACACATACACACACACACACGCATGCACACGCACACACACACATTTTTATTTAATATGAATTAAAATAAAATTTTTTAAAATGCTTCAGATGACAAGCGACATAGTACACTGAAGGCTGATGAAAAGCCAAAAGAAGAGAAGGCAAAGGCAGAAGAAAAGCCGAGAGAGCACCGATAAGCGACGAAGCTTATCGTTCAACAAACAGCAACCATCAGCTCATCATCATCACCCACCAGCCGCACATCAGCCAGCGCATCATCATCATTATCAACATCAACAACAGCATCAACATCAGCATCAACAATAGCAACAACAACAACTTCACAAGTCACAAGTAGATGTGGAATTCATGGTTGATCCAATTGATGTACATCAACGGTACAAAAGGAAATGAAAAAATATTTTGTAAAAGTTTTATATTACTTGTAGAATGGTAATTTTTAGTCACGTAAGTTTATTTTGTATTAAGTTTAAGTAAAATAAAATAATCTTATTTTTATTAAAAATTTTATTTTGTATGCATATAATAAAGTAGTGTTTGTAATGGACCACGTCCCCTTACCCCCCCCCCCCTCCCCACTAGTAAATTGAATTTCTTAGACGGGACACAATAAATGCATTATCATTTATACCTAATATTATTCTTGATTTGATTGGCTCTTATTATAAGTTTTCCTGCTCCTTCATTTACAACGTAACTATGATATTTTTTTTATTAATTAATTTTATATTACTAACCTAAAAGAGAAAAATCTCATCTTCATAGATAGATTTTTTTATTTTTTAATACAACTTACTACTAATAAGTAAAAGATTATATTATTAATAATACGTCAAATTTTATTTATTCACAGTCCACTTCATCGCGACTAAATATATTATTTAATTTATAAATACCAGTTTTTATTGAAGTCCTTTGAAAATTGCATATAAAGATCGTTTTCGTTTACATAGGAGAAAAATCTCATCTTCGTAGATAGGTTTTTAATACAACATACTACTAATAAGTACAAGATATTATTATTATTAATATGTAAAATTTTATTTATTTTTTACAGTCTACTTCATCCCGACTAAATACATTATTTAAATAATTTATAAACCAGTTTTCTATTGAAAGTGCTTTGGAAATAGCACATACAGGCCATTTTCGTTTACATAGGTAGTGATTAAAACATCCATGATGATGACTGTAGATTTCCTGAAGTAAACTGCAGCCATAATTTTCAATATTAGAAATGGATCTGAAAGAATAAAATCAAATTTAACGTAAGTATTATAAATGTAACAGAAAACTTTATTTTATAGTTTACTGATACTTTTTATAGTTTTCTGATACTTTTCCAGTTAGAGAAGAATTTCCAGTTAAAATAAAAGATGTTTCAAAATTTGAAAAGCTTAATAATAATATTTCTGTGAACGTTTATATGCTTAGGATGTATGGTCAGAAACATGAAGTGTCACCTTGTTACATTACATACAAAAAGAAGGAGAATCATGTAAATCTCCTTATTGTACAAGATTTTCGAAGAAATGAAAGACTGACCCAGTATCATTATGTGTGGATAAAAAACATGTCCCGACTTTTAAGATCTCAAGTATCAAAAACTAATAAAAAATCATACCATTGTGACAGATGTTTACAAATATTTTATAGTCAAGAGGGATTGGAAAATCATGAAAATTATTGTAAAAATATAAATACTTGTAGAATAAATTTACCTGACTCTAAGAACAATATTCTTAAATTTGAAGATTATAAAAAAAGTGAAAAAGTACCGTTTGTAATCTACGCTGATTTTGAATGTTTTTTTATTAAAGCCTACTGAAAATGAGAATGCTTTTCAACTTCATGAAGCATTCAGCATAAGATATTACATAAAATTTAGCTATGACGACAGATTATCTAGTTATAAATCATATAGACAAAACCATTCTGATGAAGAAACAGCTGCAGAATGGTTCGTTAAAGAACTGAAATAAATTGGAGAAAGCCAATGAAACTTACAGATCTCGAAGAGTTGTCTTTTCAAAGGTCAACCAATTGTCATATATGTCGGAAACCTATTCAATCAGATCAATTAGCAGTACGAGATCATTGTCATCTCACAGGACGGTAAGCTTTTTTAATGTAATATAAATAGAAAAATAAAATAAATTTCTTTATTCAAAAGCCTACTGTTTCTTTAGTTTCAGAGGCGCAGCGCATAATTCTTGTAATTTGAATTATCAGAACTCAAGATTTATTCCAGTAGTTTTTCATAATCTTAATTATGATACTCATTTTATTTTGAAAGAAATTGCTACTTCTTCATTACTAAAAGGACGAGTCAGCCTAATATCACATAACAAGGAGAAATATATTTAATTCACAAAATATATTGATGAAAGTGATTTTAGTTTCAGATTCATAGATTCATGGCGTTTTTTACCTTCATCATTGGAGAAGCTTGCGTCATATCTGGAAAATGTGCCGATAGCAGTTAAGGAATTTCAGTAGTATAGCTATAGGCATACCAGAACAGGCGGATACTGGAACAATGGATCCCCCTCCACTCTGCCTCCGTTGTTCTAGTATCCACACGGGTTCTAGCATATGCTGCCCCTCTCTCTGGGCCCCCTCTCTCAAAGCCAGAACCCGTTGGTGAGAGGACTTTCTCCATTTCCCCACTGTTCTAGTATGCTTATACAAGAAGAAGTGAGAAAATTTGAGAGGGATCCGTATTGGCTGAATTTTTCTCCCGCTCGTGTGTGGGAGAGAAAGCGAATTGGTAGATATTTTCTTCCTATCAATTTAAAGGAAGGAAACTGTATTGGATAATTGAAGAAGAGAGAAAATGGTCGCTTTTTCAACTTTTATCTCTCTTGAAAAAAAGTCATCTTCTACGTGCTACACTTGTCACGACGAGAGCTCCATGTGTATGGTAAGGAGATACACATCATAACGGGAGAGCGTGCGCTAATCGAAGGGGATACGTACACATATACAATGTAAATATACACAGCAGTAATCGGATGAAAATAGTCAAGCGAGATAGAGTCATTGCAGGATTTAACTGTAAGAAGAAAAAATAGGTGAGCGCAGTAGGTTAATACTATGAAAAATATATACGAGCGCAGCATGTTGATTCCGTTACTATAGGCTCGCCTCTAAATTTTGGGTGAGAAAAAAATAAGTGTGCGCTTCGTATGTAAATATACACAACAGTAAGCTGCCATACATCGTTTTAACTGTTGCATTGAGTAATCACATGAAAAAAAAGTCAAGCGAGGTTGAGTCATTGCAGGCTTTACCTGTAAGAAGAAAAAATAGGTGAGCACAGCAGGTTAATACTATGAAAATGTATACGAGCGCAGGAAGGTGATTCCGTCACTATAAACTCACCTCTAAATTTTGGGTGAGAAAAAATAAGTGTGCGCTTCGTATGTAAATATACATTTTCCATCTCCTTCAGGCCTAACGAGCTAGGGATCTTCGGCAGTGTAGGCATTCTCCAATCAGAGGATGTTCTCTATTCCGAGTGAGGTTTTTCTTTGAGAATTAGTGGAAAGGGTAATTCAGTTCTCTAAAATAAAAAGGGCTGCTCAAGCAAAGCTCAATCAGTTTGCTGGAGTTTTCTGAGTTCAGATGAAGAAATGGCCCTCAACGGACGACGAAGCAAAGTGCAGTAGACGTTGGAGAGAATAGAGTGGATCCTCAAACACGGGGATACCATTCTAAAGATGGCTAACATTGTTTCAACTGTGATGGAAATTGTTGAAAGTTGTAAGAATTTTTTGTTAAAATATTAAGTTAAAAATTTTTGTATGTCAGTCTAACCTAAAAATCACAACTTCATTGTTTTGATTTTAGTTACTTGTAACATAAAATATCTTATGGAACTTTTACGTAAAGGGGATTTTTTTTCAAACCTCAGGTTCGGTAACAAGAGATCATAACACTCGCCTTCGGTTTGTGTTGTGGTCTCTTGTTTTCATAAAATAAACCCTTTCCGTATCCATTAAATATACTATCTTAGGACTATAGATATTAATTTAATCATTTTTA
Organism: Philotrypesis tridentata; assembly: GCA_018906965.1. Classification (NCBI taxonomy): domain Eukaryota; kingdom Metazoa; phylum Arthropoda; class Insecta; order Hymenoptera; family Pteromalidae; genus Philotrypesis; species Philotrypesis tridentata. Next base: position 406,188 of record JACCIB010000106.1, read on the forward strand.
ATAGTGCCACCGAAGCCATCATTAGACTGCATGGAGCAGCTAGCAAAAGCGTTTCAAAAACAAAAAAGTAAGCTGAGACCATCTACATTGAAGAGGATTCAATCAGATAGGACGGATGCATTAAGAAAATTGTACCACGGCAGCAGAAGCAGTTCCCCAAAAGATTCTGGTAAGTCGTGTGAGTGTGTGTGTGTGTGTGTGTGTGTGTGTGTGTGTGTGTGTGTGTGTGTGTGTGTGTGTGTGTTGTAACGTGGCAAAATATCGCCACGTCACAGCGAGCATCGAGCAGCCGGGGTAGAGGGTCTCAGGTCTGTGTGAATGGAAAAGAGTGCATGGATTAATGGCGTATTGTTTCTTCCGAGTGACAACGCGAGGAGAGCAGAGGCGACTGAGGAAGGAGAAAATAACGGAGGTCTTCTCCACTCCCCGCTCAAGGGCGAGAAGCGAAGAAGACGAGCAGAGACAGCGACAGATTCTTACAGGGCGTCCTAGTCCGCTCATCGTAAGTCGTCGGACGCAGATGAGGCGGGCGGGGTCTTCCTACGTTGGTGCCTTCTGCAGCACGGCTACACGTGATGGTTGCTCACCCGCGAGGACGTTGGAAGCAAAAAGACAGCTTTGGCGCCCTTTGTAACAGGCGAATCCCGAATCAAGGGCCCAGACAGAAGGATGAGCTCAGAGTTACATCGTGCTTCGTAATTCGTGCTTGCGTGCGCGAATTAACTGTATGAATGACTGGCTGTCTGAATGTAGCGAGCGTTCAAATTTCACGGTTATCTCTGCAGCATTAGCTATGTTCTAATAGTTCGAGCCTGCGGCGGCGCGAGCGCGCGGCCCGTTGGCCCCATGCGAACCGGCCAATAGGAGAGCGCTCCGCTCGGCGTCTCGGGAGAGCGAGAGTACGAGGCACGCAACGAGCGCACGAGCCGGCACTCTCCTGCCCCGGCCGTTCCAGCTCTGACGCAACTCGCCAGCTCCCCAGGGTTATCTCTTTTTCTCGTACAGTGATTCAATTTAAACCGCGGTAAAATCGTGGATATTTTTTGCTGAGGATCCAGAGGCTTTGGTCACTAGGGTATAAGGACAAGGTCAGTGAGTCGCTGTTTATTAGGCTTAGTTTCCCTCACGGGGTATTGCGCAATTCCACGCGCGACCTCGTCTACGCGGAATCCCTTTGTCTCGTGAACGCACGAACATCCGCGAGCGTGGCTATCTTTCACAGTGGATGTCTCTTCTTAGTTAAGTGAGTGATTTATCGTGTGTGCGCCCAGTTACCTCGGTTGCCTTTTGTGCGGATATCTGCGACTTACGGTCATCTGGTCGCTCGCCACGAACAAAGAATACCGGCGCATCGTGTACCTCGGGCATTGGTTGTCTTGTAGCGCCGACGTGATCGTAGAGGCTGCCTCTCATTTCGTGCAATTCGGGCGAAGCTTGTCTCCAACTTCCTGCGCGAAGGAAGATACTTTCCTCGAGTACCTCGGGCGTTCGGTTATCTTCGCAAGTCAACGCGCACGTGGGTTATCTGTCGCGGATAGGTGAACCGTGGTCGTAGTCTACTGTAGAAGCGAGTGAGTAGTCGGCGAGGGCAAGTGGCTCTCGCTCAGAGTGTGTGACAGGATGAGGCGCGAGAGGTGTCGTAAGTTGTCGGACGCGGACACGCTCTCGGCTGACCGTAGGTTAGACGGGCGTGATCACACTAAGTGTGGGGAATCGCGCCTATAGGTTTAAGTGTTCTAGAAGAGTCGGCGGACGCAGAGTGTGTGTGTGTGTGTGGCCAAGCGGGTCCTGAGTGTATGAGGCCTTGAGACGCGCGAGAGTGCGGATACCTCGTCGGTTATCTTTAGGTAGGATTCGCAGGAGAAGAAGCACGAAGCGGAGTGCAGTGTAAATCTCCCTGGTGTGCGTTGCCAGGAGCGGGCGAGTACAGCGAGTACTCTTTTACTTAGCGAGCGGTGGCCTCCGAGCCCCGGTTATCTTGAGGTTATCTTTTCTGTTCATAAGTTTTATGGAATAAATCAGTAGCTACATCTAACCAGCGTGGTATCTCTCTATCCCCGAACCACCCTCTCTCCTTACCGCGTGCGGGGCTGAGCTAGCTAGCCGGCAAATCCGCCTATTCCCGAGTTCGGTGAAAGAGTCGCGAGACTCTGACACTTGAGGTAAGTGTCTGGCGCCACCGGGTCAAGGTGAACTCGCGGGATCGGCCAAAATTTAACGTCAGCGGAACTAACGTTATAATATATATACGCGTACGGCAATTTGGAGATTTTCAATATATGTCAATATATCAATCAATTTTTGATATATACAACTATAAATTAGATATTTGATCATAGATTGATGTGTTTTTACTACATGCAAAGTTTCAGAATCAAATATTATCAATTAACTGATATATCTTGATGAAAAGCTTATCTGCGATTTGAGGATTTATAAATATGAGCGCGAAATAAAGTTGTGGAGTTTCGAGGATTTCATATATTCTTCATAGTTCATAGGCAATTAAGTAATTTAAAATTATTAATGTCTAAGTACTTTGCTTGTTTAGTAGAAAGTTGAAAATTTACAAAGTTTTTTTATAATTGATTAGGCAAACAAAATGCTCTCTTTTGAAGAGCTGTGTCTTATAGATGATTTTGCAAAATTTTTGATTCTAGATAGTTTTTTAGGTACAAAAACTTTATTTACAGTAAACATGTACGGTACTTTTACCAAATTCAATTGTAAAACAAACTTACGAGTACTTTTATAACATATTCAAATCATTACTACACTATTTACCAAAAATTTAATAGATAGGTTTTTTTGTTGTAAAAAAATTATTCGGTAAATGTACCGGAATAGCTATGTTACATAAAACATTTAAAATCATATTGATTAGGCATGAACTAATAAACATTAATACAGCATTAAATGCACATTTGATACCAGATATTGAATAATAATATAATTAATATTACAATTGTCAATCAAATGTATAAATTTAATTTTACATTATCTAGTGGAGTAAAATCATATTTTTTAAATACTGAGTGTACTATGTGAGTGATTACCAAAAATATCAGTTACGATCTTTTTTGTTACATTTGTGTCTAACACATTTTTAGATACTATTTTACTTATAAAAATGAAATATCATATCACACGAAAATATAATTTTAATAATTCAAAATCTTTAATAATATACGAATAACTTTTAGTATTTTATTTTCAAAATTGTAATTTACTGGTGAGACATTTTCATTTTAATTACTTTTATAAAAGTACATTGGACAAAAAATAAATAATTTTGAATATATTTTCTTAACAAATATACCAATATGTATTTTTTTCAATTGTATTAATTCTTGTATCAATACCAATGTTGAGCGTAACCCGTAAATGTACGAGTATATAGTCATGAGTCTATGCATACAGTCAACATTAGGTAAACTTTAAATAATAAATTTTGTAAATAATTTAGAAATTAGAACTTCAAATACCTATTGTAACGGGGCAATTCGGCTTTGTCACGGCGACCACAGTATGTCGCCGCGTCACCGAGTCTTACCTTTAGCTTCTATACTGATACCCCGACGTAGCTCCTCGGCAACCTGCGTATTAACGTTTACGCGGCCAAATGCAGCGTGTACGAATGTGTGATGCGCCCGAGCATCACACTTACTGTGCAAAGAATAGTTCTTTCGGGTTCGGAAATCAAGAAGACGAAGCGATGATACGGGAAATAAATACTCGGTTATTTATGCTACAGAAATGAGTCGGAGACTCGTATATTGTAAAATCAAGAAAGTAATATAATAATCCGCATAGACAGTCGCACGCGCGACAGCGGAGAGATTCTCGCACGCTCTCAATCAAGGAAGAGACGAGTATTCTGTGGTCGAGAATACTCGTCTGTCGGCGACCTTGTCGAGGAAATGTTCTTACGAGATTCGACTTACTATTAGCACGAGGTGTGCGTCGCTTCCTCGATACTATCACGAGCCGTCAACTCTCCTACGGGTATCTCGCTCGGGTGCTGTCGATTGGTACAGAGAAGGCGTCCATTCTCCTGCAATCCGGGTGTTGAAGACGAACACAGCCTAGAGCTCCTCCGTGGACGAGTCGATCTACCTCGGGCACTAACGGTGGCCTCGCAAACGGTGTACCTAATGCACGAGGTACCTACCAGCACGGTCAAATCGAATCTGATCTATTCGGCGCGCGAGCCTTATCCTATTCTTCCCCCGCGCATCCCTCACCATAATACACGAACAAAGCTTGCTGCTACGTTCACATCGTGCGACATAACGAGCGCGCGCTTTTCGAATAGCGCGGTCTAATCTCTCGTTACATCCCCCTTCCACGCGCTGCGTAGCTTACGAAGTAGCTCTACACATACGTCGCACGATCTTATAACAAATCTAACTATCAGGAATCAATGAACGATTAATCGTAGACAAATCACAACGCACGCCGACGAGTACGAGTTTTACGTGGTGATACGCTTACCACATCTTCCGGTTCACATTTTCTCGAGCTTTACAGACACCCCGGTCGACGCTTGATCTCGCAGACGTCAATTACAATTATAGCCAAATTATTCGCGTTCGACATGTCAAATGTCGACGCCTCACCTAAACTACCGCATTGCTGACCGTCAGCACTCGACGAAATATTCTTTTTACGGTATCGCAGTCTCTCTCGCTCGCATCAGGCGGGACGCTCTTCGCCTCTTCACAACGACATCCCTCGGTGGTCGAGTTTCCTGCCCTCATAGAATTTCTTGAGTTTCAATTTTTCTCGCTCGAAATTTGAAAAGGAACGAACATCTTTCCTTCATTGATACTCAACGGTGATGTAATCTTCTTCTCATCACCAACCTGACCTTCTTGACTACCAAAACCAATTCTCGAGGTGTGGGATTCAGATATCCTTCCCACGATGCAATTTGTAGAAAAATCCGGGACAAATGCTACTCAGACTTCTGCAAATTATCCCCTCGAATAGAAATCATCGATAAACAATCTTTAACCTTATATTACCAGTTTTAACCAACAGCAGATGTTCAGTTACTATCGCTTACGAGTTGCATCTTAAAACTCGTAAATATCCTCCTTCTAAAACGCCTGGAATCGAAACATTCGATCCTAGACTCTATCCACCAAATTCTCGCGATTTTTTCCGTCTAGTGGAGTAGTACTCACCTCCACTCGACTCTCTAGAATTCATCAATTCCTGAGTATAACTCAACTATAACTCTTGATCAATTCTAGCAAAACCACGGTTTATAACTACAGCGTCACTCGTACTAGATCGCAACTCTCAATTCCAAGTTGACACACTGCAAGTACTTTTCAACAGTCATACATATCTTGCACGAATGATCTAGGCGTGCACTCCCATCATTCATGCTCACAGTAATCTGTGTTGAAAAATATATTAGCGTACGCGAAAACAGGGTTAACACGCCTGCTCGCTTGCGGTAATACCGAGGTCTTTTCAGATAACCGCGAATACATCTTAACCTCTTTTATGCATTCGCTTTTTTTAACCCTGGGTACTTCTTCCTAATATGCCCATGCCTCTTACATTTATAGCAGAGCAACTTCTTCTTCTGCTTTACACCTTTACTCTCGGACGATGTCGAAGCTTGAGAAACTTTTTCCTTATTCTTATGATGTTCATTCGCTCTACGAATCTTCTGCTCCAATTGCTTCAGCTTGTCTTCAACAATTCTCTCAATTGTCGCTAGCCACTGAGCATCTGGCTGGGCCGGAATGACGTCGACCGCAGCTACCTTCGTACTTACAGAAGTCTCGAGTCTGACCCATGTTGGTAATCTGTATTCCAAATTTTCCAGCATTCTCCGATCTGGCGGAGATGGCGGACGATACTCCTTACATCTTGCAAGTACCGTTTCTGCTTCTTCGACAATCTGTCCGCTGTCACGAGGATACGATTTTCTAAAAAAATCCTCTACTAGATGCCTTTGACGATTCGACGACGGACGAACTGATCTGTCCTCAACCTCTCTTTTGCCTCCAGGTTCTTCAACTTTAATTGAACTAAATATTTCCTTCGATCTCCCTGGAGTCTGCGCATTTGACAAATCCAATGTTACGGTTGGTGTTGTAACACCCATCTGTAGACTTTTCATACTGTACGCCTTAACAACTGGAATGGTGGCACGAGCTGAAGCTACTTGCTTTCTCAGCTCCATAATTGTCTTCTGCATATTCATCATCATTTGCCATAAATCCGGCGGTAAATTATACTTTATACCATCGATTCCTGTCCAAACGTTCAACTCTTGTTTCGTCGTAAAATTCTCACTAGACTCTTTCGCATGACTTGCATCGGCTTTGTTATCCTGCAATACATTATTTCTTCTCACACCGACAACTTCATTTTGCAACATGTAGCAGAGTGGATGTCGTTCACCAAACACAGACAAGGCCTGTAACTGCGCCTGCCTCCATTGTACGCAGGTATTATATATAAATGACCTGCGTGCCTCCACCCTTTCAGTCCTAACTGCAACTGTCTCGTCTTCGATGGATGGTACAAAATTTTCATCTAAGTACTCTCCTCTCAACCAACTATACAAACGATGCATCTGCTCTTCTAACGAACCATCTAGTCTAAGTTTCATCTCAGTCAATGCTTTCAGTCTATCTTCTGCTTTTAAACTCAATACGTAGTCCGCAATATCGTCAGACCTATCGTCAAACATCTTAAGTTTCTGCGCTAATTAATTTCATACAAAACGCAATAAATTGTGTGTGTACGCGTGCGCAATCCCTGACTACACCCAAAATTCGCACGCGTGCTTCCGGTCGAAAAACAAAAAAAATAAAACCCAATAATTTATATTATTAAAGAAAAAATAATAAAACAAAAATTTACTCTGCAACCTACTTTACCGACCAGGAACACTTACCACACCTGCAAATCTAATACACGTGAGTGTTCTTCCTTCTCACATAAATCCCCTATTAAGGAAGACCTGTATCGAAAACGCGAAGAAAATGCCTATCTTCGCATACACACACAACCATACGCCGCGCGAGTACGAGTTTCCCCCTCCTTGGCAGTGAGCAAAATTCAAAAACTGCTGTATACTCGACGCGCCACGCGCTGAGCTCCACTGTACACACTACTACAGCTGATGGCTCGGTCGACTACGAGCTTGCCTCTCCCGCGCAGCAAAGTACTGCGCTGGGCATTTAAACTTAACCGAAATCAATGCTCAACACTACCAACCGGGGCAGATTTCAAAAATAATGCTCTCTCGGAACTCCACCCTATACGAAATTAATACTCTTTACACCGAGTATATCACACAAAAAAACTACGTATTTCGAGAACGCCACAGTACTCGAAATTAAATACGTTCCGAGGGAATAAAACTTCGAAATCTTTCTCTCTCGCACTCACGTATATAAAATTATGGAGCTAGAATATCGCCTTCTTCTAGCTCTCGCTCGACGTAAACACGCGCAATGTTTACATCTGCGCCGCACGCTCACCGCTCTCCGTTGTATTGTTGTCGATCGCGCGCTAATCCCCGACGCTTCTATGCCTTCGGAACACACGCCGATTTTTCCAACGGCTAAATTCAATTATACACGTACTCAAATAATATCTCCTAACTAGCTAATCGCGAGTTCGAACATACGAAAAAAATGTACCGTATCCTAATCACTCGGACCTCTCACACACTGAGCGCCAATTGTAAATTTATTCTCATTTATAACTAAGTACGTCCCGTATCCTAGCTCGCTCGGACCTCTTCGCACGTTGTGGCGCCAATTGTAACGGGGCAATTTGGCTTTGTCACGGCGACCACAGTATGTCGCCGCGTCACCGAGTCTTACCTTTAGCTTCTATACTGATACCCCGACGTAGCTCCTCGGCAACCTGCGTATTAACGTTTACGTGGCCAAATGCAGCGTGTACAAATGTGTGATGCGCCCGAGCATCACACTTACTGTGCAAAGAATAGTTCTTTCGGGTTCGGAAATCAAGAAGACGAAGCGATGATACGGGAAATAAATACTCGGTTATTTATGCTACAGAAATAAGTCGGAGACTCGTATATTGTAAAATCAAGAAAGTAATATAATAATCCGCACAGACAGTCGCACGCGCGACAGCGGAGAGATTCTCGCACGCTCTCAATCAAGGAAGAGACGAGTATTCTGTGGTCGAGAATACTCGTCTGTCGGCGACCTTGTCGAGGAAATGTTCTTACGAGATTCGACTTACTATTAGCACGAGGTGTGCGTCGCTTCCTCGATACTATCACGAGCCGTCAACTCTCCTACGGGTATATCGCTCGGGTGCTGTCGATTGGTACAGAGAAGGCGTCCATTCTCCTGCAATCCGGGTGTTGAAGACGAACACAGCCTAGAGCTCCTCCGTGGACGAGTCGATCTACCTCAGGCACTAACGGTGGCCTCGCAAACGGTGTACCTAACGCACGAGGTACCTACCAGCACGGTCAAATCGAATCTGATCTATTCGGCGCGCGGGCCTTATCCTATTCTTCCCCCGCGCATCCCTCACCATAATACACGAACGAAGCTTGCTGCTACGTTCACATTGTGCGACATAACGAGCGCGCGCTGTTCGAATAGCGCGGTCTAATCTCTCGTTACACTATTCATGTACTTTTGCACTATATAAAGGCACTTCTATACAATTTTTGGCATGAATCTGTGCAAAGTTAAAATTTATTTTAAATTTCTACTGTATGTAGTAATATGCTCTTGCGTTAAAGTTTCACATGAAAATTTTTTAAAAGTTGAATTTAAAATACTTATTTGATTTTTTATTATTTTGATAGATTGAAGATTTGTCAAAGTCCATCGTATTTGTTAAAAAATTAGAAGAGTTCAATATATTTTCAAAAAAAATCATACCAATAGATTTTGATGGGAAATATCAACGAAAGATGAATAATAATTTTAGAAAAGAATTAGCTTACAATTACAATGATGAATTGTACAGAAAATTTATAAATTTTGTAAAAACTCATAGAATCATCATAGAAACAACTGAGCCAGCAACCCTTCAAGATGATGATTTGAAATGTATAGTTGAAGGGGTATACAAGAATTGGCACGCGTCAAGTTTCAAAGCTGTGGGCAAATTTATTACTAAATATTTTGAAATTATTAAGAAAGATATCAAAGGTAAATAATAAAAAAATATCAAATTAGAAAATCATTCTAAAATACTGTCAAAAACATAAAACCTTATAGAAAAAACTTAGAGCAAAAAAGGTTTCCTGCAAAAAATTTGAATGTTTTTCAAGTATTATTAATAATAGATTATTTCAATAAAAATTATTATATTCAGTACATAACCCCTTTTAAAAATAATTGGATGGATTCCCATTTTCTTCTGGGTCTATGAACGGCGTTCAAGGAGGATCTCCAGGCGTCACCGGCTGAAATGTTGTTCAGCACCAGTCTACGAGTTCCAGGTGATTTTTTTATCCCTGTTAGTAACTCTCTTTCACCTGCTTCAGCCTTCGTGAGTCAGCTGCGCCAGCTGATGAATAGCCTCCGAGCCGTGCCAGGTACTCGGCACACGCCTCCCTGCCCCTTTGTTCAACTAGATCTTCGTTCCTGCTCGCACGTATTTAAAAGGGTGGATATCGTCCGCAAATCACTTGAGCCGCCATACACCGGGCCTCATAAGGTGCTCGAGTGGTTAGATGACCGGACGTTTAAAATCGAGATCAACGGCGTGCCAAGGGTGATCTCTGCCTCGGCTCTCAAACCGACCTACCTCGAAGCCGAGGAGTTTTGTTCGAGTCCCTCTACGTCGCGGCAGGATGCTACTACCGGATCGCCTTCACCTTCGCACCTTCGGTGGGCCATGACGCGCCCCCAGACGACCGAGCGACCCCCTCGCCTCCGCTACAACCTGATCTACCACCTACATCGCCTGCGCCACCTGGTCGAGACGCTGGGTCCTCTACTTCCACCGATGAACCACCACCAGCAAGGTTAGCCACGCCGCCGCTTCCTTCATCAGGCCAGTCGTCGTCTTCTACTGGGGTAGCACGCAGAGACCCTTCCCTCAACAGGCATAAAGGGGTGTCGTTTCTCCTGCGTCCCTCAGTCAGCACTGGTGGGGGAATACCTGTGGCGGTCCCGGAGGCTCCCTCTCGACAGGGCAGACCCAAGCAGTTGCTACGGCCGAGGGCCGACTTTGTATGATTTTTCCCCTCTCTCGCTCTGTACGATCCACCATGTTGGATGGCGAGCGGAGACGCGCGAGTTTAATCAGAGAGAACGCTACTGGCTGGTCATCGAACAAGACGTAACCTTTCGAACGCTGAATAAAGTCAAATCTAATTTTATACTTATTTGGACTCGCTTTATTTTAACCTGCTACGACGATCAAGGAGAGCAGGGCGCTGCAGGGCTATCTACTTAAAAAATGATCTTTTATGCATAATACTTAAAAATAATGCAGTTTACAGTAAGAAGTTAAATAGAAAAGTTGTAGTTCTCATTAAAATACAACTTTTGTCTATTGACATTAAAACTGAAAAATACGTTTATAACGACTTAACGGTCCAAAATCGAATTTTAATATCAAAATATGAATATTTTCACAAACAAGTTAAAACTAAGATGTTTTACAATAAAAAGTTAAATAGATAAGTGGTTGAACTCGATAAAATACAACTTTTTTCTCTTAACTTCGAAGCTTAGAAATGCTTTTAAATCGAATTAACTGCCCACAATCGAATTATAACACTAACAAGTGCAAAATTACATTACAAAATGTACGATGTACCTATAATCAAAATAGTTAGATATTATTTCTATAAAACTAATAGTATTTAAATTAAAAATCATTATGTGAAGTAGACATAAAAACTGTTTTAAAAAATAATGATTTTTAATTAAGAAACTATTGGGTTTACAAAAAATATGCAAGGAACCATTTTTCGGTTTTATTTGAAGCAGAGTCAGCCAGTATTTCTATTATTTATCTTCAATAACAAAAATTGGTGCTGTTATCGGCCTTTTAGTCAAACACTAAATTTCAAAACCAGTCTTATTAGTAGAGTTACATGAAAGACTTTTTTTGTCAATTCCACATGATTTTTAATTAAGAAACTATTGAGTTTACAAAAATTGTGTAAGGGACCATTTTTCATTTTTCTTTGAAGCAGAATCAGCCAGTATTGCTTTCTCAAAGAGAAAGCTTTGTAACGGTGCAAATTTTCAAATCGATAATTTTCATGAATTCTTAGGTTTTGAGTCTTCCTGAGTCCGAAAAACGTGTTTTTGAAAATTGTACGGATGTGTGTATGTATGTACGTACGTACGTCCGCATGTATGTGCCAAAAATTGTATTCACCATAACTCTCAAACGGATCGATATATCGAGCTCGAATTTTGTGGACATGTTATGGCACTTCTAACTTAGATCTGATTAAAAACCGCTGCTAACTGAGTAGCAGAATGCTTTCTCAAAGGAACATAAGCAGTACAGAATTGGATATACGTAAGGTTTGGCCACGGCTGCGGTTGAGAGTTTGCCTCGATTTTCGTTGCTTTTCGAGACTCGGTCTTCCGCGAGAGCAGCGTGTGTCTTTGGATCGATTTTGAAAGCTTTTTTGCGCATAAAGCAATAAAAACCGAGGTAAATTCTCGGTCGTACGCACGTCTGCTTCAACGGGAAGACACGGTCTTCTCGCCAAAGCAGTGTACGTTGATTGGCAAAATCAACTCTATATTGAAAGCTTTCTGCACAAAAAGTAACGAAAATCCGTGTGCATTCTCGGCCACAGCCCTACGCAATTCTGTCTCGTCGAGAAGCTCGGCCTTCTCGCGAGAGCAGTGTGCATTTACTGACGGGTTATCATCAATATTGAAAGCTTCTTTGCGTGCATAGCAGCAAACTCTCGATCGTACTCACTTCTGCCTCGTCGAGAAGCTCGGCCTTCTCGCGAGAGCAGTGTGCGTTTACTGACCAGTTTTCATCGAAAGCATCGTGAACTCGTGAATTAACGCAATTATAATTGAAGCAAACTCTTAGTCGCGGCCGTACGTACCTATAATCCGATACAAGAACTCGATCTTCTTGCAAGAGTTGTGTATTTTTCCTCGAAAACCAACGAAAATCAAGGCGTATTCCCTGCTGTAACCGTAACGTAACGCAGAGTTGCCTGGACGAGAATACTCGGTCTTCTCGCGAGAGCATCGTGTTTTAAAAATTAAACTTTTATTAGTCTTCAGTGTGAAAATTTGTTGATCCCTACGTAGGTTATAGACGTGTGTTTCGCCGCGAGTCACCTCGATTTTCATGGCTTTCAAAGCAAAAAGCTCCGAAAATCGAGGTGTATTCGCCGGCAAAGGCACACGCTGCTCTCGCGAGAAGACCGAGTCTCCTCGTCGAAGCAGACGTGTGCGTGGCCGCGAGTCATCTCGATTTTCATAGCTTTCCGCGCAAAAAGCTCCGAAATCGAGGTGTATTCGCCGGCAAAGACACACGCTGCTCTCGCGGAAGACCGAGTCTCGAAAAGCAACGAAAATCGAGGCAAACTCTCAACCGCAGCCGTGGCCAAACCTTACGTTTATCCAATTCTGTACTGCTTATGTTCTTTTGAGAAAGCATTCTGCTACTCAGTTAGCAGCGGTTTTTTTTTATTTATCTATCTTCATAAACAAATATTGGTGATGTTATCGGCCTTTTGGTGAAAAACTAAATTTCAAAACCAGTCTTATTAGTAGTGTTCCAAGAATAAAAAAAATACTAGCTGATTTTACTTCACAATAAAATGTAAATAGGTCCTTTGCACGTTTTCTGTAAACCTAATAGTTTCTGAATTAAAAATCATAAAGATTTCTTTTATCAACTTTACCATACACGAAATGATTTTACGCAATGATTTTATCAAAACTAACAATATTTTTTAAAGGTAAATGAGTATTAATATTTAATTACTTTAATACAGAAATCCGTATAATTTGCCATAAAAATCCATTGTAATTTGTAAAATAAAAACATTCGCATCTATATTTCTACACTTCAAAAACTTTTGAAATTTAAATGATCTACTATTACAGTAAAATACATGGTAATTTAGTTATGTCTGTATATATTTTTATAAGCTTCTGTAGTTTTTAGTAAAATTTCCATTCAACCAATTATCTATGTTGGGAATGATTTCTTAGCCTGCAAAAAAATATAAAAACAAAATTCAAACACATGTGATTTTATGTTATTATTAAACTCAATGCGTTAAAATAAACAGTGTTGTGAAAGTACAAGAGCTTCTGCAGAGTACAGCTATTATTTAGATAAGTATAAGAAATTAAGTAATATAAGTAGATAGGCTATAGGCATACTGGAACATAGGCGTTCTGGAACAATGGATCCCCTCTCCTTTCTGTTCCAGTACGCCTACAGTATACTGGAACAGTGGATCCCCTCCCTTGCTGTTCCAGTATACGTACGGGTTCTGGCACGTACTGCCCCACTCTCTGGGTCCCCCTCTCTCTCAAAGTCAAAACCCGTAAGAAGAGAGGGGACTTGCTCGCCCCTCTCTTTTGTTCCAGTATACCTATAGCATTTGATAGGCTCTCTCTCTCTCTCTCTCTCTCTCTCTCTCTCTCTCTCTCTCTCTCTCTCTCTCTCTCTCTCTCTCTCTCTCTCTCTCTCTCTCTCTCTCTCTCTCTCTCTCTGTGGAGCGGTATAGAAGCAATGGGAGGCGCGAGAAAATACTCTATTGCGTCTATGCACAATGTACTGCGCTAACATCGCAGGAAAAAGTATGAATACAAAGAGCGCGTGCACTTTCTGCGGAAAATCTCTCTCTACGCCGTGAAACGATATATCTACTTTGAATACGCGCAAGGTTACCTGCTGAGCTACCCTCGCAGAAAAAATATGTATATGAAAAGCACACACACTTTCTTTCTGTCTCTGCGGAAAGTCTCTCTACACTGCGCGAGAATATATCTATTTTGAATACACGCAAGGTTACCTGCAGGGCTATTCTTACAGAAAAATATGTATACGTAGCGCACACTTTCTTTCTCTCTCTGCGGAAAGTGTCTCTGCACTGCGTGAGAATATATCTAAATTTGAATACGCGCATGGTTACCTGCTGGACTATTCTCGCAGAAAAAATATGTATACATAGGTCGCGCGCACTTTCTTTCTCTCTCTGCGGAAAGTGTCTCTACACTGCGCGAGAATATATGTATTTTGAATACGCGCAAGGTTACCAGTAGTATAGCTATAGGCATACCAGAACATAGGCATACTAGAACAACGGATCCCCCTCCACTCTGCCTCCGTTGAGTAGGTGTACCAGGTACGTTCTGGCCCCGCTGGGGGACCTGGCCCCGCTGCCGTCATAGATGGGTAGGGGGGAGCCAGCTCACCGGAATATACGGAGGTACGCTCTAGCCCCGCTGATGGGGAGGGGGGCTAGTGCAGCGGCGGCGGCGGCAGCGGAGAGAGCGAGAGAGATGGGACTAGATGTGGTGCTGTACATAGTAAAATTTTCGATAACAAGATTTTAGCCTCTCTCTCTACGAGCTATATTATCAGACAGTATATCAGCTGCCTATACTGCTGTACTTTCTTGTAGAGTCTCGTCTGACTAATGTGTTTAGTAGATAGGCTATAGGCATACTGGAACATAGGCGTTCTGGAACAATGGATCCCCTCTCTTTTCTGTTCCAGTACGCCTACAGTATACTGGAACAGTGGATCCCCTCCCTTGCTGTTCGAGTATACGTACGGGTTCTGGCACGTACTGCCCCACTCTCTGGGTCCCCCCTCTCTCTCAAAGTCAAAACCCGTAAGAAGAGAGGGGACTTGCTCGCCCCTCTCTTTTGTTCCAGTATACCTATAGCATTTGATAGGCTGTTCCCTCTCTCTCTGTGGAGCAGTATAGAAGCAATGGGAGGCGCGAGAAAATACTCTATTGCGTCTATGCACAATGTACTGCGCTAACATCTCAGGAAAAAGTATGAATACAAAGAGCGCGTGCACTTTCTGCGGAAAATCGCTCTTACGCTGTGAAACGATATATCTATTTTGAATACGCGCAAGGTTACCTGCAGGGCTATTCTCGCAGGAAAAATATGTATACATAGATCGCGCGCATTTTCTTTCTCTCTCTGCGGAAAGTGTCTCTGCACTGCGCGAGAATATATGTATTTTGAATACGCGCAAGGTTACCTGCAGGGCTATTCTCGCAGGAAAACTATGTATACATAGATCGCGCGCATTTTCTTTCTCTCTGCACGGCGCGAGAATATATGTATTTGGAATACGCGCAAGGTTACCTGCAGGGCTATTCTCGCAGGAAAAATATGTATACATAGATCGCGCGCATTTTCTTTCTCTCTGCACTGCGCGAGAATATATCTAATTTTGAATACGCGCAAGGTTACCTGCAGGGCTATTCTCGCAGGAAAAATATGTATACATAGTTCGCACGCACTTTCTTTCTCTCTCTGCGGAAAGTGTCTCTGCACTGCGCGAGAATATATGTATTTGGAATACGCGCAAGGTTACCTGCAGGGCTATTCTCGCAGGAAAAATATGTATACATAGATCGCGCGCATTTTCTTTCTCTCTGCACTGCGCGAGAATATATGTATTTTGAATACGCGCAAGGTTACCTGCAGGGCTATTCTCGCAGGAAAAATATGTATACATAGATCGCGCGCATTTTCTTCCTCTCTGCACTGCGCGAGAATATATCTAATTTTGAATACGCGCAAGGTTACCTGCAGGGCTATTCTCGCAGGAAAAATATGTATACATAGGTCGCACGCACTTTCTTTCTCTATCTGCGGAAAGTGTCTCTGCACTGCGCGAGAATATATGTATTTTGAATACGCGCAAGGTTACCTGCAGGGCTATTCTCGCAGGAAAAATAAGTATACATAGATCGCGCGCATTTTCTTTCTCTCTGCACTGCGCGTGAATATATCTAATTTTGAATACGCGCAAGGTTACCTGCAGGGCTTTTCTCGCAGGAAAAATATGTATACATAGGTCGCGCGCATTTTCTTTCTCTCTCTGCGGAAAGTATCTCTACACTGCGTGAGAATATATCTAATTTTGAATACGCGCAAGGCTACCTGCCGGACTATTCTCGCAGGAAAAATATGTATACATAGATCGCGAGCATTTTCTTTCTCTCTCTCTCTCTCTCTCTCTCTCTCTGTGGAAAGTCTCCCTGTGTTGTGTGAAAAATATCTATTGGGATATACATGCAAGATGATTACATGCTGCGCTCGCATAGAAAATCTTGTGAAGAGACACGAAGGCGAGGGAGGAGTTTCTTATTTTTTGGCAAGATTTCTATGATTTTGAAAGGAGAAATTTTCCACCAATCGTAAGTTTTCCAAAATTTTCTCTCGAGTCCGAGTGGAAAGGGCAAGAAGGGCTTCGGATATAAATAGCCTGGTTCGACTGTGTTCTACATCAGTTTACCTCCAAGTTCAGTGCAGGTCAAGAGAGAGAGAGAGAAGTGAAAAAAATGGCATCAACGAAGAAGACATCTTTTAAAAAGATGATTGAGCGTATTGAATGGGTGGTGTCCAACGCACCACGCCTTATAACTATGCTCGAGTACGCCAGTTGGTCACTCGATGCAATTGAAAGTTGTAAGTAATTTTTATTTGATTATTTATAAAATAATTTTGATTTTATTTATATAAATCTAATCGATTTTATGTTTTTAGTACCTCCACTACCCGTGAAAGCTACTATTAAAGGTAGTGAGAGCGGTCGCGGCCGCAGCCGTAGCCGTACCCCGAAACGTAGCCGCAGCAGCAGTAGCAGCAGCAGCAGCAGCAGCAGTAGCAGCAGTAGCAGCAGTAGCAGCAGTAGCAGCAGTAGCAGCAGTAGCAGCAAAAGAAAACATGAAGGTAAGAACCTTGCCACTGATTTTTAAAAATAGATCAACTCTGGTAGAAACTTATGGTAAGTAATGATAAATTAGTTAATTTAACGTCAAGTTTCTACTAGGACAGATTCAATTTTTTATATCTAATTTTTTAATTAAAATATTTTTTTCAGATGCAGACGTGCAGGAGACAAAAAAAATTATAATTGAATAGACCACCAGTGTCGCACCGAAGGCAGCATCTACTACGATAGCTGCAACAAATAGTAGCAAAAAGAGTAGTCACTCTAGAAGTGACAAAACAATCGGTAAGGTTTTATTATTTTTTTAATATACATTAAAGTATTTTTCAATATTCAAATAGAATAAAAATTTTTTATATTGTTACAGATGAGAAACGACGCAGCCCACTAAAAACGGAAGAAAAGGCAAATGAGGCTAAGGCTGAAGAAAAGCTGAAAGAGAGCAGCGATAAGCGACGGAGCTTATCGCTGAAGAAACCACCACCTCCACCGCCAGCACATCTACAGCCGCCACCAGCCCATCAACCGCCACCACCGGCACATCAGCAGCCGACTCATCATCAACATCAGCATCCACAACAACAGCAACAACATCAACAGCATCAACAACAACAGCATCATCAACAGCAACATCAACAGCATCATCATCAACATCAGCATCAACAACAACAGCATCAACAACAACAGCATCAACAACAACAGCATCAACAACAACAGCATCAACAACAACAGCAACATCAACAGCATCATCATCAACATCAGCATCATCAGCGAAGTATGCCTAATATAATAGATGTAGAATTCATGATCGATCCAATCGATGTTCACCAGCGGTACAAAAAAAAATAAAAACAATATTTTGTATTAAGTAAAAATAATAATAAATAAAAAAATTTAAATTAGTAATAATAATAAATTAATAATAATCAAAAATTAATATTAATAATCAATAATAAATAAAATAATCTTTATATTAAAAAATTTTATTTTGTAATAGACCACGTCCATTTACCCCCCCCCCACTAGTAAATATTTTGGTAAATAAGACAACAATGCATCTCTTCGAGCTAATATATATTTTTCTCTCTATTGCCGACGTTGTTACAACTCCTCATCAGGGCAAAGAAATAATTAGCACCTCATGTGCATCTTTACATCCTATTGCCGGCTTACTCTTATTAATTATGACCAACTTCAGACACGCAGTGGCGGTGTCGACAGATGGTCGAGCGACACCGGTGGAGGACAATCAACGAAAAAAGTAAATATTTTATTGAAGTCCTTTGAAAATAGCACATAAAGACTGTTTTCGTTTACATAGGAGAAAAATCTCATCTTCGTAGATAGGTTTTAATACAATATACTACTAATAAGTACAAGATATTATTATTAATACGTAAAATTTTATTTATTTCTTACAGTCCACTTCATCGCGACTAAATATATTATTTAAATAATTTATAATCCAGTTTTTTATTGAAAGTGCTTTGGAAATAGCACATACAGGCTGTTTTCGTTTACATAGGCAGTGATTAAAACATCCATGATGTTGACTGTGGATTTCCTGAAGAAAACTGCAGCCATAATTTTCTATATTGGAAATGGATCTGAAAAAAATATAAAATCAAATATTACGTAAATATTATAAATTTAACAAAAAACTTTTTATACTTTTCTGATACTCTTCTGATACTTTTCTCATACTTTTCTGATACTTTAATAAAGTAACAGAAAAGTATGAGAAAAGTATGAAAAAAGTATCAGAAAAATTATCTACTTACACATGAGGTAAATATTTTTTTATCCATTGCTGTTTCTGCTCGCCCTTTACATAAAGTTTTTGAACCCCTTGTGAGCAGATTTCAAAAATTTTTTGCAGCTGATCATACGGAATATCTCCAGAATCCCAAGGCAATCCATGGTGATATTTTTCTAACCAACTTGCTGTACACTTCTCTTCTTCAGTAAGTTCTTCCCATCTTATTGGAGGCTTAAAGTGGTAAACAGTCGGAAAAGCAGTTCTTTTCAAACTTACAAAGCAAATTTCTTTCAATATAAAAGAATCGGATGCGATTCTCTGGAATCCTTGAATATCGCAGACATAAACGTTCTCTTCGGAACAAGGTAATAAAACACTTCTAAACATTGTGTCATAATCGCGCGTTCTAGCCATATTTTAGTTCTTCCCAAGTCAACAGTAAACTCGAGAATGAAAACGAATGGTCTAGCATCCTAATTTAAAGCATGAAACTCAGCATCTTGCTCTTTAGGAATGTGTCTACCCCCCCCCCCCCCACTCTTCAACTGCTTACCATTGGCTGAACAGAAATTGTCGAGCTCTGATTGGTTTAACGAAAACTTTTCCCTTTCCCCTCGAAAATTTTC
This sequence comes from Philotrypesis tridentata, assembly GCA_018906965.1. NCBI lineage: Eukaryota > Metazoa > Arthropoda > Insecta > Hymenoptera > Pteromalidae > Philotrypesis > Philotrypesis tridentata. The sequence goes on from JACCIB010000106.1 coordinate 425,490, forward strand.
CTTTTTTTTATTGGTTTGAGAGAAAATCTTCTCTGCCATTGGCTCAAACCCCCACTACTTCCTCCAGCAGCTTTGGGTACAAAAGGGCGAAAAATATCTTGTACAAACCAGTTTATTTTTCAGCAGTGTAGAAGAAACTTTTGTGACTAAACATGGCTTCAATCGAACTGATTGAACGATTTGTACAAGTCCTTCGCGATAGCTTAAAAAGTATTCATGAACTGAGCAGCAAGGATATTCATTACTGGTTAGATGTGTGCAATTCCACAATAAAGGAATTGACTGATAAGATAGAGAAATCTAACCTTACGAGAG